>JAVIWB010006052.1:600000-1134090 GCA_031893035.1 Dermolepida albohirtum
ATTTTTAATATATTCTGCGATCTTAGTTTTGAATGTTACTTGTAATTTATGTTCTTCAACAAATTTTGCCAATTAAATACTGGGTGGTCTAATGTTCTATTTATTGGTAAAATTTTTTTTATTTATGAGTAAACATTTGAAATATCCGTACCTAACAGTTTTTTTAGATAAAATGTTGTTCATTATTTAGAGATTATAGCCATCATTACTTTCAATCCAATTTACATACATAATTCTTGTTCAAAATGAATTTTGACATAAGTATATCAACCTATGAATCACATTATTGTATGTGGCTAGAATATATTTTATCGGATGAGTTTACCTATTTTGTATAGTTTTATCGGTATATGCTTCTTTGCGGTATATTGAGCATATTATTAAGTCTTTCAATAATTATGTCTAAGAAATTTACACTTTCATTTGTTTCAGTTTAAAGTGTGAATTGTACTTACATTAGTATGCATTGAATTATTATAATTTAAAAATGTATTCCACTATGTTTTTGTTCCTGTGAAGCATGATATAATGTTATCTCCATATATACTTTCGCCAAAAGAACGTTTTTTTAGCGCATTATATTGAATATGAAAAATTTCTTGAAATACAAAATTTACAAGTGACAGAATAAATAATGTTCTCAAAATATATTAAAAATAATAAGAACAGAATTCCTAATAGCAGAAAATAAGTTAAAAGGCGATTCATGCCCAAGTTGTATGTGGACAAAGATTATCGATAAACGTATATTACGAGTAGAACATAGTAACTAATACATTATCCGTATAAAATAATGCATATAGAAAGCAAAAGTCATATAGTAAATCTATTATTATGTTTAGAAATTAACATATCAAATAATAAATGAACAACGGAAGTAAACAAGTCACCATTACTTAATTGGTTGTATAATAAAATGTTTAATAGTATCGAACAACATAATTTCCCAACTGTTTTAACTTATTGTTCATTTAAGTTATAAGTTTATTACATATTGCAGAAAATATAATAACCTTTCAGTTTTACAATGTACATTACATCACTGTGCGGCGAAACGATTGTCATATACAGTAATTAAAAAATAAAATCAGTGCAGAATTTTTAACGATCTGCATATTTTTAAATACTTAATTTATTAATAGTTAGATGTGTGTTAACGTTTTTACGTTATTGATGTAATAAAATAAAAGTACGACAAATTGTGATTATATAGTTAATTAGTGTTTATTATCAGAGCCAAAAATTAAAATGTATGATAAATAAACAAGTGTGGTAAATATTTGATTGTTTTGCAACAGCTTTAAATATGTAACTAATAGAATTGTTAATTTTATTTAATATAACCGGCAATAGTAGTCTACCGAAATTGTGCAGGAAAATATAGAATTGTCCACCACATGGGTTCTTGCCTGGCGAAATAACGTTCCAACATCGCATCAGCAAATGTGGTATATCACTCCTATCGGATATGTCATCAACAGTAAAAAAGAAGATAAAACCACGAACTACTTTTTACGGAAATCAGCTGTAACTAAAAGATGTATATTCAATCATTCGTTTTCCTTTTCATTAATTTTTGTAATATTATACTTACACGATCTCTATTGTAATGATACGTGTAATTTATTGAACAGAACGTTTTTATTTTCTAAATATTTTTTTTATTTTAAAGATTAAGTAAGTAAAGATGTTGCTTAATTGGTATTTTCCACATGTAAATGCATTATACTAATTCTCAGAAAGGAAGTCTTAATTAATATCAATACATTGTGGTATTTATATAATTTTGTTTAAGTATATTTATGTATTTAATGTATTATTATATTCTCAGAAAAGTTGTAATTGTACAAAGGATATACAGCATTGTATTATAGAAATCCATTTATATTTACTTTTTCTTATTTAATATATTTTTACCTGTTTTTATATTGTTTTTTGAATTTGAAAGTAGTATAATAATTGTAAATACTCTTTTAATTACATTATAAGTATAGTTAGTTATTTCATTTCTGTATATTGTCTCAGTTTATGGTGTGCACTTATTAGTAACTGTGTGCGGAAAAGGGCAATCTATTTGTATAGAGTGGGTAATAAAATTTCTGTTTATGTAAATAGACGGTGAATTTTAATCAGGCACATGAACGTAAGAGCTCAAGAAGGTAAGAAGCAGAATAGAAGAAAGAATAACTGGTCATTTTTTCTACAAGGAAGAATTAGTATGCATTTAATATTATTCGAGAACGAATAACTAGTAAGTTCGCAAATTAATCCATTTGGCGAAAGAAGATCCGAAGCAGAGACTACCTGTATTAAAATAAGAATGTTTATACATATAAATAGCTGTGTGCCACATTCAAACACTTGCACAAATATCTTGTATCATACCACATGCTAGGGACAATCTCGATGCAACTAGAGAAATCACCCGATCTATTACAATAGCACACGACATTCCCAATCACGACACACACCGCCCCCGGCAGGCACTCCCTCATTGGGAGGACAGTATCCTTGGAACATACTGTATGCGAGCAAGATACGAATTAACCACAAGGCTGATAGTAGAGCTATATAGTGTTCTGCTAGCAGAGTGACATATAGACTATGAGAGCGAGACAGAGAGAGAGAGAGAGAGAGAGATACTTTTTTGAACGTGTCCAACAGCATATGAGATTTTATATATGTTAGAGAAAATGAACACCAGTGTTCATACCTACTAGATTCCCTACTAGTGTTCATAAAGAATAGCAAGAGGTAATGTCCCTCATTGATAAAGTAGTAGTAGGCTATATTGCTGGCTGTGTTATAAATATTTAAAAGAATTAGACTATTTTAATATCTGCAAAAATAATATTATCAAGTAACAATACAAAAAATAATGGTATTAATTGATTGCTAGAATATACCATGTAAATTGAGGTATTGCAGACCACAATAAAGTACAATCAGTCCTGTGGAAAGTTATGTTTCTGACACAATGACATAAGAAATTACGAAACATACTTAATGAGAAGTATATTTTGTCAAGATTATTAAATTTCAGTAAAAACATACAGAGATCAAAATCCTCTAGAAATAAACATTTGACAAGTATGTACTTATTTTCCATAAATTTTGTGCTTATTATATATGTGGATGTGAAGTTTCAGTTTTAATAGGTGTACGTTTATGTTTAACATAAACGAAAATGAGTTAATACACAGCTACTAGATTCCAGACGTTGACATTTGGATTTTAGTAACTGTATCAACTCACCCGAGCAATATTCTTTATTTACTGTTTCTGAGCAACAAAAACTTTATTTAACTCATTTGATATTTTCCGAAAAGACATATTCCATATCCTATCTGAGCGTCAACCAATGCATAGTAGGTGGATGTTAACCGCATTGGTAGTTTAGAAATTAAATTACTACAATGTCCCTTTTAGTTAAGATGTTCTTGAAATTTTACTTCCTTTCATTTTCTTTTTAATCATTAACATTGGTATTGTAACACTTCTACTACCAGGATAAAATACAAACACTAAATAGTCAAGAACGATTTTAAATAACGAAAAAATTTCAAAAGCAAAAACGTAATTAAATGCTGTTTTCCATTTAATTTTTAAAAGCCGTATTTGTTCGTGAAGCGGTATCCAACTTTCATTCCGCAGCAACTAAGTAAATATTCAATGGAGAAGCTGTGTTCGGTTTTCTTCTATACTCGAAATAGCAGAAACTTTAGGCAGGGTGCTATGAGAAAACAGTCGTTGCGAAGAGCAACCGGAGAAAGAGTGGGATGGGAGCCGTTTTCTCACACTTGCGCAAATCGAAAGGTCAAGGGTCAGATTTTGGTAAACGATGAGACTTTCTGTTCCCGAAAAGATATTTCTAAAAAACCGATGTAACGTCACTTCGAAATAAAAATCTATACAGAATGTTAACATTTATCATTTTGAAAAAAAGAGACAATTCTTTTATGTAAAAAATATTACTACATGAAATAAAATTATATTTTCATCAGTATATTGTTAAATTTAATACATTTCTACATAAATAAAAAATAGTTTCAGATGATGCGTAACAGAACATTTTGATACGAATATGATCGCAGTATTCTTACAAAAATGGAGTAGAAACTGTTACCACTACAGAAACTTTATAATATACATTAACTATAATTTACATCTTTTTGACATATCAAGAAATACACGTATTACATTTTTTAAACTTTCATTTTGATATAATTAAGGATCTTTGTTAATATATATGATCTCCAAAACTTTTAAGAGAACTTTTATAACAGATATTGCAGAAACTTAAAAATATATTTTGTATTTTCTAAAATTAATCAGTGAAAAAAGGCTTACCAACAATTTGTCATTCGAAATTGTACAAAATTAAATGGATAAAAATAAGAATTATTGTTACTGATAAACAGTAGTCTAGGATGATTGGGAAAATTATATAATAAACAAAATTATATTTTTTTGAAAATTTTCGTATAGAAAATTCTTTCAAAAAGGTTTTTACATTGCTTTTGTCAATCTCTCTTACCTGCAATGGATAGCGGTCGTAAAAAATTACACTCAATTAAGGAATTTAAATAATTCAAGACTAAATCGATTCTATTGAACTAACAAAATATTTTTTTATAAGCGATTACAGGTTTCTAATGTAATTTTTACTTATAGCCGATTTTTATCAAATTTCTGTAAATGTTTTAAACACGAAAATATTTTAAGCAACAATCGCTAGGTAAATATTAGAATTACCATTACAGGAATTATTAAATAATGAACAAAATGTCATCACATCAGTCTTTCTTACCTCTACTAATCTAACTAACATGTGCTATTAGTACATATTAGTTATATTCAAGAGCTATTCTGTCTTGATTGATGTGAAAGCTATTAAGACAACCTTTCAAGTGACATTTAAAAATACGTAAGATTATTTCTCTTCCTACAGCTTGGCTCAAATTATACAGAAGATCGCTTGAGATGATGTAGACGGTGGATCGTCAAATCTACTGTACAACAAGGCAACGAAAATGAATCAATCCCAACAAAATTTTTTCGAGAAAGAAGTAGCAATAATTAGATGATCACCACGATTCTTAATGAACATGTATACAGAGTGAAAAATAGTACACTACAGTTTGCTTTGTTTTTTTAAAAGTGTTCGCAAAAGCCGTCTAAGAAAAAGGATTATCTGGAACTACGATTACACTCAGGTTCATATTATTTCTCGAACGATAGAGCATTAAAATGTCCAAAGCACTGAAATAATAATATAATAATAATTTGCCATCCAGACTTGGTACTTAAAGATTTTTTTTCCATGCGTAAAGGATAAGTTACGTAGTTTACGTTATACACCGGTCGAAGAAACTGTTGACGTATTTTAAAATAAACAATCTAACACGGAAAAATCGTAAAAAATGTTTTAAGTACTTATTCTCATGGATGCAAAAACCTATTGATCATTGAGGGGAGTTCTATGAAACATATAAATAAATGTGTTTTGTCAAAAAATTGTGACACAATAAAAAGAACCCAGTCATTGTTGATGTCGTTAAGTACAGAAAATAACATTAATCCACAGGACCCTGACAAACTCAATTTTAAAAGATATTCTCATATAATAGGGAATTCCATCCACAAATCTTGTAAATACCATTGTTTTCATGACTGTCTCACGGGAAAGTTAATAACCGAAGAATAATAATAAACTTGACAAGTAATGAAGTAAATAAAATATTGAAAAAAGAAAATATCGTAGGAATAATAAAGGGTGTAGCAAACTAATATGGTAATATCGTACAGAAAAAAAGAATTAATTAGTAATAAGAAAGATACACCGGGAGATCACGCTAGAAAAGTCAACGATTCGAACCACTTTCGTAGAGATTCGGTTTTTAAAGTTTCTCGTCTCGGAAATAGTTGGTACCCTTCAGCGCGGAAGAAGAATAATCAATACTGCTTCTCGTCTTACGATGAGATGGGGTTGGTAATAAAGTCATGTAACACTTCACACAAACTAAATATACATTCTCGCTTTCGTGATCGTGAAGAGTCTGAAAGACTCAGTTGGCCACTCATCACACAAAAAACTGGCAGATATGTCCAAGAATTGATCTAAAAATAGATAGGAAGAACGTTTCTTTTTAGGATTGTTCCTAGGTCTGCTTTCAATATCTTTAATAACCTTATTAAAGACTTGGAAAGCATGGCGATTACAGGATAATATGTGAAAATGATAAAAATGTAAGAAATAATATAAAAGAATAGTAGAGAAGATGAAGAAATACAATAACACATAAAAAAAAATTAGAAACGGAAGCTGAAGGGTGGTTTAACAAATTGCTACTACTAAAGAGGTTAAAAAGTTCGATAGAGGATTTTACGGGAACTGCATCCTAAAAATAACTTTGAGAGAAATAAAGTTTTACAATCCAGCCTAGATAAAATCCATACAATGATATTTCCGCAACATAAAGACACAGTTAAATTTCCTGCGGTTTATGATCCCTTGAGATATAATATTTTATTTCTAATTTTTTATTAATTTCAACAATTTATACACTATTAGAATTAAATAAATTGTATTACTTTTTCAGTTATAAAATAAAATTAATTAGAACAAGGTGTTTTATATCTTCCTCATTATCTTCTTCAAAAATGATTAAAATCATTAAAATATCATCATTCGATAGATTTTGGAAAGGTTACCTATAACGGTTTTTGCAAAATTCATACGCCCCTAGTCAATTTATCTCAATCTAAAATGAAAGTGAAACAATTGAATTTTTAAGAGACAAATTGTGCAATAACAGATTTCGAAAACTAAGTAAACATAAATCCAAATGTAATCGCATATAAAGCAAACTAAATACTAGGAAATGCTACATATGATATCTTTCTTCTATCTGGTAACTGTTCGTAATGTGTATCTTCGAACTTTTATTTGGGTCAAGTGTCTTAGCGATCGAAATATTTATTGCTTGTATTTGTTGATGTGACAAAATTTTCATAGAAAACAGGTACCGTACGATGTAAGTAATATGGTATATAATGTCGAGAAACGTCCAACGGCTGCACTTCAATTTTATACATTGAAACCATGAAAAGTCTACATCAATTTCATTTTCGTGTTACTGAAAATCCGATAAACAAGAAAACGATGTCTCATTTTCAGTTGCTACCGTACACGAATATTTAGGAAGTGAATTTGCCATATTGCTAAACGATATAAGAATTATATAGTAATTTTAAACTCAATATCTTTGAAATTTAAAAGAAATATTCAAAAAATTAATTAGTGAATAATATTGTAAGTTTAATATTTTCTTTTAATTTAAATAGTCGTAATATTTTTGATATTGTCACCTAGTATTATTAATTACTAAGAACACCATTAACTTTAGATATATAATCTCGATTTTGGTATGTCTATAAGGCTCTCCACAACATCCCTGATATATTTGCACACTCCTAATATTTTTTGCGCTACACTGCAGTTGAGCCCCATCGATATTGGCTTTTAGATTTATTTATATTAGAATGCACAGATAAATGATACATTTTTCTAATATAATACATCATCTTTCAGATCTAGTTCTTTCCTTTTTATTTTTATGTTTTTTCAAGACAATTTCGCATTAACATTCATTCCTAGTGACATGTTCCTAGCCATGGAATACTTACATTATATTTTTTCAAAGTTTTATTTGTTTAAATGTACTGACTTGTTTTATACTGATTTTCCGTATTTGCAATTCTCGCTATTTTTGTTTTCTAGGTTTTTCATACTTAATGAGCATATATTAAGCAAATCATTTGGATCAAAGCGCTGCCCTGAGACACTTCCATCAAATTCCATTCAACGTGTTCCTTTCAATTACTTTTTTGTTACAGAGTTATATTCTTTTTGTATGTACAAAGTTATAACTTTCTTATATATCTTTATCCAGGATTTTAATGATTTCGTGCTTCGTCAATGTTTAGTACCCTACCTCTACTGTCATTGGTTCAGGGATTCTTTTTAACATCTTCCTTTCAAAGATTCGCGATTTTTCTTCACCTCTCCTTATAAGGCAAATTGTTTCCGCAATATATTGTATATTATGGCAAAAATAATAACCCTACAGATCTTTAATTTTATGTTCTTAGTAATTTTTGTTTCTCCAGTAAACCTAGCCAGATTATGTTCACTTATTAATCTCTATTTTCCTTTCCTTTTCAAATGTACAAAGGTAACAAAAAACAAATTGTTTTAGATTGCACCCATTAATTGTATAGCTAAAAAGTTAATAAAAAAAAAGATTTCATTTTTTATTTTCTAAAATTTCTCTTTTAACGTCAAGACAAACATATTTAATAATAATAAAATCAATAAAATACATAAGAATTAAACCTCGAGATTTTATTTCAAAAAAAGAAATGGCAAATAATATATAATAAACTCAATAGTTCAATCTGTTAAAAGTTACATGTGCCAATGGTTTTATCGCGTGTTGTTAAGTTTTTGTTATTCCAACACAATCTCAGGAAAACCACTGGGATGAATAAATTATTCACATAACCAGTCGTTTATAACTTATACGATTGTTAGTAATACACGTAACATTAATTTGACAGCAGTAAAATAATTATTAAGTTTTAAACAATCAAGCAATGTGATAATTGTCGAACTATTTAGTAGTAGTGAATTTTTACCAAAAAAACATTTCTCATATTTCAAAATTTTATCATTAGTTCTGTGAATTTTTATCTAATATGTGTAAAGGATCAAAACTAAACGAATTATCAGTATTTACTATATGAATCATCCCAATATACTTAAAATTACAAATTTTGTTGCTTTGAATTATGAACTTACTAAAATGAAAATGAAATGATTTTGTCGTTTGTTGTTTAAGAAAAGTTGTGCGATATTTATCTAAATGCGTGAAATAAAATTATAAAAAATTGAAAAGCGGAATTAACCTATTCCAGAGTCGATAATATTTCGAAAAATAGACATCACCAATGAAGAATTAAATAATATGCATCGTCATACATTGCTTTTATTAGCTGTATTAATTTCGATAGTATTCAAGTGCATTTTCCACAGATTATCATGTTTCATATTGTCGAAAGCCTTGACAAAATCATCGAAAACAAAAAAGAAGTTGCCTTTTCCTTAATCGTTTCTTTTATTAAAAGTCGAGGTGTTGTATTTTGATCTATACACGATTTAGTTCTACTAAAACTTACTTGATGTTGTCTCAGTATTCTGACAATGTCACAATGTACAAGAATATTACGCTGCTCCAATTTCCAAAATGTATTGAGTCTCTTTTTTTAAGCACATTCGTTATCATTTCAGTTCTTCAATTCCTAGATATTCAGGGTCATACTTGTAATGCGCAACAACCTTCAGCCGTTTTTGTCGACAAAGTCAGTTGCCAGTGAAAAGCCAGTGAAGAGTATTGGAGTTATACGAAACGCATCTCTATCATTGCTTTTGTCGACAAACATTTGATTGATTACAAATTACTTGATAACATAGCTATCTAATACGCATTTAAAAGACCAAAAGCGACATACATCTCTCGATCAGTCAGTTCGCTTATTGTAACGCTAGATGCCACAGCAATGGTGTTCACTGTGTTTTGGTATATTTTTTCGGTCAATAGACCGATTAATTGTTGTGTTTGCCGACAAAGTCAGGTAGACTGAAGAGTATTGCCATTATACGAAACGCTTCTCTATCATTGTTTTTGTCGGCAAACATTTGATTGATTACAAATTACTTGATAGCATAGCTATCTAATAGGCATTTAAAAGACTAAAACGCCATACATCCCTCGATCAGCCAGTTCGCTTATTGTAACATTAGACGTAACGGCAGCGGTGTCCACTGTGTTTTGATATATTTTGTCGATCAATAAACCGATTAATTGTTGTGTTTGCCGACAAAGTCAGATAGACTGAAGAGTATTGCCATTATACGAAACGCATTGCTTTTGTCGACAGACATTTGATTGAACTCAAATTACTTGTAATTTTCAATTTCAGTAAGTGTAAAGTCTTACCTTTCACGTATTGTTGATTGCACAGCTATCTAATGGGCATTTAGAAGACTAAAAACGTCTTATATCCCTCGTCCGGCCAGTTGTTATGTTAGACGTCGTGGCAGTGCTGTTCACTGTATTTTGGTATACTGTCTTTCAACAATAATGCTCTAATAGTAAGGTTTATTAATGATTCTTTCATTTTTCTTTTTATGGGACCTACTCATATAGTGCGTCGCTGATTTTCTAAACAAATCTTTTTATCTTCAAGAAATACATGGTCATTTTGAACAAATTTTATATTTTAATTAAAAAATATTCTTATTTGTATTTAAATGACATACTTGGACTGATTTCCTAAAATGATTTTATATGCTTTTTTTATTACAAGGCATATATATATATATATATATATATATATATATATATATATATATATATATATAGTATACGTCAATTTCCTAGAAAAGTCTTATTTTCAATAGAAAATAACAAATTAAGTTGTTTTATTTGAAAAAACAAGTTGTACACACTTCTATTTTACACAGACAATAATATTATTAAAGAAATGTAAAAGAACTATGATGTTATTCTCAATTAATATATTGTCCAACTTACAGGTTTATTGTTTCAAGAATACGAGAAAGCAGTCTCAGTTTAGTACATATTCGAAGCAGCAAATGTAGTAAAGTTTTTAAAGCATTAAAATATTAGTAAATCACGCTAGTAAATAACATGTATTGACCATTATTCTTACTGAAAAATGGCACTATTTATTTGCAATAAATTACCTTTATAAGCACAATTTATTGTTACTGCCGTGCTTTTAAATATCATTATGTATTCACCTTAGAAAATAATCATTTCTTTAAAATATTTAATAACTAAATTCATCTTAATTAATTTTACAATTTGCAAAATATTTTCACTTTTCGTAAACGTAATTATCCCGTTCTTCCACAGATATATTATTACACATAAGATAAAATAAAGATCCGGTTTAATCTGCCACATAATTTCAATCAAGCAAAATCCAACGATATAATCTGAAGCGCAGGAAATGCTGTAGTTATTTAATCCCATGATAATAAATCGATATCGTCATTATCGTATACTGTTTGGTTAAAATTTAATTTGTATTTGTAAATTCTATTTATAATTTAACGATTTAGTCTTCGACTTAAAACAATTAATCAGAAACACAATGCGCATATAAACTAGTTGGCTGTTCCTTGGCCGTCAATGTGTAGATTAATTTAACAATTTGACAATATTGTGTTTGGTACAGCATACTATATATATATATATATATATATATATATATATATATATATATATATATATATATTAGTGCTAATCAAAGAAACGATAGGTACTGATATCATTAATTTTCCAAGTTTGAAAGCTGTCGTAATTGAAATGATTGTACGCATAACAGTTAATCACTTTTAACAAAGAACACACATTTTCTATACGAATTTAATAAAGATTAATTTCATAAATAAGTAATATCCGAATCTATAATATAGAACATTACAGCTTGAACGTAATGAAAAATCGTTCTTTAAATATTGATTGAAAAATTTTCTAGTGGAAAGTGTTAGGTAGTCGGGAAAATTATGCATTTTTGCAGCAGAAGCCGCTAGTACATTTTCGCAAATGCTAAAATCAGTCGTATCTATTTTTATGCAACATCATATAGTAGCTGATAGTTTTAACTTCTTTTTGGAAAAAAGTTATAAATGGAAAAACGAGGAGTATATTTCCGTTAAATACGTAATTTACTTTTACTTCGGAAGAAGAAAAAAGCTTATCAAGCTTATAAGCTTGTCAGCTGCGTAAAGTTTCGAGTGACAGTATTCTACAAAAACCAGTGATTTTAATCTTAACGACGCTTCTCGGTCATGGAGACCCACCGAAGTTGGTGACGACAAAATGAATTCATCAAACCCACCGCACAGGACACGAGAGTGCAGAAATAGTAAATATTGATCATTCAAGCGTTTAGGATACGTCAGCAAACTCGATACTTAAGTTCCTCATTAGAGGAAGGTTTAACTCTCGGTGTGATGAGATTTTTAAAGTGTTTATCGAACTGCTACCAAGGAACGACAGAATTAACTGAATCCATCATTCAAAAACGTCAAGAGCCCTGGTTAATCGTAAGAGGATTGTATTTCATTACGCTAAATTACAGATGAAGAATAATAATGCTCGCCGAAAAATAGCATAAGGTTATGAAAAAAAATGGGCAATATTTAATTTATTGATCTTTTTTATAATGGGTGATTCATTACGATGTACTTTTTTCAATAGCGATTTTTTGACAGATAAAGCCCGAGTCGTGTCAAACTTTCATGCTATTTTAGTTAAGTATTATGTGACATTTTATTATGAAAATACTCAGCCCGGCACAGCATCTACAAATTATTCGGATGTATGTATATCTGAAATTACCGTTCCACGAGAAATGTGTTTCGTGCGCTTGGAGCAACTTATGGTCTGTGTAATCAGCCCACCGAACGCACAATTCGCTATACCATCGAAAAATTTGAAACGCAATTTTTGTTTCTGTATAATAGCGACCAAATAGACCCCATCCGAATCATCGATCCATATTTCTTCAAAAATGAAGACGGCCGCAACGTAACTGTGAATAGCGTTATCATGCCATGATGATAATAGAATCCTATACCGAAACCCATATCATTCTATGTACTTGCTTTTCTTAAAAATGATTACGATTTTCACAAAATTATTTCTTAATCCGTACACAATTCTTATTCAAAGAGACTTCTTGTCTCTTAACGACGAAAGGGATTACAAAGTAGTTTGATGGTTTTACAATTCGGACTTCAAGAAGTGTAACAATATTCTACAAACGGTTGCAGGCACAATAGAATTCCGAGTTTTTTAGATCGATTTTATTTTGATGGCAGAATAGTGCTAACGTACCTACTAAATGTTTAATCTGGCTTGGCTTACTACTCACTACTGATACTTTCCGAATTTATTGAAGTGTACTAAAGTTTGTCCGATGGCCCGACGAATTATTCGTTTTCTATCTTCAACAACTTTGCAAAGGTTTTCGAAACGACTCTGTATTATCTAACTTATCCACTGGTTAAAGATTACATTGCTTCGGTCAAACTTGGCTTTATGGAGAAGCGATCTACTGCTTCAAACCTAGCCATCTCAAGGGTAGATTAATACGATTTATACATACTTCTCTAAGGTATTCTATCATGCATATCTGAGCAGAATCATAAAGTTTCCTAAAACCAAGTGTGTACCACTAAATATATAGACTCTTCTTTTACACCGTACTAAATGTTACTGATTTTCACCAGTAAATGATAGAAAGAGATGCCAGCAATAAAAAAAAGTCTAGTTTTTATCAATCAATTGGAAATAATTCTTACGAAGTGTTCGAAGTATAATGAAACAGTTAAATAAAAAGCTATAAAACCACAACGAAGTAAATTATACACTTGAATTAACCGACAGATAATATTAAAAATAAAATTAGGATTGCCTGAGGTGGCTATAGAGAGACCTTTTTAGATCTACTATAAACCTAATGCTTCTCTGAAGTCTCTTGACTGCAGTCGCCAACTCTCAGTACATTGTCTTACACCCTAGTTTACACTTAAACACTAATTGTGAATCCCAGAATAGTTATTAAAAATTAGAAAACTAATTTAGTATAGGAGTTTTAATCATTTACTTACTTCATGCACATGCATAAAATTTCGTAAAACTTTTTCATATTGCAACTAGTTTATTACAAAATAAATTTTATATAAATTATTATAACTTGAAAAACGTTTTTAATTAATTCTAGTGATTGCATAATTATACAAATTCCGATATTTGTATTTTAAACTCGCGATATAAAATAAACTGCAACATATACGAACACTTTCATTTAATTACTTGTGCTCTTAATAGATTTACGACTAAATTAGCATCCAAAAGAAATTTTATTAGCGAAAGAGCAATAAATATCGGAGATTACAGCTGGTAAGTTCAGTAAAAACGCAATTATTTAATATAAAAAATTTTTCTATTTTGATGTAAAGATCTAAAGAAGAATATATAATATATATATATATATATATATATATATATATATATATATATAATAACGTTAAATAAAAGAAATTCAAGTTTATTGAACTTTGTTCTAACATGTTACATAACTATAACAATAAATAAGCAATTTTCTTAATATCAAAGAGAAAAAAAACTGTTTATATTTTAAGGCAAACAAAATAATTTTGCATTAAAATAGCAGTCATGCCAAAATACTAACCACATGTCATTTTTACTTAGTTAATTGGATTGAAACACATATTTTGTTGCTTGATCTTTATTGTTTATCATCCCTTGACACCTGTGAGGCAACGAGTTCACCAGTTGCCTACATGTTTCTGCTAAAATTGATTGCCATTCGGCTTGACATATTCTCATATAGTTTCAACTCCACCAATAAATTTTCGGCCATATCAAAACGCAAACGTTATTATCTCGAAACCATGTTTTCGCTTCACGAGAAACATGTTTTTGTTCATTATCCTACATATGCAACCATCTTATTGGCATTTCTTCCTGTGCATATAGTAGAGGCCCAATTTGTAATACGTTCACATAGACATCAGCACTTATTATAGCTTCTATCTTGTGTAAAGGACCTACACCATACTACGAAAACACTCCCACAACATGATGCTTGAGCCGCCAAATTTTACTGTCTTTTTGATGTACTGGGGTTGAAATACTGTCAATGGCGGTGTTCGTACGTGTTGTTGGTATACACCGGAATTAAATAAAACTATTTTCGATTCATTGGACCACAATACATTATGCCACTTTTTTTCGTTCCATTGTACGTGTTCATGAGCAAACAACAATCTACTTTGTATTTGCCTTTTATTTAATAATGGTACCTTCCTTCCTTCTTGCACGCAGCTTTCCTTGAATCAATCATCGTCTAATAGTAGAGGTGCCCATACAAAGGTGTAACTTACTTTTAATTGCAGTTGAACTTATGAACGGTGTCTTTTTTGCACAAGTTATAATGTTTCTGTCTCCTCTAGGGCTAGTTCTACTTTTTCCACCACGATTTTCTTTCACTTTTCTCCAGTTCTTAGCATTTGCAATAATTTTCGCAGAACGTGAGAGCGTATTTTATATGAACTTGTAGCTTTTGCCTCTATTAAGTAGATCGAGTATATTGCTCTATTTTCGGAAGTACAATATTTTGCTCGGCCCATATGACAACAGAAATGGATGATTAAAAAATCGTTGCATTATTCTCCAACAGACAAAAGTTTCTCTCTCTCCGTTTAGTACCCCCAGCAATAGTACTGTTAGTTTAATGCATAGGCAAATAACAGCGCATGGCTAGAAAGTAATTCCCCCTCATATTCGGTACTTTACCGGAAACCATATGTATTCAGGGATTTTAAATAATTTCAATATAGCTGCATCAGAATTGTCCGTTGTAAATGTTATTTATAAGTATTAATTTAGGACTGCTATTTTCATGTACATAACTGTATATTAATCTTAGTGTAAACAAATAACAGCAATGCAAACTAGCTTAGATTGTATTGCTTTACAGACCATAAAAAATTTGTATATAGATAATTCCCGAATTTTCTTATATTTATAAGAAAAGCAGCTGTTGCTAATCTATTTGGTCATGACAAATTTGAAAAATATTTATGTTTGCCAAGCCGCGAAATAAGCTATAATGAACTGCATATACTATACATACATAGCGCTTTAAATTTCATAACTTTAATTTAAAATTCAATGAAGTTTTTTGCCCAAGGACAAGGCTCGTAGGCCATAAACTACTAGTTGAAAAGCCACGGGTTGACCGCCGCTATTCTAAACCATATACTAGATAATTTCGTTATCTACAAGCTAAAAATTTTGCAGAACGGAGTTGGTATTCATTAATGTTATTTTATCATATTATCTTGTATTAAAATGATAGATCCTCTGGCTGATTAATTTAATTACTTAAGGTTGATATATAACCCCTTTCCGTACAACTAAGTTGTCATCATCTTCAGATAATTAAACAGTGTCGCAGCTGGAAACTATCCCAAAAACCCACACAAAACTAATTCCGTACACGATCTGTACAATCGAATTCCAAAAAGCAAAACTTTCTCTCAGTCTGCGTTTGGTCGGGACTTCTGAGAATGTATTTACTGTTAAAAACTATTAATAAAACAAAAGAAACGAACAAAATGTTTGTTAACACCTCTTGTTCGAAAAACTTACAGAAAATCCTTTTAAATTTGTACTTACATATATTTAATTCATAATCCCTATATTAAAACCTCATTTTAATGTGAACGCAACATTTAATAAATATTCATATTCAAAAAATATTTGTGCTAAATCACGCATGATTGAAATATACGGTTTAATTTATAATTATGATATATAAACAAATTAAAACGTATAACGGGGATCTCTTTGCAAATGTAATCTTTGTTGTGTAATGAATAATGACAATAGTATTTCTTAAGTTGTTCGAAAAGTCGGTACGTACTTTCTTACGTTTTTTATAGGACATTTATCAACACAGAAAAGGTCAACCTATTATATATTATCCGTTTTCTTCGATAACCTTCATCTTTCGGTGAGCCGAATAATTCCTTTATCATAAAGGGACCTGTCTTTGTCGGCAAAAATTTTACAAGATACCGATTCACAGCCTCATCTACATGAAAGGCCACACATTTTATCCAGGATCCAACGATGGGTAGTCAAACTCGTATATGGTCTGTGTCATAATGAAATACCACTTCATTTAGATTAATGAGTTCTCCGGATGATAGTTTCGTTCAAACTATCTACTTACTGACAGTGCACACTTGAATTAACTGCGTTCGTTCCTTGATTGGCGCTCGAAAACATAACGTCTCTAAAATCTCTTTAGTTTAGAATCATCTTCTAAAGAATATCTGTCTTCGACGATCTTCGGGTCAAACCAAAACCAAGATCATTTTTCCGTTTTCGCACAAAAGTGTTATAAGCAATTCAGTCCTTTAAATCCATAAAGAATTTAATCAACGAGGCTGCTAATGATCCATGCTTTATCGTCTGGTCAAGAACGCTTGATTGGTGGTTTAACATTGTTGCAATCATTAGTGATGTGCGCTGTATGTTTGATTCGATCTGCGCATTTATTTTACCATTATGAATATGCGTGGGCTTCCTTGACCAAGAGCGTTGTTAAGATTAAAATCACCAGCACAGAATTTTGTATATCGTCGTTGACATTGACGTTCTTGTAAAGTACTGTTATCGTATATTTTACGCAATTTTTCACTTAACACGCTTTCTTTCCTCCACATTAGAATAAAATGTGACGAAAATGCACACTTTCTAATTTAATTTTCAATTTTTTAATTATAAAATTTCAAACTATCGACCAAATCGCTCAAGTTTTTTCGAAAATAAAGTCAGAACTTTAAGCTGTCATACGGCATCACATAAAGATAAATGCAAATGACTTTAGCAAAAATACACTATGAGTCATGACTTTCCCGACAAATAAACCTACCAATAAAATTAATCATGAGCTAGTACTGCAGTAGCGTAGTCATTAATGATATATACAAAATAAATGAGAAAATTAGATTTGCATCTGACACGTGAAACACGTTTGTCATCTATTGCTGTTAAAACAGAGTTCCGTTTTCTGTGTTAACTCGGCAACAGCCTGTCTGAATAATGAATGTAACAGCTGTATCGTCTATTAAAAACTTAGTTCTCGTTGTTACTGACTTAACGTACAAGTTGTGTTGCTTTCACTATAGACAGAATTTTCTCTCGACTGCAATACACAACAAAAAGGTTTTCAGTTTGTAATCATGAGATATAGATCCAATTTTCTTATTTGCTTTCATTATTTTTCACTTTATGTGGCCTTGTGGTGACTAATATCTACTAAACGACAATCGAGTCTCTCTGATGAGTCTTCAATAAACGAGACCGCAATCACATTCATTGTACTCATTCAACGACCCCTATATATATATATATATATATATATATATATATATATATACATTTTCTAAAGGAGACTTCTTTTGCAATACAGTCTGGTCAATCTGGTGTAAGTAAATTTTATTGCTGAATTTCTTATTAATGATATTTTGGAATTCTACACTTTCCCTACCACATTCTAATAATACAAAATTCAATGTCACTTTTAAAATAGAATATTAGGTCTTGAGAAAATTTATTCATTATCCATGTAAAAACAGAAACCAAAATGGAAATTAAATAATAAATTAACGTGCTTATTTTAAATAGAAACATTTCTAAGCAAAAATTTAATGTTTATTAATAAACCCTAAATTTATTTTATGTGTTCAACATTTCTATAAATATTCTTTTCGGATATTCGCTAATGACAAAATTAAATTTTAGTATATAGCCATTTTGCATGAAAGTAAGTTTATATTATCTATAAATTTTCATCGATCAAACAAAAGTTCAAATGAGCAAAGGAATATTTGAGGACATAATTTTATACTACGTCTAACATGTATTTCATTTAATTATTGATTAATTGTAACGTCACCAAACATACTATCAATCTCAAATGTATTGTTCATTAAATTTGATACACAGTTGTGTCCGTGTTTGTTTCATTTTATCAACTTCTCTTGAAACAACATATCCCTAAATGAGTTATTAGTTACTATAGAAATGCCGAGCTTTGCGAAACTTCAGGTTACAGCGTGAGTTTGTTTATTAACAACTCATATATTGTTCACATACAAGTAAGCGGACGTCAATGTATGATAATTTTAAAACAATTAGTTAGTAAAGTTAATTTAAATTAAAAGAAGCTCACAGAATACTTTTACGATTCAAGACAAATTTATACAAATCGTATAATACCACAACAGTTAAATATCTTCTATAATTAGTAAATTAATGCTAAAAGAATTTGTTTTCTCTTCAAATTAAAGTTTACTTACTGTTTGTAAATTTAAATGGAGTATTATTGATTAACTCTTTGCTGTCTACCAATAAATAATGTATCCTTTGTTTTAACATGTACATCAAGACAGTAATCCTTTAAAAAATATACAAAAAGGCACTTGAAAGAATTACGTCAATTCAAATGGAGCAATCTCTAAAAGCGAGCTGAACTTCCTATTGGTAATTGAGTACAACGAAACTTCCTTTGTTTCATATATATATATATATATATCACTTCAAGGCCCATCGAAGTTCCGCTCAAGCAATACAATATACCATTCAATTAATATTTTGTTACATGCTCGTATGGTCAGTTATCAGAGAACATACAGTTGAGATTGCTCGTGCGTAACTTAGCCCCATTCTATACGATGCATTACAGACTATTCAGAGTTAAGAGTTAGAGCATCGTGCAGATCACTATAAACCACTTTTGTGAAGACGCACTAATTACGTCGAGCTGGATTTGGCTTGTGTTAGTATTCCGGAATGTAGTGCGCCCAAATCTCGTATGTATACTGAAGCCTCTATCAGTGCCGAGCGATCTGGCCTAGTTGTTTTAATTGCGAATAAGTTGGCATTCTTTTCGTGTTTGTTCAACGTCTCAGCGAAAATTTTGTTTTAGATGTGACAAGTTAGGGATACTGTGTGTACGTTCTCTAGATGTTCTAGAAACATTTCAGGTGCAGCACCTATTAGACAGTTCCATGAAGTACCTGCTTGTGGACATGGTAACGTGACGAAAACCGAAGCACGCATATCACAGAAGAACTATTGGCCTAAATTACGTGCTTATGTCTTTCATCTTTCTTCATCCATTCATGAATGTGCGATGTACATTAGTACCAAACCTGAACACCTGCTGGACATATGTTAAGTAAAGTAGTAACTGCATCAAGACAGATTGCGAGTGTCGATTCGATTGCATTATTTACTGTAAAGCGGAACGTATCACCCTGAATGTATTTGTACCAGCTGACCAATAATACTGATCGTACCTCTGTTTGGTACATCTCAAGATGTCAAAGCTCATGCCTAATGTCGAATAGTGTCTTGGGCTCCGACTTTCTTGACAATCATTTTATGACTACTGGATTTTGTCTATCGTTTAACTTCCAGAATTACCGATTTTAATCTTTTTATTTATTGATTTAGTTTACTGTCTTCCTTAGTGTTCTGGATTTGAGTATCTTTATTGTTTTCGAATGCGAGATTTTAGTATTCTTGACTTTTGCCTTCCAGGTAACGCTTTAGAATCTTCCTGGAGTCCTCCACCCATCTCAGTCTCTTTCTTTGCACATTTTTGTAATTTAAACACCTATGGAAACCTTGGAAAGTAAACAAATTTGGTTGTTCCGATTTTGATTTTCTTGATGTTGTTGGTTGCAGATAGGTTGACGAATATTCCTGAACTCAGTTTGCCATTTTGTTTTATTAAGTCTGCTACACGTGGTAGTTTTTGCGAGATCTCTGCACCTTTTACTTTTGCGTTTTATTTTATCTATTGGTGTTCTCGCTTGTCGTGAATAAATTCCATACCGATTGAGTTTTGTTTTTTCTCAATTTTGATTTCAATTTTTCGACTATCGATTTTAAACCTAGAATTAGTTTTCGTTTACGATCTTGTCGTTAGGGGTGCCCGGTTGACTCTCAATTATTTCGAACTTGGTTTTAGTAGTGTCGAGAACTCATTGATTTCGATTTGGCTTAGGACATTTGTCGTTATAATTTCACGATTGTTCCCTTTTGATTATCTTGAATTTAAATTTTTAATTTCGTTTGCGTTTAAGTTTTTTTAGTTAGGGGTTCCTAATTATAACTACCGATTATTTTTTTTGATTTTACCTCTGCATTATTTTAAGATTAGGACGGTATCGACTTTATTTTGGATTATCATATCTGTCATTATAAGTTCTTGCAGCTTTCGATTGTTATGGACTTTTATTTATTTTGCAAAACGATTACGCTTTGATTTAGGATAATTAATGTTTAGTTATCGATCATGAACTTTAATTTTCTCCTAAATTTGTATTCTCAACCTGCAGAGAGGGGGTAAGAATCCTCGTACCGGATAATTTCCGTGTCGTAAAATGCGACTAGGTAAGAGTTTTTTCTTCTTATTTACAAAATATTCAAATACTAATTCCCGATGGAGATTAGGCGCCTTTTTGGTTTCTATTTTTTCCCTTGGAGATATTCAAAGACACTAATTCCCGGATGTCAGCCATACAAAAGGTCAGACCGCCCAAATTTATTTCGTTCATTTAGTGTCTATATATATATATATATATATATATATATATATATATATATTTGTGTGTGTAATTAGGAAAGAACTTATTTATTAATTAGACGAAACCATCAAAATCTCTAAAACTTGTGTTTTTAAACTTTTACCATTGCGCATCGGATAGTTTCTCGTCCTGCAACTATTTTTTTTTTTCTAAAATCGTAATAATTCAATATAAAACAATCCGAATTTTTTAAAGTAATAATTAACTATAACATAGTTAGTGTTTTTCTTGTTTCAACCTTAGTAATTTTATCGTAATAATTAACAGAAAACAATCAAGTATCTTTAAAGTAATAATTAAATGTAACATATTTAGTGTTTTTTTCTTATTACAACCTTAGTAATAATTAACGAAAGACACTCAGTAATAATTAAATGTAACATAGTGTTTTTTATTCTTGCGTCACCCTAGTAAGGTTTTAGTAATTACATTGTAATAATTGACAGAAAAGTAGGTAAATTTTAACGTAATAGTTGAGTGTGATCTAGTAGGTTTTTTTCCTTTGTTGTAACGTCAAAACTATAATTTTAGTAATGATCATGTCCATTCTACACAAGTTCTATTTTTTGAGTAAGCAGTGTAATTTTCTTTTTTCATGTAACTTGATTTCTGTATAGCATATATAGATATTTTTTGATACAAAATATTCGTTGTGAACTTGCCTATAATCTGACTTCGTACCTAACTATGGAAATTATACTTTTTTTTATTATTTCGTGCAATTGCAGTTTGCTGATGAATGTTTGGTTTCTATTTTTTGTGTATGTATTGCTATTTTCACCTATACTCTCTTTTGCCATCTGAAGATTATATAATAATCTGTCGTGATTGTTTTAGACGGGATTTAAGAATTCTTAGTACTGCAGAGTACCATATCTATTAGTTTGAATCCCTGTATCTCAAAGTCAGTCGGAATTCTTTAATATGGCCTCAAGTAAATTCGGGAGGGGTAGCAACCCTCACTTGGGTATATTTTATTATTTACCTTTTTTTGCTTTCCACACGTCGCGATTTTTTGTATTCACACTGTTCAGGTATTCGATTCTATCACACTGCTGTATTAAAGTTAAGATTATCAATCAATGTCAAAGTATATGATGACTTTGCCTAGATATCCACTATATAACTTGGTGTAAAATGATATCACGAATGAAGACAGAGAAATAAAATAAATTTAGGCCCTGATTTGGAAACGAAAAGTATGAACTGTAATATATGAATACATAGTTTTAATTTTTCAAAAAATTATATCGAAAATATGAGATATAACATATAGTATCTATAATTTAAAATATGAAATTATTCAATTTAAACTAGTATGCGCTTGCTAATTGTATGTAATCTTAATGTTCGAAATATTCAATAACACTTTCATATCCCAAGGAAATGCGAAATGAATAATTTCTGCCTACCTACATTTCCAAACATTTTTTGGGTTAATGTAATTGATGTAGTTCATATTGTCAACTTCTTAATAATGGGATCTTAAGTTAGAATGTCATATGGCATCAAGTTTTTTAAAATCCCCAATATTTTTACGTCTCACCAAAGTTGGTATCAGCAATTGACCATTTACGAAAAGGAAATTTATGTAATACAATAAAAATATTAATAGGTAAATGCTAATTACTTAATGTATATTAATGCTGGAATGTTTAGTAAAATAACAAATAATCTTAAAAGCTTTTAGCTTTTACGTTTCAAGTACAAGATTTCTTATTAAATAATAGTTCCTTCTAATTTTGTAGAGTGTGGTAATCGTGAGGACTATATAATGGATATGATACCACATCTCAAGCTAGCCCCAACTTTTTTCAAGTGATTTACTTTGTTATGGTGGAATATAATATCTTTACAGTTTGCCAATTCTAGTCGTTTTTCTTGAATTGAATTTTTAGTTTGGTTAGTTGTTGAATGAACCTATGATCATCCGATCATCCAACACTAACAGGAACTAATATAACTGTCTTTTGATGAACGCTTTGGATTTCGTTTATGACGATTCCTGTTCTCGCTTCACGATATTTTTCGATTGATATTATTGTAAGCGACCACTTTTTCATATTCTTTAACTGGAAATTCAGAGTGTTGTTAACCTTTGAGGGAAAATTACCCGAAAAAAATTTAGCGAATCAATTTTGGCATTGCCGTTCTCTTGAGATTTCATAACCATACATAGTTCATAACTTTCTGTGAGTTTGCGATTCATTTTTCCTTTGCGAAAGTAAAAATTTAAATATAATGAAAATACGCGTTTTAACTTTCCATCTTTCAACCGACCGCAGGTAAGTTACCCACATTAACATATACCTATACAATTTTCTACTAAATGACACTCCAAAAACCAATTACAAAACAGCAATAATAGTTTGACATATCGAATACATAAATACGCCTAAAAATTTAATTAAAGCCATTTATGAATTAAATTTGCTATTACTTATTTGCAAACTTTCGCATTAGTTTACTTTATTTTTTAAGTGTCCCTATATTTCTTTGCCAACGTACGTACAATTTTCGTCAAACTAAAATACTTTAGCATCGACTCTCTTTCATACATTATAGGATAAACTATAGCTTTAATTGTTAATTGTCTACTTTCCGTTTATATTGAACGCATGCTAGACAAATTTTCATTACTTTTCGACGACAATGGATAACCGGACCGGTATTTATGCTCGACTTCTTTTCTATCGTTTAAAAGTTCACAATTTCGTGATGCCCTTTTTAACAACTCAAGCATCTCTGAAGTAATTGTCTTAAATTAATCATTGCTTATTGATTTGTCTGCATTATTTGCATAAGCCCAAACAAAAATTTCAAAATTTTCACATTCGACACGTAGAAATCGCGCTCTTAATACAACCCAAATTCGAATTGAGTTTGCTGTTAGTAGAAAGCTATTAGCAGCGCGAACAATAAGAAATCGTTTGCATGTATCTGGTTTACATGTCCAAAGACTGATAGTTTTCTTTTATTTCAGAAAATAGAAGAGCCCGTAGAATGTGGGTAAATTAGTTGAACCATAATGAATCAGACATTTGATTATCTATATTGCAAAAATTGTTATCATATCCAAATCGACGTCGACTCAGATATTCATTTTAAACCAATTGAACAGTCTGATAATCATGTCATAGCTTGCATCGATACCCTTGAAAATGGACGCGGAAACCAGTTTTAATATGTTTCTTGATGTTCAATGGACAACTGCTTCTTCAGAAACGCGCTTACCAAAAACAATCACCTTTTAGGTATAACATCTACTTCCTTTAGAATTCATTTACAAGTCATTTCAAAACTATGGTACAGTTTTCGGACAAGCTTTATTTGAGGATCTGTTAGGAAAGTAATCGTAAGTGATTATCCCTCATTTCATGATGAACTTTCTCTCGATTTTTTAAATTTATATAATACTTTAGTACTCTATGTTTAAGCATATTATGTAATTTCATTCTTTATTTCTATATTTATAAAGAATTGATTTTAAGAATAGAAAGATCTGTTCATTTGAACTAGTCTTAAGGTTTTAAAATGTAAAATTTAGAATATACTAAAAGTTAATTTCAATACCAAAATAGTATGGAAGATAAAAAGTGAAACGTTTGAAAAATATATATACTAATCAACAACTAGAATTACAGTTTACATTACCATAATATTAAAGCCGATAGTATGGTCTAATTGATCGAGATAACGTGTTGCGGAGCTTCGCAAATTGCAATGCAAATTACAATGTATGTTAAATCTAATTACAACATTTGCAAAAAGTAATTTAATTACAAAATTTTATATCTAATTAAATTAAGAACGTATAATTGGATAACATCCATGTTATAATTATATGTACAACAGATAATTTGTGTTAAAAAAATAGAATTAACAATGAATTAAATGTCTTATATAACTTCTAACCTTTAAACGATGCATTGATCAGGAAAGGAAATGAAAATAAAATACAAAAATTTCTTAAATAGGCAATTAATACTAAATAATATCTTTATATACATACATCATCATCATTTTGTTATAAATCCCACTTAATTGTAAATCATACACTGCATGATCTATTTATGTTCGAATATATTACATTTTATAAATTACTTCATCGATACCACTTGTACTTGACTCTTGTCATCCATGGATATCACAGAAGAGTAAATTAACATAATGTTGTGTTTCTTTTAAAACAAGAAATAATAAACAGACTGAAACTCGCCGTAGAAGCTGCGGACAAAATATCATGACAATATTTGTTCAGATAACATGAGATAGAATTAAAACCTTAATAATGAAAGACAAGGAAAGTAGAAAATAAGATTTTCGTCATGTTTTAAATCACATTCATAAAAGCTGTTTGCTCAGTTTCTCAGGCACTAAGAGCTGGCACTTTCAAAGAAGACGTCCCTTACGCTGTTTTCCAAAATGCTTGGAAAGACGAAAGTAATATCACGAAAATATAATTTATTCATATTTAAACGGAAAGAAAGAAAAAATACTGTGTTTTTCATAAACACAATATAAACGTATAACAATCTATTTACAAATTTTCTTCCACTTTGCGACCATCTTAGTCTAGAAAACGCACCCACACCAAACTGGGAGTTCCTCACTCGAGCAACGCAAAAGCGTAGAATAAAACTTACTTGACCGAATTGATTGATCGCATGAGACCGCCCCCATTGGCATTGTTACTTTATTTTGTTTAAATTTTTAACAACAGTCAGTGGAAATAGTTACAATACAGTTATAGATTAATTATACTAGATAGAGGGGAAGAGGAAAAAGGCCCACTTGTACATTCTGAATCTATCTGGTACACTGACGACGTGCGGCAAATTGCAGGATGGCCACTTTCTCCAACTGCCAAATAAAACTACAGGCACTATATTCGGTACAAATGACATCAAAGCTCGTATTGTGAACTCGGTCGCCAAAAAATGTCATTGGCCTGGATCTCGGGGTATAAAAGCTATAGGGGCAATGCGGGAGTTAACGAATTGCCTAGACAGGCTTCGTTAGTAACTTTCATAGGACGCAAGGCTTCCTATTACGTATTAGATATTTTCTTGGTATACGACACCAGTATATTACTCCGAAGAGTCAACTCAACTGCTTCTCAAAAAAGGCAAAATATCTCCTAGTAACAACTGTTTTACCCAGAAAAATTTTTCATATATATATATTTCACAATTTAGAGGCTAAAAAAGCAGTATGTGTTCATAAACGCAAGTACATTTGAGAAGTTACCATTTCAACATTTATAACACAGTCATCAGTATATGCTTCTGTATGCAGACATTTAACCAATTGAGTAACATCATAATATTAACATCATTATTTAAATGGAGAAAACAATGCAAGCCTTTTCAATATCAATGGCTGAATTATCTTATTAGCACGTAGACTTCCGCGGTCGTGGTCCATGCTATCTGCTTCTGGGTTTCCGGGCTGAAACCGCGTCACTAGTATATCTGCCGACGTTTCGTACCCATTTGTATGTAACATCTTCAGGGCTGAACTACTGCACTGAAACAGTTTCAGTGCAGTAGTTCAGCCCTGAAGATAATTATTTTTTATATTATTATGGTATTAATTCTATTTATTACTTGCTGTTAATTGGCCAGAGGCATCACATAAACTATTTCCTTCAAAAAAACCCTAACGAAGAAGTCAAGGTGTTTCATATTTGGTGACCTTGCCGACTATGATATTGGTCCATTTCAACTACTCCTCCTATCTAGAAAATTTCCATTCAACTTTGCCATTATGAGGTGCACCATCATACGTGTAATACATGTTGGCTCTGACATTTAATGGAACACTATTCAATACTTCTTTCAATGCATTTACGTATGAATTTGCATTTGGACTATTCGGAAGAAATATTAGTCCTTCAATTTGAAGATTTAAGATGTCTAACCAATCATTTACAGAAAACTTTTTTGGTCTCAAAGGAGTCAGCTCTAGACCAATAGTCCAGGAAATGTTATTTCCTGGACTATTGGTCTAGAGCTGCAAGTAGGGTCCTGAAGAGCAATATACAAAATTCTTTCTTCAACTTGGATCGTACGACGATGTCTTGGTCAACTTCAAATCTTCGACATGTATTGGTAAATGGGTTCCGTCGGTGTGGGTATATGCGTATTATATATTCGTGTTTTACCAAGTGCGCATTTCCTTTACAAACAACAAATACCAATGCATATCAACGCGTTAAACTGACAACCGCCATAATTCGACAAATAACTACATATTTTTATGTTACAAACATTATTCTGGGCCAAGATTGTTATACAGCACTGTGCAAAAGAAAGAAGCACCTAACTGTATTTTCCAATACTTATTTATTAAAACGTTTTTACTAATAATTATTGGGTTAATTTAATTTATAATACTTAACACATCTTTCCAAGAACGATTCATTTATTGGCAGAAATAGAATCACTGAAAATTTCCAAGTGTATAAGATCATACTTCCGCGTACGGGTGAGATCGACCGCCTGATAAGAGGATGAAAGTAATAAATTTTATTGAACCACAATGCTCTGCAATAAAACTTCAAGACAGAGTTATTTATCTATAAGATTTTGTTTTTAATTCCATAGTAGAAACGATACAGAGAGAGCGGTTTCTCAATAGAATTTATTTAGATTTTTAAAAAACGTGCCTACGAGTGAAATTTTCATTTTAAGGAAATATTGCGAGCTGTAAATTGTTATAGTAGATATAAAATGCCCAGAATAACATTACTAGACAGAAATAAAATTATTGTCTCACAACAAGAAGGTTATAGTCAAGTGAAAATATCAAAGATAGTAAAATGTTCCCGGTATGTCGTGCAATAAACAATAAATAGAATGACTGAAACCGGCAGTGTAAGTGATAGACAGAAGAGTGGACGTCTAAAATCTGGCGCACAGTTTTTAAAAGTTAGTTCCTTAAGAAATCTTAAGAAAGTTAGCGCAGAACTAGCTCAAGATCTTGCGCAAATATCTGGTACTTTTGTACATGCTTCAACAGTAAAGCGATACTTCTCAATCTCAAATCAGGCTTTAGGAGATGCGCGGCTGTGAGAAAATCCTTACTGCGGTGGGGTAATAAAGGGAAGCGATTAAAATATGCCACAGACCACGACACTTTGGGATATAGTGAGTGGCAACAAGTACTATGGATTGACGAATCTAAATATCAATTGTTTGGAACGAACAGGCGTCAGTATGTTAGAAGACGCCCTCGTGAATCGTTATTGAAACCATGTTTATACACTACCGTAAAGCATGGAGGAGGCAATATCCAAATTTGGGGTTGTATTTCGGCAACAGGTGTGGGTGAAATTGTAAAAATAGAGGATAAATTAACTGGTAGAAAACACAGAACGCTATTAGAAGAACATGCCATACCATCAGAACGGAGACTTATTGGTAATAATTTTATTCTACAGCAAGATAATGATCCCAAGCATACCTCAAAACTTGTGAAAACTTATTTAACACTGTAGGAAGCAAATGGGCTATTACAGACTATGATATGGCTACCTCAAAGTCCTGACTTAGATAAGATTATTTATATATAATATAAACTATTATAATAGTAAGATTATTTATATATAATATGAACTATTATAATAGTTTCTCGTAAAATTCAAGAATGTGCTTCTTTCTTTTGCACAGTACGGTATATAATTTAACGTAAAAAAAGCTATTAAAGGAATGTTTAATGTGTCAAAATATTGACATAAAGCGATTAATTACATTAACGTAGTGTTGCATAATTTTATTTGATACTAAAAAAACAAACAATCGAAATGTTTTTCACTCATTTTCAACATTGATGGTTTTGTGCACCTTAACGGCTGACAATACAACATTTCTGTATTAAGATTGTCGACTAATCATAGAATCGTTCTACCTGACGATTATCTCTAATTTCTGACCATATATATTATATACTCATATGTACATGTACGACAAGTATGCAAGTCAGTACTCATATAGCATTACTTAACGATATTTTGTTACTACTACTACTACTGTTTTAAATAAATGTTTTATGTATTTAGCACCACTTTAAATGTTATTTCATGTTATGCAATCGAAATTTTAAAATATTTTTGACGTGCAGATAAGCTTCTGATTTTTAAATTACAGTGTAAGGCAACTTTCACGTATGTGATATAGCATCAAAAAACAAATACTTTGATATCTAACACTAGTATAGTATTTACTTTTATTACGAATATAAACGCTAAAAACGGAAAATCGTTCTAATGAAGGGTTGGGTTTTCATCCCCATGTTCTTCCGTACCAAAGAAAAATAGTTTTGACCATACACCAGGGTGGATTACTCACTTCCCTTGTAAGGTATTCTATAATCTTACCCGTAACGTACATCTCAAAGATTTTGTCTATATAGTAATTAAAACGAGTTTATATACTTAACCTTCTTATTGAAATACTCCAAATATATACGAATTATATCAATTACTATATTGATAAATTAATAAATTATTATATTCATCAATTACACACTACTGAAATGTACGATTTTAGATTTATGTCATATTTCTAAAAAATGAAGGTGTTAAATAAAAGATAAATTAAAATATTTTTAATAGTAGATTATATATAGGTATAATGTGAAACCATTTAAAACAACTAGTAGTAGTTCTTCTAGAAAGAAGTGTTCGACTGAATCTGCGAGAAATCGTGAATTTAAGCTTTCGACCAAACGAAGCGGGATAAAAAGACTGCAGGAATTGTGGCCGAACTGAATATTTTGCGGAAAAATTCGTTTCTCCTTTCTACTAAAAATTATAAGTGTAATGAATGATAATACTGCTTCTAGAAAGCGTTTTTCTTAAACAAATTCAAAAGAAACTATTGAAATGGATATGACCTTAAAGCTGAAAATATAAAATTGGAAAGTAAAGTGACCGATGAGTTCTAATTTCAAATATTGATTCCCGAATGCAAATTTTTATTTTAGTTTTGCAGTACGACTCAAATGAATCAAGAGATGTAAAAATAAACGCCTACATTAATCACAATATTTTTCGCAATAGCTTTTAATTGTTGAATAATGAAAATGAATCGGGAGGTTTGATTATTAACCGCAATGTTTTTGCAAAAATTAAAAACAGTCTGTTACAAAATAACACTAGAAGCTTTAACGAAGTTAATAACACAAATTCAAGACCATATAACACAGTAACTCAAAAAAATACGAATATACTAACAAATCAGAAAATTAATATATTTATTTCCTTTTTTCATGGATAAACGTTTCTTTTTCATATTTGTAATTTCATCTAATCGCAAAAAACTTAAATAGTATTTTGAATTGTGCAAACTCGACAGTTTTCAGTTTTCAGGAAATGCAAAGTCTTTATAAGACCAGGTTTCATTAAATGAATGAAAAATAAAAATAATTACTTATTAATTTATTAGACTACAGAGAAACAATAATATTAAAAGTTAAATTTTCAACAATCATTGAATTTAATAATCAAAAGCAATCAAGAATAACTTTAATAAGTTAATCCATTACAAATAATAGATAATACCTAATATATAAGTGTGCATTCATGAAGAAAAACAAATTATTGCTATGGCTTTTAGAAAAAGCTTTTATTAACGATAGTTTCATGGATGTACAATATTTGCATGTACACAAATTCTCTGAGTACTAAGACGCTTTATGTATGTACAGACAACATAAATTGCATACTTGTAGCAAACTTATGTAAAGCTTATGTCAAATTAATACGTCAAAAAATATGAAATCAAGTTGTCAAATGCTTAGCTTGGCTATAGGTCTGGAAATTGTATTAATGTTTCAAAATTCATCTAAAAATGCCAATTCGTCATACCGACAATGGTCCCATACCACCTGGTACCCCAATGTTCCCAAAATTTGTAGCACGCACAGTTACAAACAATTTCTGCTATTTGGAGTTGTATTATGTCTACCATTTGTAAATCAGTTTGCCAATACGCGCCATTGTACGTGGAAACGTAATTTGTTGATGAACTGTTGCTTATTCTTGTGTCTGCCTGCGCTTGCACTTTTTCAATGACCGATTTGAGGTAACAACGTATCTGTATCAAATTATGTTTTAAACACGATCGGATTGCAGCAACACACTAAATGTCAAAGGAAGCGTTTGGACGCGACCTGTTGAGCCAAATACAAACTTAAAACTTGTTTAAACGTTTCAAAAATGGCCGAATATCGATTGATGATGATGAGCGTTCCATCAACAGATATTATCAGAAAATATTGTTGCTGTTCGGAATGTACTTGTGAGTGGTCGTAGAAAGGCCAAGCAAGACATTTGTGACAGAATATTGCACAAAGATAATTACGTCCTCCATTATGACATCATATATCACTTTTATCGTACAGCAGATTTTGGCCGAAAGAAACGCTGTTCCTCAGCAAGCGTACTCACCCAATTTGGTTCTTTGCGACTTTTCCTCTTTCCAAAGATGAAAATCAAGTTGAGGAAGTCAGGATTTGAAACGATAAAGAAAATTGAAACTGAATCGCAGACACTACTGAGCGCATTAATGAAACAAGACATTCAAAGTCCCTGTGAAATGCTTACAAAATGGAGACAGTGAATGAAATTCTGGTATTCTATAATTTTATTTACTCTTATATTTGGGAACTTTAGGATAGCACCTCGTAATATCAGTGATAATTTTTAAAAAACTTTTGTTTTGTTATTTGGGACTTTTTGACGGATACATATATTTTAATTTAATCCCATCCTTTACAAAAAGTATATGAATATTGTAAAATATTTCAGAAAAACTCACCGAAAGCTTAAAAATAAAAGAAAGCGAACGGACAACTTGGTATAATCAAACATACTAAAATATTCGTACACATCTGCTTTGTTTTATCATCTACCAAACTTTTAATGGATATAAACACTTTATTTTTTAGTCGATGCGTGATGGATTTTCATGAAGGTCACGTATGTACATATTTAAGACGATTAACTCATATATTATAATGTATATATTAAAATGTTTTATTAAATTAGGGGGAGGGGGAGATTTTTTTAATTTAATTAATATTACATACCTCAACAAGTACTTGATAATAATTTTATTAAAAACAATAGTATAAAACGATACATAATATTCTCTATGTAATTTTCTTCTAAAGCAATAACTAAAGTTGGGATTTTTATACAAAAGAAATGTTACAAATACATATAATAGCCCGAGTGTAACCTTTTTTTGCAAAAAATATCAATAGGGCAACTAGAACTAATATAAACACAGATTTACAAATAGAAACAATATTGTTACCTAATACATAACAATAGACATAGTAAATAATAACTATATTCTAAGAAACATAAGAACTATTTATCCTCACAATCAGACACATTTCACCTCCTGACAATGTTTTTCTAACTACGTTTTTCTAAATTTTGAACAATAACTTTTCAACAGTAAGTGCCTTCTATCGATTAGTATATTTTTATATGTCGAAAGTGTTCTTTCAATGTCGACTTATATGATTGGTACATATTTAAATGCACCGATATGTCCACGATATAAAACTTAAAGATTATCAGCCCACTTCTTTTTCCCCGACTTTGCGGTTAAATGGAAAACGATTGGATACCTTTGAAAACGTTCAAACGACAAAAGCAATCTAAAAATTAATATAAATAAAACGTCAAACAAATTTATTAATAAAATCAAGTATCGTACCGAAGAGTACATGATTTAAATTTAAACAGTTATAATTGCTCTGTTTTATTTTATATTGAAAGCTTCTTTTTTGACAAATTGTGTGTTTGGAATAAATACGAAATACTACGAGGGGGATTCGGAATGTGACCTGACACATGATGGCGCAAGGATAACCGAATAACTATGATATTTCTCAAGCATGATCTTATACATATGTCGTCCTGAAAAGTTTATGTTGCGTAAATTACTTGCTTGTTTCTGACGATTGAGTAAAGCAATTACGTATTGACATTTTGCTATCGGATTTAACTCCGATGGACATAAAAAGAGTTCCACTGTAAAGGATTCTTCCCCCTTCATTTTCAACGTTAAATTACACTAAAGCATTGAAAACTGAAAAGCCATCGATCTAAAAAAATAAAAACAGAAATACCAAAGGTCTTCCTCAAGGGAAGTAATTATATACATTCATTCCCAAAGCACAAGATCTTTGATACGGCTATCGGATCTTATATATAAAAAGTTACTAAATATTTTCATTAAACCCTTTCGAGAATTCAAAGTTTACTATGGTTATCTTAGTTTGAAACGCTTAACCCAAATTTTTCTATTTTGCTTATTACCATATTCTTGCAAATCATATCATTTCTCTAAAGAAACAAAATTTATTGTAGATTTTACTCTTTACCATTCGTTATTGTCTTTACATATTATTTATTGACTCCTAGCAATATTTCTGAAATGCACTACCAAACAAACAACATATTCACCGGCATCAGTTTAAACAACCGTTTCATTAATAATTCATACGTTAAACGTCATAAATCTATAGCATATTAGACTAGCATATTTACCAAGTCAGTAGCATAATGCTAATGTTTAATAGTTTATAATTTTGTTGTTGTTTATAATTTCTGAGGAAAAATCGTTTCTCTCATAAAATTAAGGATTTAATAAAATCTACGATCCAAATTTTACGATAGAAGGAATTAATACATTTCCATTGAATTTATTACCAAGTCAAGATATTTTTCTTGAACGTACAGAACTTGATAAATGTATGGATCAGACTTCCGGTTTAATTGGAAAAGATGTTAATTTTTTTATTTTAAGAAACATCTTGTATATTTTTGAGAATTTCACTAGAGCTCAGCTTTGGGAATTCAGTTAAGGTTTAGCACCTTTTTATTCCACAACAACAAACGTATTTAATTCAATTTTATAAGGCAAATTTTGTTGAAAACAAAAAATGTAAACAAAAACAAAATCAGGTAACGAGGTTTCCAAAACGATGGCTGTTCACTTTCAGACAGTGTACACATTAGTAAGCAAATTCTTGAGTGATGTTTGCCCATGCCTCCTCACGAACTACTTGCCGTTCCTCAATTATTCTCTGCAAACTTATCCAGATTATACAGTTGTCTAGAATAAACCACAGATTTTATGGGACCACAAATGAAAAAAAATCTAAAGGATTTAAATCTAGGGACCATGTCGGCCATTTAATGAATCTTCTATGCTCAATCCACCGATATGGGAATGTTTGGTTGGACATTGGAGTGCTCCATCTTGTTACAGTTAATTCCTCGTCTTCTTCAATACTTGGAACAACGTCATCACATATAAGATGTAAATATCTCTGTCCTAGTACTCTAGTAATATCTTGAACAATAACTTCATTAGTTACGACCCTTGATCCTCCGCTTTTCGGTAAATTTCTCACATTTCCGGTTAAGTTATACCTTCTTAATCTTTACCAATGACAGTTGGTGATATCGGAAGCCGATTTTATGCAAATTGTTAAATAAATTGCATATTTTTTCATGAGTTGTGACGCGATCACCAAAACCAATCATTATCGAAATTTTAATAGGTTTTTTTTTCAGTTAATTAAACTATTCTTAACATCTGAACCTCTACAACGTTAATTCTGATAGGTTAAGACAAATACATAGTTTTAATTTCAGTGCACTGAACGTAAATATGATTTTAAAGTAATAGCTTTAAGTAAATATCTCTGTCGCTATTGAACAAAAGGGTGCTCATTCTTATTATTACCGAGCGCAGAGCCCTACAGTGTATTTCGTTTAAAATAAAAAAAATAGCATTTCCGGTTAAACTGGAAATCTAATTTGAATGTAAACATTCTCATCGAATCGGCTATTTACACTTAGTTAAATGTGAAGAAGAATTAAAATCTAAATAGCCCTATTAAAGAAGATAGTCCAATGCACCTACGCATTTACTTAACTCTGTATCTAATATGAAAACTTTATGATTATCATGGTCGAAATTAAAATTCTTAACATGAATAATTATTATCATTTCATTAGGAAATAAAGCTATAAAAAGCGGTACATTTAATTTTTAAATTTAATTATCAAGTGGATGTATTAAAGGATATTTCCAAATAAGCTTACTTATTCTTACTTGAAGAATTTTATTTGTTACTCTTGACTAAGGAAAAGAAACTAATTGTAAAATCTATTACAAGAATATTTATTATTCATCTACGAAATATTAGTGATTGTCAAGCGGTATTCAACAACAGCACTGTGTTTATTTAATTGCGACTCAGGGCTTGTGCCAAGTATTCTCTTAGTAATTATGAAATACTGAGTTCTGTTTAATTTATATACGGATAAATAAATTATTTTTGAATATAGGATAAGATTCGCATTCGTGCTCAAGGCTGAATAATAACAGCAAAGAGAAAACAGGATAACCTCGCTTCCTGCCCCTTAAACATAATATATTTAGATTATCTTCCCGTATTTTTCTCGGAACTGTTTGGAATCACATCTCCGTTTCTTTTTTCTTGTATAACGCTAGCCATCCCTCTTTATTTAAAAATAAAATGAAAAAGAAGGTGTGGCTCGCATTAAATTACAATACAATAGTTCTTTCATAGCAACGTTATAAAAAATTAGTCTTTGCAATAAATTTGAAAAAACAGGTCATCCAATAACGGCGAATTATACGAAAAATTTACTGAAAAGTAACTGTCAATCAAAACAAATGAGACTAATGGAATGTTGGAAGAGAAATTTTTTACGTTATAATTTACCGCTGAAATGGATAATTGCAATATTCATTTTCGTACAAGAATCGTTGTGACATTTTTGCCAATGAAATAGAGCTGTAGTTACAGTCATCGATCTAATTTTTGTTAGACTTTGATTAATGAATACTAATGTAAGCAGTTGACTTTAAATTTAAATCATAATGAAAGCCTTTGAATCAAACTTCGGATAATTGAAAAGGCCTTATTATTCTTTAAAATAAATTACATAAAGAATAAATTGGAGTCGGAAATCTGGCTGAATTTTGACATTAATGTTAAAACCGTTAATAATAAATAGACTTTAGGTATTTATTTTTCACTTATTTACAATTATATAGTTTCGTGTGTATGTTTGCTAATATTTTTTCATTCATATATTATACAAATTAATCGTATATTATCTATATTTGCATATAAGTTATATGTAGATATCTGAAACAGCACATATATTCCATTAAATAAGCCATAACGTTTGCATATTGTGATTGGTTTGCAACGTTACCGTACTTGTATGCGTCGATAACATATATAATCGATGCAAACATTTATATCCATTGATGCTCTTTATTCCAATTTGTTCCCCCTCACGCAGCAATATATCTACACAATACACGATGACAAATACTTCCACATATATAAGGGGTCTGCAATTAGAGCAATTAATAAAAGACATTTAACGTATAGAATACTGACATTTAAAGATCGATCGGAAGCCTGAACCGTAGCAATCGCTTTATAAGCTAAGTCCTTTCTTCTAATTTCACTGCTTTCCTCTGCCCGTTCACACTCCAACGCCTTGAATCAGTTTAAGGGAAGACACATAATCTGTGATCAAGCAGAATTGATCATCGCTCAAGCTAAACGTATGCGTAAATGACATGTACTTATACATGAAACTATTTGTGCAGTCCTGTAAGTTTTTGACTAAACTGTACCCTACTATAACTAGATTTTTTGAAGAGCGCAAGCGTCCTGTAGGAGCAAAAATATCTATAACTGCAAAGAAGCAGAATAAGCGACCTTCGTGACAAACATATATATATATATACACATATATATATATAAAGGGTTTTCCAATAGGGACTTGACAACTTTTAATTCAATTTGTGAACGCACCCTTTCACTAATCATCGAACTGTCACTGTCAATTTATTCAGCAAACTTAACATTTTCATCATGGTAAAGTACACGAACGAACAACGTCCGCAAATTATAAAAATTTACTACAGAAATTCGGAGTCGGTGACCGCTACTTTAAGAGCGTTAACTCCGATTTTCGGTCGTAATTCTCGCCCTAGTAGACAGGCAGTAACAAGTTTAGTGCAAAAATTTGAGTCTACATATTCGTTGTGTGATGTTGCCGTGCCAGTGAGACAACAAATCAGTCAAAAAAGTTGTCAAGTCCTTATTGGAAAACCCTATATATATATATATATATATATATATATATATATATATATATATATATATATATATATATATGCGTAATATTGTGTCATACATAATTTTATATATATATACATATATATATACGTGAAAATATTATCAAGTAAGTCATTAGCTAAGTACTTCTTAATTTAATTCTTAGTATGATATGTGACTAATTAGTATACAAGTACATTCAATATAGAAAACCGATGTTATATATATATATATATATATATATATAATAATAATATTTTTCCTATTTTTTATCACATATATATATATATATATATATATATATATATATATATATATATATATATGTATGACACAATATTACTCATATATATATATATATATATATATATATATATATATATATATATATACGTGAAAATATTATCAAGTAAGATTATTATTGCGGTATTAGTAAGTACTTACGCTTAATTTAATTCTTAGTATGATATGTGACTAATTAGTATACAAGTACATTCAATATAGAATTCTATTCCGATGTTCACTATTTATATACGAGGTTCATTTAAAATTTCTATAATTGTTTATCACTTTTTAGTGATTAAATAATTAATATTTTTCCTATTTTTTATCACATATATATATATATATATATATATATATATATATATATATATATATAAAATTATGTATGACACAATATTACTCATATATATATATATATATATATATATACGAAACACCTCCAGAGAAGATGATTGAGATATCATCGAAATATCGAGACGCCAATTCTTTCGAGAGCTTCTATCCAACATCGCGGAGAGGCCGAGAATCTAATATTACTCATACTTAGAACCGCGAGAACCTTCGTTCGAACATATATATATATATATATATATATATATATAATTCCTTTTTCTTACCACCATCTACACTACTGTGCAAAAGAAAGAAGCACCTAACAATATTTTCTAAAACTTATTTACTAAAACGTTTTCACTAATAACTATTGGGTTAATTTAATTTATAATAATACATAATAATAATCATTTAATACATCTTTCCAAGAACGATTCACTTATTGGTAGAAATATAATCACTGAAAATTTCCAAGTTTATAACATCATACTTCCGCGTAGGGGTGAGATCGACTGGAAGGGAAACGTTTAAAATATGCCAGAGACCACGAAACTTGGAGAACAAGTACTATGGACTGGCGAGGGTAGTATTTCGGCAGCAGGAGTGGGTGAAATTGTAAAAATAGAGGGTAAATTAATTGGGAGAAATACAGAACACTATTAGAAGAACATATACCATCAGGGCAGCGACTTATTGGGACTTATTTGGGTTTTACAATGAAAATGCGCACTTGACAAAAGACACATATGTAATACGGTATCCACACTAGCAGCACCCATCTACTAATACATTTCGTAGATTTGATGAGAGGCTTCGTGAAACAGGCACATTCGTTCCTAGTCAACATGATGCAAGTAAACCAAGACATCGTCGTATGATCCAAGTTGATCATCACGATCTTTCTTGCAGCATTAGACAAATCGCCCAGGAAATGAACATTCTAAGTAAGATAGCTGTTCTTTATATTCTTGTTTACTACAGCCATTATACGTAAATACAAATTAGGAAGAATAATGTTTTGCAACAACATTTTAAAAAATATTCTAGAAGGTCCAAACATTTTATCACTTATTTTAAGAAGTGACGAATGCCTGTTCAAAAGAGAGTATCTTTAACAGTTACAATTTTCAGACTTCGAGGTTTGAGATCAAACAATTAAATATTTGACCGGGCAAAACATTGAATTCATGAGCCATTAGCCGTACAGCCTTGATCGTGAAGAATAAACTTTCGTGGTCAACGGTTTTCTACGCTGAAAGAAGCAGTTGAAGCATTCAAAACTCATATTTTGAAGATACCGCCTTCACAGTGGCAGCAATGCTGATTGGTTTAAACGAATGCAGAAGTGCATTGATTTTCAAGGAGAGTATTTTGAAAAGCAATAAAACTATTTTCGATAATGAAATTTTGTTTGTTTGCTATTCCCGAAACATAAACGGCTACCCTCGTATTATATATATATATATATATATATATATATATATATATAAATGTTATTAAATTAGTTTGAAATAATACTTAAATATCTTTTAAAATTACAAAATAACAAATTTTGATATCAATTATTATATGTAAACTAATTTAAAGCTTTGCCATTAGATGTCAAGTCAACATATTTCAAACTTGCTTACAATTACTTATAATAATTAATTTGTGTTATTAATAATAATTTAAACTAACTTTATTTTTCTTTAAATAGTCTTTATATTTTCTAATAAATCATTATATAGTTTAACATATATTTAATCAACATTCATTATGTTGAATTAATAATAGTTTAACATCAGCATTTTATTCCCTGTTAACTATTCTTTTAGTTTACTTACTTGAACTTCCTTTCTAGAACTTCACTTCTTTTAGATAGCTAATGAAATCGTGCCAGAATGGTTCGGTATATTCTCGGGCTGACACAAAGACGATGCAAATATGACTAGATGATTATGATATTTGTCAAGTACGATGGTGTATTGCGATGTTTTAAAGCCATGCGCCAAGTTGCTTGTTTGTAGCAATCGAGTAAAGGAAATAACATTTTGTGAAAAACAGATTAAATCTATGTTGGAGCTGTTACGTATAAAATATTTTGTTTTAAAAGACATAGAAAAGAGTTATATTCTATTTTAAAGAATTCTTTCCCATCGTTTTGAGTGGTAAAAACACAGGTTGCTGAATTTAGAAGTAGTCGTTCATCTATTGCATATGATGAACACTCAGAGCGCCCAAAAACTGAAAAAAAAACCACAATGTATTCAATGATAGCCAACTGAAAGCGCATGATCTTGTTGACATTGCAAACATCTCGATAGACCATGTTCACTGCACCTTACACAATTTTTTGGGAATGAAAAAGCTTTTCGCTTGAAGGGTGCCGAATTTGTTATTAGTCGACAATAAACGCATTATAATTAACATTTCTAGGGAGTTTTTAAACTTATCTAAACATCTATCTTTTACCAAAATAATGCGCCTGCGCACAAATTTTGAGTTGTTGTTGCTAAACTCCATGATCTTCCCTTCAAAGTATCTCCACACGTGCCATATCCATTGGATTAAGCTCTAATGATTAATATCTCTTCCCAAACCTGAAAAAGTGTCTCACTGGACAAAAATTAACTTACAATGATGATGTCAAAATTGTGACAAATGATTATTTAGCAGTGTTGAATAAATTATATACTACTGAGACTGTTAGAAAATGGAAATTCGTTGGTCTAAATGTGTTGCATTGCATGGTGACTAGTGAAAAATAAAAAAAAATTTCAAAAACCTTGTTCATTCGTTGATTGGTCAGGGTTCCGTACCCCCTCATACAATACCTTAGTTCTTGAACGTCATAAGTATCATCAAAGCCATTTCAAAATAGTCTTCTAAACACGTGTCCATATTCTCGATTGAAATAAACGAAAGAAGTTTTAACCAAAATATATGACACATCCAAATATATAAAATACTTCTCCTTATATACTGCAGTGATTCGGTCAGCAGTGATGCCCCATTACTAGTACTACCACTTTCTTAAAATCTCTATCGCCATTTTTAAGATGACAAATTAAATTTGGTAAAATTATATCATTTGATTCCAAAGCTACAGTAATATGAATAAACTGTTTAAATGAAAAATCTTAAAATACATAATCTCGCAATCCTTGGTACTAAATTACGATAGATATTCAATTTAAACAAACAAATTTATCAAAAACTGCAGTAATTTCTTAAGGATCAATAAAATTAATGATATTTTTTCTACTGACTGAAAAATTGACATCAAGGAGATAGCTGGTAAGCATATCGAAAATTGGAAATATCCAAACGGTATTCACCTTACCAATAAGTGAATAGAGTGAATCTTGAATTGTGAACAAAACATGAGAAAACAACATCAAGTGATAATTTGAAGTAAACCAAAGTGAATTTTGGGAAGATTTATTACGTTTGATGAAATCTAGTTTCGCAACTATATTGATCCAAACAGTAGTTTAGATAGTGGCCACATTATGGAAACCACTTCCATTCCAAGTAGAGCCAATCAAAGGAGATAATTTCCATCATATCAAGTCGTATTATGAAGAGCTACTAGATAAATTTAAAAAAAAAGCAATTTCTGAAAAACAAATAGAGTGGCCCATAAGAAAAGGTTTCTTTCGTTGCTGAAGCGAGTCTTCTTATAACAGTCAAGTTATTCACACACAAAATGGATCAACTGAGATTTCAGATTAAGCCTAACCTACTTTTTTCGCCAAGTCTTGTCACTTATTTCTCTGGCCTAAATTTGTACTTACTATAAACAAGTGTCGGATGGATGAGAAACTTATTGCTACAACAGGGCAGTGTTTTGATCATTTTGGAGGATAAGTACAAAGATGGCATAATAACACGTCAATATCTTTCTTTCGGGTGCGTTGAAGTATTAGGAAATTATCTGAAAGATAATAAGATATTCAAATTATTTTCTTACGTTTTAAATTAAATTTTCCGTTAAATTATTCCCGTAACATTGATTGTATTATTACTAAATCCGCAATGTGGTATGTTTCTAGTAACATAGAATAAGCAACAAAACACTCATTTTGTAGACTTAGATATTACACTTGTTTAATAATAATAGTAATAATAATATATTTTGTTGCTTTAGATCACATATATTATTGTTAAAAAAACATCTAAATAAATAAATTCGAGAAAAAAGCGCCACAATATATCAAAAAGATTCTTCATACGAATAAAAACATTTGTTATGTAAATAGGATTTGCAAATATTGAATCTTGATGGTATTTTTATACCATCGGGAATGTTAGTATATATCTTTATTGCTAAGTATTGAGATATTTATTATTTTCGAATAAGATAGATTTATAACATGGTACCCAAAAAAGTATTTGTACCTCTATTGATGGTATAAAATGTGGATTTCTTTCGTTCCAAGTTCATACAAGTACATATTTATTAAAGTTTGGACATCTTCACCGGAGTATCTATATTTCCTAAAGTATGATCAAATCGATTATACTAAATGATTCGATGAAAAAATATACAGAAACGCGTCATCTCTTTTTATTAAAGAACTACTACGTCAGAACAACTCTCACTTTGTGACCTCATTTTTTGGACTATAATTGTTTTTCTCTGCATGTGCAATTGTAGGGAATTTGCAAACGTCTTCTCCCTTTATCTACACATTTTTACACCATATTAAGTAAGAGATCCAATTATGGTGAAGGAATAACGAGGTCGCTGGCAATTTGCTGGAATACTGACGGCATTCGAATGTCTTAATTATGAAAATGAAACAAAAGAAGCATACGAATTATATTTAAAAGGCAAGACTCCTTATATAAGATTAATTAGACAAATTATTAATGATTATATTCAATAATCTCCTTCAAAATCTTCCATGTAGATGACAAAGCTTTATTTCAAAACAAATTTAATTTTATTTAAATTTGAATAACAAAAAACCTATTGTTTTGCTATAAAATATAAATGCAATATTTACATATATATACTTGCTTCCAAAAAAATCGTAATGAAAATAAGCTTTCTAAAAGAAATAATTTTGTTAGCTCGTTCTATTTCCAACCAACAGTACAATTTCCCTTTGCTAAATAATTTTATAATACAAAATAATCAATAAGAAACCTACTTATTTATAAAATGTAAATTTAAAATTGAAAAATGTTGGCACTCATTGTACTCATCCAATAATAAATTTTCATAGTTAAGTTGATGTTCTCTGCGATACCTTTCTTTTCTATACTGTGATTCCAATATTGGAGTAGAATTCGCAAAACTATTTTCGAAGTTTTTAAAGATTTAATATGAGCTTGATTGAAGCATTAACTGTAGCATATTGATGTGTGATGATGAATTATTGAAAATATATTTGTTTCTTATTACAGCTACACATACGAATGGTCTAGGAAAGCTTTGCAATATGACGCAACAAGGAATCGTAGGAGGCTGCTTGTTGCTGCACGTTGAGACATGTTCATACGTGCATGGTAGCCACCGCGTCATATCGATGAGCTCAGTTATTCATTAGCAGTGAGAGTTTAAGTGCTTGCAACGGCTTCGTGGTCACGAAATGAGATAAGGGCAGTTTTGCGTTATAATTTCGTGCGTGGTTTAAACATAGATCAGTGCTTCGAAGAAATGACTCTTGCACTAGGTGATGTTTGTCCACATGGCACAACGATATTCAGGTGGTATACAAAATTTCAAACGGGAAATTTAACTATGGAGGATGCTGAAAGACCGGGAAGGTCACGAACGTCAGTTACGGAGGAAAACGTTACTACTGTGAGGAAAATGCTTGGCGATTACGGGCAAGTGACCTACCAATATATAGAGGGTACTTTAGGACTAAATGCACCAGCAATTCGTTCGATTCTGCATGATCATTTGCACGTGAAGAAATTTTGTTCTCTCTGGGTGCCGCATCGACTGACTGAAGAGCAGATGACACGACGCGTGACTTGGTGCCGGAAAATGGTAAAAGAGTTTAATAAGGGACAATCTCGGTATGTGAACAACATCGTGAAAGGTGATGAGACTTGGCTGTACTATTACGATGTGCCGACCAAAGCTCAAAACAAAGTTCGGGTCTTTAATGATGAGGACACTGCCGTAGTTGTATTTTTCAAATTGAGTGGAATTGTGGAACGCTTCGTTTTGGACACACAGAAGACAGTCACAGCTAAGTGGTATACTGAACAGTGCCTGTCTAAAGTTATTGGATCTATGAAGAACCTGTGGCCAGAATGGACACCTGGTTCTTCCATCACGATAATGCTCCAGTTCACCGCGCCAAAGACTGCACCCAATATTTGATCACGACAGGATTGAAACTTCTCGAGCACCCTCCCTACAATCCAGATCTTGATACCTGCGACTTTGCACTGTTCCCGCATGTGAAAATGAAGGTGAAAAGGAGGAGGTTTTCCAGTGATGAGGACCTTCTGCGTACTTGGTACAACGAGTGCGCTTTACTCCCTAGTGAAACTTGGCAGAACTGGTTTAAAGATTGGTTTCGGAGGATGGAGAGGTGTATTGAGTGTAGGTGAAATTACTTTGAAAAAATTAAATAAACAAAGCTGTATTGCAAAACTTTCCTAGTACCCTTTGTACATATATGAGGCCAATATAGATTTGAATTGGATTTTCTTATATAACAAGAAAACAGCAATAGACATGTAACAAAACGCATTTTATTTTTCAATATTTGCAGCTATATAACATTTGCTCAAATTCACGAGTAACTAATGAATTCTACTAGAAAAAAACTTGAACGTGAATAATATTTCATGTGTTAAACAAGCAACATGTGAACGTGGACGTGTATTATGGTGAAAAAAAATGCCTTTACTCAATAGTCCATGTTGCTTTGTTCTTACAGAGACTCTAACCTTAAAAAGAATTTGGCTATGATATTCGGCATTGACAGTCTTCCATTAAGTTAAGATGTTCTAGAATAATATAACCAACACCTTGTCTGTTGAAGTAATGGTTTTGAATTCTTTTGACGGTGGGTAATTTGTGTGCTGTAATTCCATACTAGCCAGTTTACTTTCCAGAAATGAAAATGTGCATTGAAAATATATCTATAGTAATTCTGAAAGCTATAAAATCTTCACCTTAATTAATCAAATACAGATGTTTTTGAGAGGCATGTTCACTAAGCTGTATTTATTTGCAGTCGACGATAAATATTTGCCGCTTTCTCATCTTCAATGCATAAAAGTTTAATAGTAGTTCGTTATTCAAGAGTAATTATCATATATATAATATTTATTTGCAGTAGACGATAATATTGGTCACTTTCTCATCTTCAGTGCATAAAAGTTTAATGGTAATTCGTTATACAAGAATAATTATCATTAGTTTTATCAATAAAGCACAATCCTTGTTATCCATAGCTTACATGAGTGTCTTGACTATTCTGAAATAAATTTAAATGTGATTCATAACAGAGAGTCAAAAATTTAAGAAGTTCACAGCAAATCTATACTCGCCTCGTATCTTATTATCCAAGGTAATATAATATAATAATTATTACATTTATAAGCTTATTTATGTAAATATTTCAAACCTAGTCAGCAATCATATGTGTAAATTAACTATTGTACAACATATCGATTAAGGAAGAAGCATCGACATCAAATTATGACCACCATGGATATAAAAGACATGAAACAGTCACGTCTGTTACCAAGAATGTTCTTATATAGTATTACATATAAATTATTTTATACCTAGTCCTGCCATAAATACTGATATAAAGGTTTTTAAGTACAAAAAGAAAACTGCAAGTTGGATTTAAATAGTTTATTTTGGCAATGGTAAGCTACAAAATACAATGCAAATTACTCGAAATTGCTGCCATTTGCCTTAATACAACGCCGAAGTCTGCAGGGCCACTCATCAATCGCTGTACAGACGATATCCATGGGAAAATTGTCGACTGCTTCTGTTAACGCTTGTTTCAATGATTCCAAGTTGCGATGGGGTCTTCTACAGACCATACCCTCTAATATTGATCACAGTTTGTAGTCGAGCGGATTTAGGTCTGGGCTTGCTGACGGCCAATATTCAGTACTAATAAACTCAGGTACATGATTTTCAAGCCATTGCTGAGTTGTTTTGGCCTTGTGAGCGGGCGCAGAGTCTTGATGGAATATCCATGGTTGGTTTTGGAACATGGTGTAGTTCAGGGGCTCCACTACATTGCTTAAAATGTCTCGTTGATAGTTTTTGGCCGCTGTTTTAACATCTTTTTCACAAAAATGCAAGGAAGTGACACCGTCATAGGATACTCCCCACCAAACCATCACTGAAGCAGGAAAATGTCCTCGCTGAATCCTTGGCACCACTTCACTGGCTTCCTTGGAGGATCGTGCATACACCCTATTATTCTGCTTGTTAAAAGCTTCTTCCACGGTAAAAATTTTTTCATCAGAAAACTGAATTTTTTTGTAACGCTCTTTGCCGTACAACGATATCAGGTGTCTGCATTTTTTCTTCATATTCTTTTTTAATTCAACGTTAAGGCGCTCTTCTGTTTGTCGTTTGAAAACTCTAAGTCCTAGGTCTTGTTTAATGATACGGCTCATGGTTCTCAGAGCAATATCCATTTCACGAGCCATGATCTTCTGTTTGCGGACAGGATGTCGATTGATGCGGGACCTCACAGCATTGATGGCTTGTGGTGTACGAACTATGCGGGCCTGCCAGATCTTTTACGGTCGATTACATTTCCAGTATCAATGAATAACTTAACAGTACGATACACAAACACACGCGTAATATTTAACGGTTTCAATAAATCAAAAATACGGGCTCTTTCTATTCCACACTTATGAAGTACAATAACCGCAATACGGCTCTCTTTATCCGACCATTCCATAATGACGACTCACACTATAGTGAAATTGTTCGGCACTTTTGTAAAGCATATATCGAATGTCAGAACTGCCAACATAAAATGTTTGTGCTTTCAAGTTATCATCTGCAAAAAGATGCGTTTACACTTGTATCAATACTTATGGCAGGACTAGGTATAATATAAAAATTATTTTTATAAAAACATCTGAGGAAAGAAAAGGAAAAATATACAGCACGTTTGAAGTACAATTATTTCATTGAAATGTTTATTAGAACTAGTTTCTATTACACGCAACATAAAGGAACATCTCCATGTGGCTATTCGCTCAACGGGTATTGGTTCGAAAGCAGAAAACGCCATCTTGCAAGGCCATTTACGAGCACGAAAAACATGTCCTTGTCGGATAATTCGTTATTTAACAGTAACTTAAAAAACGGATCCGTTTTGCGCAAATTCACTCGCTTTCCCGCAAAACCTCTAATTTAATTTATAATGTTGAAATAACTAAAAATTTTTAATCTATTGTACATTACTGAAAAACGCCAAAGTCTGCGGAAGTCTGAATCTGACGTGGTTTTTTTATTCTCTAATATAATTTGCATCTAAAGTAATTTGCAGTAAATGCCTATTACTTGGGGCAATGAAGTTTTTAATGCTTTCAAGAGAGAGAGATTATTACTTTAAAAATTTTGATTTCAAGTAAAATTTAAACTCATATTTGCAACTAATAAGACTAATGCTGTTACATTTTAAGCAACTGAAAGATAATGCATGTATATCTATAGAGAATTAGTACAATTTGAACTTAAAAAAATGATTTTTTAATAATGGGCAGAAAAGTAAAGAAGTGAATACAACTTTAGTAATAGTACATGTGGAACAGTATACTAGATGCTATTGTGACCCTAAAGTTCTCTCTTTGTACATCTATAAAAGCAAAGCGTCATTCTCGTTTCTACAAACAGATCTCGAACTAATTTTTTTAAATACTTTTTAGCAACTATCCCATATGTTTATTATAAGTTACGTTAGAAAATCTTCACGTGTTCAGTGCATTTTTTAATTTGGAGATAGTTAATTAGCGAATAAGAAGGATTGTCTAAATGGATAATCGCTTTATTGCCCAAAAAGTCTAACTGTAGCTTAAAACATTATCATTCAGTTATCAGGCATAAACTTAGACCTCTTTTTTCGAATAGAATCTCTAAATAACATTACTAGTTCAATAATTTTTTTGTAAATTATTTCGTTGTTTATGCTTTTTTAGGAACATGATAATTTCCATTACTTGCTCTGATGTTGTCTCCTTAAGCCGTATTGGAAGCACCGATTTCCGTCGCGGTTAATTTCTTTCGAAACGAGTGCCGTATTTGAGTAAAGATAAAGATCACACGCAAGGTTAAACTAACAAAAATCCAAGGCTTGAACACAGAAATTTTTCTCGTAACCATCGTCTCAGATGAAATGTACCTAAATGTTTCTCGGTTAATTTGCAATTCTTCAGCTACAAATCTCACAAACTGCTGCACCTACTCTCTTAATATTAATATCTGTCATTATTGATTTTGGATTGGCCGCTTCTAAAATTATCTATCACACCTTCTTGTCCATTCTTGAACGTCTTGTGTCGCTCAAACACATCTCATCTTTCACAGTTTCGTTTTCACCATACGCCATTTACAACACTTCTAATACTTCGGTAACATATTTGTCAATTTATATACAACATTTGACACTAAATATACTAAATTTCGATTGCAGACACATGTATCTAATATATTTCAAATAGATGACTAACGACTGGCTTTATTAACTTGAAATTTCCGCACGTATTAACTCAAACACATTTAAACACAATCACTCATGATTTCTACGCAATGACGCCAAAGAGTGGCCATGCCAAAAATTACATTGTGACACTGACACTACTCGCACTCCCTAAAAACGAGTCTAGATTCACTTCTAACGTTTTGATCGCAATATGTATACGATAATTTTTTTTGTTTACGAGAAAATTATTTTTCCAAAGGAAATCAGAGAATTCTAAAATAGCACCATTTCCGATTATAGCATTAATAATAATAAGCAACATTGCAACAACAACAACAACATTACCTGATGTTCAGAATCTGGCCAGCTTGCAGTACATCCCTGCGCTTGATCGCTGTCCATTGTCTATTATCAATCGGAATTTAATAAGAACAAAGAACACTGCGCACTATTCAGTAGCAATTAGATAAAACGAATTATTCCAGTCTATACGATTAGTTTGATAGATCCAATATTAACAAATAACATTTTAACTGATACATAATTTACATAATTACATATAGTATATCTTCTATAGCAACATTAGTCCACAAAAATATAAAGTAGTATTATATATAATTTTCATCACAATCTTCCGTGTTATACATCAATTCACGGATTTAAGCACGAGATAAAGCAATTCATCTTTTTTGTGTATTAAATGGAAATATCACTGAACAGTAACGAGTGATTTTTGTACGTTTATTGTTCTTTGTTTGTATCTAGAATCGATCCTATTTACAGTGAATGTAAACGCAAAAACGTGGTCTAGACTCTTTAACTACTGAAGAGTTCGCTTTGAAACGGAAAGACACCTGTGTGTAACTTAGAATTGTATTCTCTCACTCCGTTTCCGGTAATTTCAGTATTACATATGTACTACACTCACGGACCGTAGAACGAAAAGCTCCACGAGTACTCGCGATGTCACCCGAAGCAACTTCGATCGAGAGCAACACATAGCAACGGCGCGATGGTGGGAGGGGTGGGTTCCGCCCTCAGAATTTGAGATGGAAAAACGTTATGAATGTAAATAAATAATAATACCGGTACCTTGCGAAATAGCTCTTATTTTAGATTTTCTTGAAATATTGTCAGAATAAAGGAAAACAAATTAAATATGTAAAAGGTATTTTCAACTGACAATGAGTTAGAATATTGTGCATGTTTATCAAGTCTGTAGGGTGAATTGAAATGCATGAATGAAGACAATTTTGTTCACAACATACCATAGATAGAATTACCTTCGTCAATTATGTATAAAATTTATAAATATTGATGTTCGCAGACTATGAAACTGTGGACCTCTCTTTTCTCTAAGGAATAACAGAATTATATTCAACACTCTTCTACTTATATTCAACTATAAACAAGTTTAAAAGCATATAAGATATACTAATGGTGAGTTTGACTATTACAAGAAATGTTAATAAAACACAATTCTTGTAATTATAATTGACGACTAAGTTCAAATAGTAAATTCAGAAATGTATACGCTATGCGCTAAGTACCTAGCAACAAAATATCTTATAAAAAAAGCAAGCCTTGTTCCAGTAGTTAAAAGAAAAAAACAAAAAACGCCAATTTCTTATAAGGAAGAAAAAGTAACAGATACAATTTACAAATTTATTAAACGACCACACAAGAAAAGGTTATGATAAATGAATTACATGATTTAATCAATAAAGGTATATAAAACCTTTTACCACATCAATATTCGTATTCTGTATAAGTATTTCGATAATTAAGTTGTCATCTTCAGCAGATAATTAATGACAGTATCGCACTTAGATCTGCGGTAAAACTCGAATTTTCCTAGTCTTTGAAATAATATGTATACTAAAATAAACCTCTGCTTCTATTTATAGACCTTTTTTAACGGTCATATCTTCCAGGAACTCATTAAGGCTAGAATCTGTTATCGGACCTTTATCTATGTTTAATATAGGGCATTTATTTTTCACAATAAATATACTCTCGTAGCTGTCCAATATAATATAATTCTTTGTCTACTTCATTAAATGTAAACAATCTGCGGTTACACTATGATTATTTTCTAGCACGTGTTTCGCCAAATCGGATTTCTCGGGTCGATTAAAATTGATGCGCGAAATATATTCTTTATACTGGGTTCATATTGAGCATTTAGACCGATGTATTGCTTCTTACAATCTCGATATTTTGTTTCGTAGATCTTCGATTTCTGATGTAACTCGACTTTAACTTTCACAGTTCCTACGAGAAATTGGTGTGAAACTTTAAATCCGCGTTTTTTAAAAATCCCATTTAACGGTTTCCTAATTAATCTGAATTAAAACCATTGAATCTCGCAATGTTCTTAACAAAATTTAATTCTCTTTCGTATCTCACGATTGATAAGAAAATTGCAAGAAGACATATTTTGTGGCAAGCTATAATTTGAATCCTCTGTAATAAACCTATTAACATTAGTTTCTTTTCGGAAAATGTCGATTTCTATTTCATGATTATTTTAATTATTAAGGTATTTAATTTAATTTCTTAATAAAGTCATCTAAGTTACACTCATATATGTCAAAAATCGCGAAAATATCATCTACATACCTAATCTACACTCTTGGAAAATATTTGGTGTTATATTTATATTCAACCTCAAAGTGACTTATTAATTAATTCGCTATAAATGGAGAAAGACGATTGATCATTGCTGTTTTGCCTAGTTTCTGTTCATAGACTTTATCTTAGAACTGGACAGAATTTTGAAACATACATAGAATTAGCAATGAAAAATATTCATTTACTATTTCCTGTTTAATTTATTTTTATAAAGAAAATTTAGTTTACTATCTTGAATTGGCAACTAACCATTTTAAAACCAAATAAGTTGAGAGTTGTTTCCTGAAACATTTTTTAACTCGTCTAAATAATTAGGGACACTGGCTTAGTCATTTTAGGGACACTAATTGTTACATTTTCAACTTCTGGTCGTGGTTCCCTGTAACTAAATGTAGAAAGAAGAACTTGAAAATATTTGTGAACAAGACAATTATTATTAGATATTTTTGAGTTTTGAGATACTTCCATCAGTCAAAGGATTTATGTTAGCCGTAGAAAGAAGATGCAAAGAGAGTAACAAACACGCTAAATAAAACGATTATACAAATAAGAAGTTATCAAAAATAAGGAAAAATACGGCAATATGACAGGACACCATGACGTAACAATAAAACGACATATGTATTATGGTAATCCCGTATGTTCTGTTAGAGAAAACCAGTAGAATAGGCAACAATTTCAAGGCCAGAATAGTCATGAATACCACAAGCATTCATAGATTAATTCTGGCAAAGAGACAACCCAACAACGAATACCAGATCTGGCTCTCTGGCATTCGTTTGCTGTGTTCATAAAGTATACCGTGAATGAGGAAATATTTCGAAAAAGAAGTGAAGCCAAAAATTAAATCACCTGAGAAAAACGGACAAATTTCAATTTTTCCAAAATGTCAGGAAGGAAAACCATAGAATTGCATAGATCTAAACGTTTGCTATATTCAACAACAAGCAAATTCAAAAGCATATAAAATATACTAATGGTGAGTTTGACCATTATGAGAAATGTTAATAAAACAATTTAAATTGTGTATTAACACGCGAACGACCACTATATCAAAAGGTAGCTGAAGCATATATGACTGTAAAACCAAATGCCATAAATACAGCAAGTATGGAGATTTTGGATTATTTAGTAGCTAGTAGTTAGAGGCAGTGTTAGCAGAGAACCGACAATCACAACATCAAGACAAAGAGAGTGGACAAAGGATATTCCATAAATAAAGAATAACATATCTGCCTAAAAATTTTAAAATGAGCACATATATATGTAATTTATATAGAAGTTTTTAAGATAACAACTTTTAGCACTCAGGTTTTGAGTGGTTCAAATGGTTTAAAGCAATAATGATTGTTTTTTAACATCCACGAGATTATGTATGTTAATTATGAACGTGAAGGGCAAACTACGAACCGACAGTACTGCATTGAAGTCCAAGCTATCCTTCGTAAACAAGTAAGAAGATTGTACTGATCTGAACTGTGTGAATCAAGTCATGGTTTATTCATCGGAACAACGCTCAAGCCTGCATTGCACTGTCTGTCAAAAAGTTTTTGCTTTCGAAAATTGATTTGCTGCAGTGGTTTATACGATGGAAAATTTGTATGAAGCGGTGTAGGGATCAGAGAGAAGTATATTGAAAGGGATAATGTTAAAATTATGAAAGAGAACCAGTAAAAGATTTTACAACAGTAATCCCTTTTTAATAGCCACACTTCGTGCGCTGATTTATTATAGTTTCGTTTGCATTTTATCCTATAAAAATTAAACCAGGAACTAGAAATTGTATAAATAACGTAAAACCTCATGACTGTCCTAAATAGTTCCTTCGACTTTGATGTATTTTTAAATACAAATTGTTGCCATTAAAATGGTATAAATGTAAATTCTTTATGAGGTTGAAAATAACCAAGAATCACATTAGGAAATCAAATGAATATAACTTTGATATTTCTTTACCTTCAAAAAAATCAAAGCTGCAGCAGCAGTATAATGTTATCATGGTAAAGCAATGAAAACAACATAGCTTTTTATACTTAATATCTTTTATTAATCCTGTATTTCTAACAAAAATAGTACATACGTATTCTTTTTTCATTAATCGTTGTCAATTCGTTGTAGTTAACACTGTTCCTTAGTTCTATAAAACATTTTTTTAACATTCGCGTCTGTGTAAAAGACTTTCCTTCAGACTAACTATCGTAATAAGCTTTCCTGTTTTTCGTCGAGTACGATTACGGCTAATGGGAAATACGTAACACACGTGCAATATTTTCCAGTCCTAAAATAATAAAATATTATAGCACAATACCTAATATAATAATAACCTAACCTATCTACGAAAATAAAACTAATGGGGTGACTGCTGCTAGGATATTTTTAACATACCAAATTGACGTGTACTCAATAAAAAATTTTAGTCATTCAAACTGGAGATCTTAAAAATTCCATAGTGTTCCTCGTAGATTTACCTTAATATACAGAAACGTTATACATTATTTTATCAGTTAAATCTTAAACTTTAGAAAAAGTATAAACACAGATCATTTAACAGTGCTTTAAGAATTAGCATATTTAAAGACCGGATAACATAAAATAAAACAAGGCACGAGACTATACATACTTAAAATTATCTTTTCGCAACGAGACGCGCTGCTATCTCTTTGAATTTATCACTGTCACAAATTCTTATTTGCCGTTGTATTTGTGCCTTTCATCAATTGTCGCTTTATGTTTCCTTCCACAATAACTTTTAACTTTCTATAATTTTTCAAATGTAACGACTTATAAAGACGAAAGTAACAACTAAACTTAAATTATGATGGTTGTAATTTATGGACATTAAATAATCTAAATTTCGCTATAGAGAAAATTGAGAATGAAGTTCAGTTTACTGAAAATGTTTTATCGATGAAGATATTTTTGTCTGGCATACATTAATATGAAATTAATGGCTTCACTGTTTTTAGAAATATTGATTTTAAACATAAAAACACTGCTTCCTTCAAAAACTTTATATTTATGTAGCATTAGAGGCATATATTGCTGAAGAAATATTATATTGCTATATTAAGAATTATATACAATAGTATTTAATAAATAACTTAAAATTTGTATCCGATTATATTGTCCAAAGTAGGATAAACGAAAATAAGCTTATGTTTAACATGAGAAGCAAGTAGAAATTATTACATTTGCTTTCTTCGAGCCATTAATTTTTCATGAAATAATTATGTAAGAAATGAAATGATCTAACGTCTCCAAAGATCACACATCTTATCGTATTTGAGATTTTCTGAATAACTAATGAGCAAATTAACACTAAATATATTATTTTCATAAGAAAATTTATGTGTTAATTAAGTTAATGATATTTCTAGTTTTCATAATCTAAATTATATATGAATTATTAGGGTGTTATAGTATCTATAGAAATAGCCTCATATTTTTGGCATAGAAAATTTATATTATATTGTGTTCAATCTGGTACGTAGACTTCCGCGGTCATGGTTCATACTATCTGCTTCTGGGCTTCCGGGCTGGAACCGCGTCACTGGTATAACTGCCGACGTTTCGTACCCAATCGTATGGGACTTATTCAGGGCTCGACTACTGCCACTAGGTACGAAACGACGGCAGTTATACTAGTGACGCAGTTCCAGCCTGGAAGCTCAGAAGCAGATATACTCGTATTGTGTTCACTTTAATAATGTTTAAACCAAGAATGCTTCGCGTTGTAGGAATAACATAATTTATATAATAGTGTAGTACTGAATATTTACCACATGTTGATTTATAAAATAAAAAATAATATAATTCATCTTTATTTATTCTTCAACAATTGTAAGTTAGAATATTTTAAAATTATATAAATAACTAGTGTAAATTTTAATAATAACCCCACTTAGCAAATTCAATCGATATCATAGAGATATGTATCTTTATCAACAGGATAGTTCAATTTATAGGTAATAAATTAATTTTTCAAATTAAAAATTATTTGACATCTTTTATTATACTACAAACACCAATCTCTAAAGAGAGAGAAAAGTTTTATTGTAAGTAAAATTTTCTTTAAATATAGTAGAATTTCTTCAATAAATGTAAATGAATAATATGGTATTCAATTGTCAATAATACTGAAATAGTGAATATATATACAATTGAAAGTTAAACATAGCTGGAATTGCTTAAGAATAAACAAATACTTGAAATAAAAAATTTGAGAACTAAACAATTCAAATAAAATATGTAGGAAGCACAAATATCTATAACAAGAAATGCTCAAATCATAAAATGAATGATTTGATTCTTTTGGTAATATATTTAAATATCATATAGTTAATAATTAAGAATATAGTTTTTGTATAGCAATACTATAAATGTCTTTTTTTGGGTTTTTTGTAATGTATTTAGTATTAAATTAGTTTGATGTGTATACTAACTTTCAATTTAATAGTTAATATAGATTTGGTTCAAATTGTGGTACATATGCATTAATATCTTCTATATTGATGTTGTGGACAAATTACCATCACTCATAATAGAATGACGCAAAAGAACTGCTGGAAATATCATAATCTTGACACCAAAGACTCGAGAGAAGTCGTTGAAGGTTTTACAGGGTTGAATAATTTTCTACAGGGTTACGTATATGTCCTATATACATATATAGAATTGTGAATTTTATTAAAATTAAATGAAATTAATGATTCCCCTAAAATTATTAAAATTATTATTCTTTCTTCTTAGTTGAAATTTTTGATAAATTATCGGTAAGTGGTTGTGTTCTTCGAATTAAACAATTATTTCATTAAATTTCAAAATGGCGGCTCAATCAATTACAATTTTTTTTAGTTTTTACCGTTAAAACATTGTAATCCGCTTAATTTTTGTTTTCTTCATATATATAAGTATATGTTCAACTGTTTTCACGATCACCGTATGAATTGTTGGTTTTTCGAATATCGTACCATGTATCTTGCTAATCCTTAGAAGGACTGTCAAACGACATTTCATAGTGATCCCGCTCACCTTTTTCTTGGCTCCCTTTCGGCTTGAAATAGGCGAACGAAGCTGGCTCTCGGCGACCCTGCTTTTATAGGTTTTGTCGTCGCTCTTGCCTTGACCAATCGGCATTAAGAACCAACAATCGTATGTAGCCCGGAGTTCGTTTCACTGCTCTGCCTTGTTTGCACATTTCTACAAATATTAATAATAAGGGTATCCAGACATGTGGCCGGCGTTGTCCGTCATCACCCTTATTCAAGTTATCCGGCCCCTTCTCTCTTTCTATGAGCTCTTGTATGATTCTTGTGAACAGGTCTATTATAGTTTTTGTCCTGCCAAAATTTACATTATGACTAAAGTTGACGTAGTTGTTTTCGTCCGTACGGCGATGTGGTTATGAAAACTTATTTTTCTATTCCTGTGAACAGAAAAATAAGTATGGAATCGGTTGCAGCCTCCGCAAGGTATACACGCCCTATTTTTTTATTTATTTTATCTTTAGGATTATCTATCACCTTTCCTATTGTCTTGTCTGTCGTGAACATATCATCTATGTTGTTACTTTGTGTTTTGTTGGAATATTTTGTTTATATAACAAAACATTGTTTTTCATTTCTACGTGTATATTACTTGTATTTGCCAGTCATGGTGTCGAGAAAATAGAGTTTTAACTAAAGGGTGTTTCAAATTTCGTGTTTTTTAAGAATACATAAAATATAGATGGCGCATTGAATTTGTCTGGGTATGTGGGCATTTAAAAAGTGTGATGTATGACATTTATAAAAATGGCTTCGTACACGGTACAACAACGTGTTCAAATGGTTGCATTATTTTATGAAAATCAGCGTTCTGTGAAAAGAGTTTTTAGAAAATTACGTGAATTTTATGGTTTACATAATGGTCCATCTGAAAGCACTATTGGTCGAATTATTAAAAAATTTCAAGAGACCGGTTCCGTGGAAGATCGAAAAAGTGAAAAATACAGTCATAGTGGCCGTTCACAAGAAAATATTGGTTTGATTCGTGAAAGTGGCGTACTTCACACAAGGATTTAGCTCTGAAGGCATGTAAGGTTCAAATAACCCAGGAACTGAAACCATTAGATCATTTAAAACGTCGTTCATTTGTCAATTTCATCAATGAACAACTACCTGTTTTTTCTAAAAAAATAATGTTTTCTGATGAGGCACATTTTGAACTTGGCGACTATGTTAATAAACAAAATTGCCATATCTGGGGTGAGGAAAATCCACGAATTATTCATGAGAATCCTACTAACCCTAAACGAGTTACTGTTTGGTGTGCATTATGGTCAGGTGGTGTAATTGGACCTTACTTCTTTCAAAATACTGCTGGTGAAGCTGTAACTGTCAATGGTGATCGATATCGTCGAATGATAACCGAATTTTTGTGGCCTGAATTAATGACTATCTAGATCTAGATCTAGAGGATATGTGGTTTAAACAGGATGGCGCTACACCTCACTTTGCACACGAATCAATTGATTTATTGAGCGAAAAATTTCCTGGACGTGTAATCTCAAGAAACTGTGATGTTAATTGGCCACCAAGATCATGTGATTTGACACCGTTAGACTAGTTTCTTTGGGGTTATATGAAAAGTCGGGTTTATAAAAATAATCCACAAACAATTCTTGCTTTGAAAGATGAAATTATTCGTGTCATTGGTGAGATAAAGCCTCAATTATGTCAAAATATCATTGAAAATTTTAATAAAAGAGTGGACGTCTATGGAGCTGCAAGAGGAGGCCATTTGGCAGATATTATTTTTCGCATATAAATATCATAACTGATACTTCAATTACCAATAAAAAGTTTTTAAAAGTGAAAGCAAATTATGCGTTTTATTTATTCTTTAAAAAAAACGCGAAATTTGAAACAGCCTTTACTTCCCGAAGCTAAGAACGATGATGACGTGACTGAGCGCCTAGTAACGATTTCTATGGATAAGTTTTCGGTAAGAAATATAGTACAACAGTCAAAACCAACGATTTAGACGACCGTGAAAACATCAGGATGAATATATACTTTCATGATGTAAATACAGGAGAAATACTAATTATTAAGTCACTAAAGAGTTATAAACATTTTTTAAAAGTTTTTGATGCACCTCCTATATGAATTGTAAATATCTCAAGAAAGTTCCATTTGAGCGTATATAATTAATCATGTATTAAGTTAAGAGGTAAATTAAGCCTAAGTACTTACTATATAAAACAATAATACTATAATTTTATATATATTTGAATGTTCCTTAATTCAAAACATTAAAGTCACACATATGTTGTAAATATTTGTAATTTTTGGAAAATCGATGCATTGTATCCTTCGGTATAGTCATACATAGAACCCATGAATCTAAGAACATACGAGGTCTGATCAAAAAATAACCGTTATTTTCAATTATTTCAAAAACTATTTATTTATTCACCAATAACTATCTTGTCCCCTTCAAAGTAATCCCCCTCAGATATAATACACTTATGCCAGCGTTTTTTCCAATCCTCGAAACACTTCTGAAACGCGCTTTTTGGTATCGCTAACAGCTCCTGTTTCGATTTTTCTTTTATCTCCTCAATCGTAGCAAAACGCTTTCTTTTCATCGGTGTCTTCAGTTTTGGGAAGAGGAAAAAGTCAGCGGGGGCCAAGTCCGGTGAATACGGTGGTTGAGGCATGTTAACGGTTTTGTTTTTGGCCAAAAACTCACGCACAAGCATCGATGTGTGAGCTGGTGCGTTATCATGGTGCAAAATACATGATTGTTTTTTCCACAATTCCGATCGTTTGAGCTGTATTGCTTCACGCAAACGTTGCGTACGACCTGTTGGCAAGAACTCATGATGCACCACCCCATTATAATCGAAGAAAATAGTGAGTGAAACCTTCACATTTGATCGAACTTGGCGTGCATTTTCTCGGCCTTCTGTAAAGCGCTTGTACCACTTATAAACACTTTTTTGAGACAAAGTGGACTCGCCGAATGCTACAGTCAACATTTCAAGTGCCTTGGAGCACTTTATTCCGTTTTTAATGCAAAATTTAATACATATTCTTTGATCCTTTTTTTCGAATAGTAAAAAATCGAAGAGCACACCAAAACACGACTAACCTTTTTAACTGTCAAAAACAAACTGACAATCCAATATGGCTGATATTGCCAACATATATAACAGACATGTGTACCAAAAAAATGCGAAAATCGAACATACGTAACTCACGAAATTTGAAAATAACGGTTATTTTTTGATCAGACCTCGTACATGTTTAAAACCAATTCATAAATACAGTAATAGTATGTCATTGTCATAAATTGGAGGTAATCGTAAAATCTATCAACTAATAAAACATAAAGAATATATTTTAGTACAGGAACTTAAATGTGAGTTTAAAAATCATTTAAGGAAAGTATTGTTGTTGAAATGAATTAATTTTAAAGAAGTAAATCAAGGTAATGAAAAAGATAACTCATATTAAACAAATAGAATAACAACTACGAGTATATAGGTAATTTATATATTTTATGTAATTTTCGAAAACCAATATTTTCTACAGAAATAGAAGTCTTATAATGAAATTTAGAAGGAAAATATTAAAGTATAATGTTTTAATATAAATTGTTTTAAGAATTCAAATCGAATTTTGACAAGTCAAAAATGGAGTTCCTAAATATTTTGTTTGAAAGATTTAAGATATGAATTATGACTACCTGACTAATTAAAATTAAGGAAATCTGAATATCATTTTCAATTTAATATTTAAATATAAATTAAATTTTATTATGTTTAATTTGGGCATTCTTGAATGATTCTCTTTTGTTTCCTAGAAGTCGAGTCATTCCATCATAAGTACTTGCTAAATAAGCGTGCTTTAAAAATAAATAAAAGAACAAAGTGTTAATTGTTGATAAAACTTAAAAGTTATAAATGATATTGAGAAAAGTCAAATAGATATACTTATAACTTAGAGCGGCGACGAAAGTGGCAATACCATAGGCGGTACGATAGAACGGGCAATTGGTGCGCAGTGAATGAGATCATTCACATCAAATACAATACGGTTCACGGTTAGTGTTTATAATAACTTCACACAAACATGTCGCGAAAGTCTGCGCCGTTTGCTACGTCGGTTAGAAAATACATAGCAGAATTTCCCGATTTAAAGTATGATGGATGTGCAGTATTGTGTTTGGTTTGTAATAAGCGACTTATAATACGGAAGAAAGACAATTGTAAAAAACATGTGAACAGTGCAATACATAAACTGAACAAAAGAAATGAAATACCTTATGCAACATTCCTTTATGATTTTTTATTTATGTTGACTGCATGTAATTTGCCGCTTCGTTTAATCAGCAAACACCCTTTTCAAGTGTTCTGGAATAAATATCTGCCAAATTATAAATTACCTGCAAGAAGAACTTTACAGAAACATTTGCAGCGTTTAAGAGAGAGGCTTGAAAATATAGCAAGAAGAGAATTGCATAATAAAAATGTGTGGATTACTGTAGATGAGACTACTGATTTAAAAAAAAATAGTATAATAAACGTAATCGTACGTATTTTATCAGCCAACACATTTTCACAGCCCTATTTGTTAGCCTGTAAACGTATACAAGCATGTACTGCGGCAAATATTCGGCAAATAATAATGAACACCTTAAAGAAATTTCACATTCATAGTACTCAAGTCTGCATGCTTGTAACAGATGGTGCTGCTACTATGTTACTACTCGGACGTTTACTAAAAGTAACTTTTCCTAAATTAATACACATAACTTGTGTACTCCATGCTCTTCATTTAGTTGCTGAAAATGTTAGAAGTAGTTATAAAAACGTTGATCATTTGATTGGATCCACCAAACATATGTTTCTTAAATCTCCTAAACGACTTAAAGAATTTCATAAAACTTGTCCAGATACAATATTTCGGAACCACCCATTCTTACACGATGGGACACGTGGCTAAATGCAGCTTTTTATTACCATAAGAATTTTCATAAAGTTAAATCCATTATATCAAAATTTTATCAAGCAATCAGAGACAGTCAACATCAATTTGAAAATCACCAAATTCTGGAAGATCTGCATACAATATATAACAATTACCATTCATTAGTAGAAGCAATTACAAAACTTCAAAACGAAAACGATTCGCTCCCCTTAGACGCATCACTATGCATAGTGCAAAATGTGACCGCTCATTTGCATAGTTTAACTGACGCTGCTGGTGTACGAGCTCATCAAAAATTATTAAGTGTTTTAAAAAAAAATCCGGACTTGCATGTTTTACGAACAATTTATGACAAATGTGCAAATAGTGAGCCCTGGAATGATTTTGAACAACAGCTTCTTTCTGCCAAAATTACATCAATAGACGCCGAACGATCTTTTTCTCTATACAAAAACATTTTCTCGTCGCGAAGGACGTCATTTGCAGAAGCAACCGTAGAGACGTATGAAATGATGCAGATGTACAGTTACTTCCACAACACATTACCAGGGTTATGAAATTACATATTACTAGGTAAGCACTAATTGTGTAAGAATAAGTCTAGACACGGCACTGCTACGGACACTTTCGCCGCAGTTTATAATTTACACTTAAACACCAACCGTGAATCGTATTGTATTTGATGTGAATGATCTCATTCACTGCGCACCAATTGCCCGTTCTACCGTACCGCCTATGGTATTGCCACTTTCGTCGCCGCTCTACTTATAACTTACCATGTATGAATGGTAAAAAGTATTTAAGAATTTGAAACAGTATAATTAAGTGAATATTAGAAAACAATTTCCAGTGAATGCAAAAATAGTTTTAAGAAAAATATATACCGTTTCAAAACTAGTGATATTAAAATGGTAGAGCACACACATAAACCAGAGATGTGGAAGTAGGTTTTGTGGATATCATAATTGAAACAGAAGCGTTGAAAAATTTTGGAAACGACCTCTAATAGAAATATGAATAATAAGGTGGATTTTTAATTATATATATATATATATATATGGCAACCGTACATAGTGAATTAATTGGAAAGGCTGGGTTACAAAAGAAAATCCGTGATTCCACTTTACTGTTTTCTCAACTTAATCGTAATAAAATTCTATGTGCTTACCGTATCATCCAGTTACGAAAAATTTAAATAAAATACTTCAAGAATGCGAATTGCAGGTTAATTTTCGGTTCGGAAATTCTAATAAATCTCTTTTAGGAAACACGAAAGATAAAATTGAATTATAGCAGATATTTGCTATTTATTAAATACACTGCCGAGACTGTAATTTGAAATATATTGATCAAACAAGACGCTCAATAGAAACTCATTACTGGCATGTGCTAGAAGCTGATCATAGTATATTGTCTTAAATTAATCAAATTAATCAAAAATGTAACTTTTATTGGTAGTTACGAGAGCATCTTTATTGTGAAAAATGAAAAGAATGTGTTCAACAAAACCAGAGGGAAACCCCAAACTTGAGTTTGTACGAATTCTTGGAACAGATATATGACCGATATAGTATTGAACGCGTATGTGTGTGTGTGTGTGTGTAGGATGTATAAACATGAGTGTTAGTATTAGTTTTTAAAATACATAGGAAATAATCTAAATATATTTTTTGGTGATATCCAGTGTTTACGCGGTCTTCGAGAGGAGTGTTTTGCGATTTACTCTCTGCAGCTTTACTGCAGTGCAAGACACTGTTTAATTTTCTGCTGATAATGAGCGATATAAGTACATATCCAGGATACAAATATTAATGTAGTAAAGTTTTTCTGTCTATAAATATAAGCAAAAGTCACTACTAAATCTGACGCTACTCTCATTTCGACTACATACATACATACACAGTCTGTCGCGGCGAAAACGAACTTTTATAAAATAGTAGTTCTTAGTAGCGCTATCTATTATAAAAAATATGCATTGATATGATAGATCTTTCACTAATGATATATCAAAGATCATGACATTTGCTTCATTAAAAGCAAAGAAATTGAGCATAAAGTAACAGTGTGTATTTTTCATTGGACGAAAAATGAATTTTGAACAAAGAGCAACTATCGAGTTCTGTTTTAAACTCGGTAAATCGTTTACTGAAACATTTAATTTGATGAAACGAGTATATGATGGTGCGTGTTTAGCACGTACGAATATGTATAAGTGGTATAAATAATTTAAAGACGGTTGTACGGACATGAATGACGACGAACACCTTAGTGCAAAAAAAAATCTGTGGTTAGGGAAAGTAACACCGAACTTGTGCATTAATTTATCAGAAATGAGCCGAAATTATCATTGCAATACGTGCGAATGAAATTACATATTTATAATGATTCAATTCATCGCATTTTGACATAGCGTTTGGGACTAAGATAGATTTGTGCAAGGTTTGTACTACACAAGCTAACTGATTTCAACAATGTAGAGACTTTATTAAAGACTCAAAAAAGAAAGAGAACTTCTGGTATTCTATTATAACTGGCCATGAGACGTGGCGTTTTCAATATGATCTGGAGATCAAGCGTTAAAGCTCTGAAAGGTAGACTCCAAGCGAAGAAACACGGAAAAAAGTCATTCGAAGAGGTCAAAAGTGAAGACAATGTTGATTTATTTTTATGATTCGAAAGGCGTAGTGCACAAAAAGTTTGTACCAACTAGTCAAACAGTCGATGTATATTTTCTTTGTGTTATGAAGCGTCTTTTGGCGCGTATTCGTCATGTGTGCCCTCAATATTATATGACATACATATATATATATATATATATATATATATGTATGTATATGATAATGCACCATCTCATCGCTCGACGCTTATCGCTGATTTTCTAACTACAAATGGCATTTTAACCATCAACCATTCACCGGATTTGGCGCCCTGTAATTTCTATCTATTCTCCAAACTACAATACATTTGCAAATGGAAGGATAGCGTTATGCCGACGTCGAAGCTATTAAAAAGACGTCGACAACGACTTTGAAGGACATCTCTAAGCATGGACGTAAAAATTCATTCGACATATTAATTGACCATGCAAAACGTTGTAGTGAAGCCGAAGGCGACTAGTTTGAATAAAATAAATGAATTTTACCAAAATAGTAGGCTTTTGTTTTTATTTTAAAAAAGTTCCGTTGTCTCTGAGACACACTGTGTATATTAGCTTGTCATAGCATTAGACAAGATCGGCCACTATATGTATTTTCGATAAATATGTCGACCATTTAACGAGTATTTTCATTATATTGAAATATCCAACTTTTTCAGAATTACCATCTCTTCAATTAATTCACTTTTCAAACAATTTTAATTTGATTAATAATGCTTCCCATTTGATTGTAATTAATTATAATAAAAGGTCTTTATTAGAAATAGAACAAAATAATTATTCCCTACACTCAAATTAGATATGTAAATATCAAGAGATTTAAAATAAATTAAATATAATTAAATAATTTTTGATCAACTACGACTTGGGATGCCGTATGTAAATACAAGTTTTAATTGATAAATAGCCTAATTAATGAAATAGCAAAGTTTCAGAGAACGAGCGTTCAATTATTTAAAATTTTGCGATTTCATCAGGGATATCAAAACCAACTAACCACTTTCCAAACTTCGAGAACAGTTTTGTAAATGAGGTGGTCATTAATTAATTTGTAAATCTTGTTCATTATTTTATTATTCAAAAACGTGAGTTCATTTATAACAAAGAAATACATTAAAAAACATATTTGTTAGTACACTTCCGTTCACTGAAATAAATACGAGGTGAACTAGAAAAGTTTTCTCTCTAACAATGGAACAGAAAACCTCTGATTTCTTTGATAATTATATTTCTCAACGTAATCACCCTTAACTTCAACGCAGTCATGCTAATGACTTTATTTCATCAGAAAAATTTTTAAAAGAAAAATTCTGTTCCTTTGTTAGAAATTTGATAACACTGCGGTGTTGTATTTCCACAAAACCCGTTTACTTAATAAAACACAAAAATAATGAACGAATTGAGTCAAATTTGACACATAAGTAGAAAAATATCATCACTATTTGAGGTTACTAGACAACGCATAATTATGTCTATCATATCTTTCTGTCTACTTCCTCTCGTATTTCATTAAATGTGAGTAATAATTACTAATCAGTTACAGATATAGAAGAATATATATGCTGCTGTATTTCAGGTAGCATTACTAAAGCAAACTAAATCGTATGAAATTATTTCAACCAGAAAGTTTATCGGTTGTTAATTCAATAGAAAATATTAAAAAAATTAAAGATTATAAACTGGGAAACGAAGAAATTTTCATTCGACGTAACCTCATTGTTTTCTTCGGTGCTTGTTTCAACTTCTTTCCCATTAATAAAAGTGAGATATGAAAAAGATTTAAATTTTATTAAAAACACAGCAAGATTCAATGATTTTGATTCGGAAATAATCATCAGACCAATTAAGAAAACTAACTTAAAAACGACAATCCGTCCGAATTTAAGGTATATTTCGGACCAAAAACTCGTCTAGGAAACACGGAAGATAAAGTGGAGTTCAATCAGAAATCCCGGAATATATTAAATAAATTTGCGGGATTGTGATACATTGATCAAACTAAATGGTCAATAGGACCTCGGTATAAAGAACACATCTCGCCCATTAAAGTTAATCGGCCTGAGAAATCCAGTTTAGTGAAACACGTGTTAGACAATAATCATACCGTAACCGCAGACTATCTACATTAATTAAAAATATAAACAATTACCATGAATTAAAAAGTTGCGAGAGCATTTTTAAAACTAAGAAATATTGACTTACAGATATTTTGTGACCCTCAATGAGTTTTTGGTTTTGGCAGAATAGTGTGCGAAATTTTTTCTGTGCAAATCCAGATGGGACACTGTGATTAATGATCTGCTGATAATGACAACTTAGTTATCGAAATACATACATATACAGAGTACGGATATTGATGTGATATAGGTTTTTCTTATTTTTCTTACTTCAACGAACCACGTCGTATGATAATACTCTTAACAATAACAACATTAAAACAACATTAAAATATACACAAGTAATTTGTACATTATCTAATGAAAAACAAAAGTGAGCATACCGTCGATTTAGTTGTGATATTTGTGACTTCGATCTCCCCGACGTCTAAAATAATTCGATGAACAAATAATTAAAATAACTAAAGCCACATATACATAGAAAGAATATTCCTGAAAAATAATAATTGAGTATTAAATATACTTAAAAACATTTAAGTTTTATGGCGTTAAGAAAGAGATTTGTAAGTTTTATCATTATATATTTCCAGAATTTTAAGAAAAACCATAATAATATTTTATTGGATCTCCTATTTTAAAATATTTATAACCACAAATCACTTGTAGTTACACCGAAAGTTTACATCAAGCTTCTTATTTTAAATCCACTACTATAGTTTCACAATCTTATTCATTTGTTTTAAAAATAATCACGATTTTGTTGAAATTTTCATATTTATAGCACCTTTAATCTAATTAAGCCTTAATTACTCATCATTGAATTGTAAACCTTGTAAACAAAATTAGCATAACCATTAGTAAAATTTATATTATATATTCATAAAATAATTACCTATACGTGTATAGGAATGTATGTAATAACATTCAGTACATTCATTCTTGGTCATTGTAAAAATTATTCACAGAATTATTCAAGTTATATGTGTACGTATTGCATTTAGATAAACTACGATGAAATCTGCGAGAAGTAATTATAATTCTAAAAATAATAGTAATAATGATAATTATTTATACATTAATTATTATAACATATTCTCAAAGTTATGTATGGTATAACAAATATTTGTTTTATCATATATAACTCCCTTAACGTTAAAGGGAACACTAAACTTATTATATTGAAGGCCCTATGAAAGGTAGGTTTATTTGAAAGTAACATTTATATAGTAATAATAATAATCCATACCTACACATGCCTACAACAGCTTCACGCTTATTACAAGGAGTTTTGGCATATCATGAATTATTATTACGCTTGCGCTCATGGTATGACTTAAGATCTTTGGCTGTCAGCATTATTCGCATGAAACTATTTTAATATCTGTAAAATATAAACCTAAAACATGGTAAATATTTTTTTCCTTTCTAAAATAGCCACTACTGGCTGGAGACCTTACTGTTCATATTTGTAATAGAAGGCTCTATTGATCTGCTTCCGAAAAAAATACCGCTCATGGAAATAGACAGCGGCATGTTAATTTGATCGCGATGCGAGTCACAATCGATTTTACTCTTTGAATATATTTTTTTAAAAATTTTACAAAACGGCGTCTTTATTTCAAACATTTATCTAATATGAGTCTAAGTAAGTCCAATTTTGAGCTTTTCAGTAGGTATTAAGTTTAAGTTTCAAGGCAGCAACAAGAAGATCGACAGCAGCCCTGAGAACATTCCTTACAAGAGTGTTTCTGTTGACATTTTATGTGATTGACACTAGTCCATGAGGACACATTCACCACAGCCACCAATGACAGTGTAATTGAAATACACTCAGTCAGCGCCCCTGTTCGCAAGAACCGAAACGAGCTATCTGTGTTTCAAGTTTTACAGTAACCATCGGTACCTTGCAGATGGAGGGGGATCTATCTAAATCCCTACTGACTCTGCAGAACAGTACTCGAACAGATATAACTGCTCACTCGGCGAGGAAAAAAACACCTCTAGAACTCATGCGGACTTTCAAGCACTGCCCCCGCAACTCCATCTCTAACAATCGAGCATGGAACCTCCGGTAAGCTTCCAATTCCTGTGGTACTTCTTCTTCTTCTTTGCAGTTTATTCGAGCTAGGGCTCTGCCCTTTTGCTCTCAGTCGTCGGTGTCATTAATCTTCACATTGATAGTTTTGTTTCTTCGATATTCAATCGTTTTCTTCACTATCTATTTCCATTGCTGGCCTTCTGTATTTTTGGTGTATTCCTGTGGTACCAGCCTTAAGTGTCACTAGTGGTACGGTGTGATATGCGAGCATTCAATTTCGTCGCCTGCCAACACTGGCTTGGTGAGTCAATCTCCGTTCGTGGAATTGCCAAGACCCAAAAGCAATCCCTTGCAAGAACAAACGAAGCGTCGGCAAGCGAAGCAGCAGTACCAGAGTCCGAAAACCCATAACAAACCATAGACATCTACTCCCGAAGTTTAGAGATTAAGTTTAAATTTGTTTGCGGTAAACTATTCTGTCGAAGGTTTTATTAAAGAACATATTTTTTTCGATCTATTTCACTTTCTATTCACCGTTTATTAAAATGGAAGCCATCTGCATAAAGCGCATTTCGCTACTAAGGTATTTTCTAGCATAAATAATGTAAATAATAAATAATAATGCTCCTAAAATTGTGCCTCACGTGCCTCTATACTTTAGTAATCGCTTCCCAGGTCTTTTATTTTTCATTCCATCAATTGTGTTTTATTTGACAAATACTCGTATGAGACGATAAGATTAATTGATTCTTCTAATTTATAATATTTCAGTTTTTATAACAATATGTTATTATTCGTAAGAATTAGTAGTCAGATTTTTAAATGCTTCAAAAGATTTGGAAATAACCAAAAAAATATTAAAATTAATTAAAAACTTTTAGAGCAACACATGTATCTAAGACTATGCTATAACTAAAGTTCTTATATTATTATTGAACAGAACTTGCTTTTGATGTACAATACAAATATTATTAAAAGAAAAATTTTCGTACTTCTCGCATATAAAACTTTTATAAACTGACAAAAGCGTATTTTAAAAGTTATTCCCCCTCGGAAAAATCTCCGACATTAGACAAGCTCAAGTTTATCTACTCGACGAAATGCTTTAGCCACTTTTGCATGTCTCTTTCTTAAAAGATTAACAAAAGATATAAAAGCATCTAAAGAAACTCTTTTCAATTGTCAACTCAGGGTAACGTAATTAATAATAAGTACTTCGTTGCTTAAACTTTATAATATTCTTTTGTAGTATATAACATACAACAAAAATAATTTCAAGCTAATAAATATGAACACAGTAGGCGGCGTGCAGCCTGTTCAATTTACACATTTCTTCTGAGAGACTGTGCCACTGTTTTTAAAAAAATCATGATGTAAACATCTATACTTTTAAATGAAAATTAGATAGTACACACAATACATCCTAATAATTAATTTTCAGTGTCAGAATAAATAATGTACTTCTAAAACGAAATCGTTAAGTTTTAAAAATTAGACAGAAGACTAAATGAAAAATTTCACACACGCACACACACACGCATACATATATATATATATATATATACAGGGTTTTTTTTCATTTCTTGTATGGAGATCTCGTAAACTGCAACAGATAGTGATTTAGCTAAATGTGGAAAGAAGGGTAGTTTTACGAACTTAACTTGCTGCTGTTGTATTTCAGCAAAAGTTCACAGATTATTCGTTATTTGTAGAAAACTAAATTGCTCCATTTTCTTTAACCTCGCATAACTACTTTGTTATTGAATTTAGAGAAAATTCGTATTATAACCAACTGTTGTTCCTTTTCTAAATAGCACCGATACTTGGCTATAACTTCTTTGAAGCAAGTTTATTTTTTCTTTTACAAAACTGTACCACTTCATATAGTTAAATAAATGAGTTATATGCATTTTTAATCATTTCTTGCCCTTAAAGACAATTGGCTACAACAAAGCAGTGCACTTGACATAACACATATGTCGCTTCAATGAATAAAATTGGCTGTGAGACTAGTTGTCAGTTTTGGCATTTACACATACATTTTGACGTTAGTTTATAGATTTTACAAGTGCTTAAGGTGTCGTTACGCCATGAATTTTCCTAGTCCAGAAAAAGTGTTTTGTACTTCGTACAGAAATATGTGCAGATCAGACCCTCGAGTCCCATAAATTTTAGTGAAACTCTAGAATGTTCTTCAACAGGTACAATGAACACTTACACATGCAGCAAAATCCCCATAATCGTGAACAATGGAAGACTTCATGTCAAATTTGGATTCAACGTCTAATGTAGTATAATCGTCAAAAGAGTTCTCGGGTCCTATGTTTTGATGAGACGTTACTGGTAATCTTCATTTCCTAGAAACTGATTTAAATCAGTCGGATTTTTAGACACAAGAACCATGCTAAAAAATATAACACTTTAACGGTCAGACATTTATTGGATGTAGAATTTGGAAGAGGTGCACCTGTTCAGTGACTCCCTCCCTCCTTTCGCCGGATAATAACAATTTTAGGTTGTTTCTTAATGGGCACAGTGAAAAACGAACTATACAAAAGAACCTCAAATGCGTTAAATGATCTGAAACAAACGCTACAGTACGGGATCTCGAGAATTGACTGACGGTATTCGTGAAACAACAAATTGTATTTTAAAAATATTCAATCTGTGCATTAATAATAATGGTGATCATTTTGAATGAACATTTATAAATAGTAGTATTTTTGACTCCAGTATTTTGAATAGTTAATTTTGAATTAAGTTTGAGAAATTCATGTTTTGAATTTTGTAATTTAACTGGTGCAAATGTGGTTGATTTGATTATTTTTACAATAAACCGAGGCACTTTGTATTGTATTTAAATATCTGCTTGTTCAATTTTTCCAGAAGCCAGCTCTGTTTTCAGTCACATAGAAATTAGGTTGCTATAACTCATTTATCTAACCTAATAACCATATAAAGTAGTACATTTTGGTAACGGGAAAAATTAACTATTTTAATGGGTGCCATTTAAAAAATAAAAATTTTGCTTATTTAAGTATCAAAGGAGAGTAGAAAAGAATGAAAGAACGGTGTTGGCATCCGGCTTCTGAAGAACAAAATATGTTAACATCCGGCTCAAAGGATCAAAATATGTTGTTATCGGCTTGAAAAACTAAAATTTACTGCAACTTAACTCCTTACACGTTAAGACACTAAGTGAACGTTCACTACTTTAATTGAGACCGTACATTGCAGGGTGTTGTTAAGTAGATCGATGACAGTTAATACTATAAAAAAACACAAGCACTAAAATAAAATTGTTTATTTTATACTTATATACAAGTTTTTGTAACAATTTTTAATTTCTCCATGTATGAAATTGTTATTTGTTAATGAATCTATATTTATTACGAGGGTGGTCTCATAAGTACCCTGCCTGACCTAGAAATGGCGGTAGTTGTTTAAAAATTATCACTGTATTACAAAGTACACAATCTATAAAGCATATGTTTCAAGTTTGAAGACGCCACGTTGTTTAGTATTTGTTTGGCAGCCATCAATAGTGAACGTTTTCGGTGAATTTGTAAAAATGGAAAAAATTAGTCTTCGTTACCTGATACGATACTTTCATTTGAAAGGCCTCAGCCCAACCGATATAAAAGCTGAAATGGATTCTACTCTGGGTGAGTTTGCTCCTTCGTTTAGAACAGTGAAATATTGGGGTAGCAGAGTTTAAACAAGGCCGTACGAGCTGCCAAAACGAGCATCGCAGTGGTCGACCAAATGAGGTGATGACTCCAGAAATGGTGAAGAAAATCTAAAAAGCGGTACTGGATGATCGTCGACTGAAAGTGCGCGAGCTAGCAGACATAGTAGACATTTCAAAAAATGCGGTACATCGCATATTATCTGAAAATTTGGACATGAGAAAGCTGTGTGCAACATGGGTGCTGCGTTTGCTCACACTCGAGCAAAAACAGTGTCGTGAAGATGTTTCAATTGAGTGTTTAGCGACATTTCACAGCAACAAAGCAGAATTTGCGCCGTTTCATAGCCATGGATGAACATGGGTCCATCACTTCACACCCGAGACAAAAGAACAATCAAAACAATGGACTAAAAAGGGAGAACCGGGTCTAAAGAAGACGAAGACCGTTTCATCTGCAAGCAAGGTCGTGGCTTCGGTTTTTTGGGATACGCGTGGAATAGTTTTCTTTGACTATCTTGAAAAAGGCAAAACTATCAATGACGAGTATTATGCGAACTTGTAACGTTTGAGCGAAGAAATCAAGCAAAAACGGCCGCATTTGGCTAAGCAGAAAGTGTTGTTTCATCAAGACAATGCACTAGATCACAAATCTGTTATTGCAATGGCCAAATTAATGAATTAAAGTTTAACTTGCTACCTTATCCACCTTATTCGCCAGATTTAGCCCTCTCGGATTATTTTCTGTTCCCAAACTTGAAAAAATGGCTTAGTGGTCAAAGACTTTCCAACGATGAAGAAGTGTATCGAAGTATCGAACTTATTGAACATCGCTGGGAAAAGTGTATAGAGCTGAAAGGCGATTATGTTGAAAAATTTCTTTCCAAAATTTTTGTATTTTCTTTGTTGGGTCAGGTACTTCTGGGACCACCCTCGTAAGCTGGGGAAAGCGATAGGTCTCTCGATGGTTACTAAATAGTTGTGTGCATACGACTGTGTAGAATTCTGAAAATATTTAGTTTTGCATTTCGGAAAGCTTCGAATACAATAAAATTTTACCATCACTAATAAAATATACACGGCGTTCTAACAACATTAAATGAGGGGTAAAGTAGGCAATCCCGGAGATAAGCCGCCACTTTGAGAACAAAATGCTATTGAAAGTATTGTGTTACATACATACTTTGGGACTTGATAATTAGCAACCAGGGTACAAAGTATTATATTCGAAAGTTATCAAAAAAGGGAAGCAGATATTCAAATTATAAACTTTTACAATATGTACTGTCGCAATGCATATAACAGTGATATGTATCGTCTTTGATCTACCGCCATGAGATTTATTGCGAACTAGGAAATTTTCAAAGTAGTTTAAGTGCATCATAAACTGATAGAAATATTAAATTGTCGAGAATGCTCAAACAACTTATGCCAATAAACTAATATTTTAAAATATAAAATTTTTAATATTGATAATTCATACACACTAAAACTTTATAATGAAGAATAAAACTATGTCACATCATATACCATATAGTAAGTAAATATTCAAGTAAGTTTGGGCTTGTTTAATTGATTTTTAAACAATTAAAATTAAAATTGATTTTTAACTAAAAAATTAAAATTAATAAATTTTGTATTTCTATTAACTAAATATAATTTAGGTTGCCTATTTATATGTTTACATTCCGATATTTAGATAAATCGGTTGATTAGTTTATTTCTGACAGCTGATTGAAAGAGAAGCAACACGTCGTTTTGTTAAAATGGAAAAAGCGGAGTATTGTGCGGTGATTAAATACTTCGTAATTAAAGGTATGAAAGTTACCGAAATAAAAGATGAGTTACGGGAAACTTTAAGTGAATCTGCTCCATCGTCCGCCACAATAAGTGGATGGGTAAATGAATTTAAACGTGGTAGAACAAGCTGTGTTGATGAAGCGCGCTCTGGAGCACCCAAAATCGTGACTTCTAAGGAAATGATTATAAAAATCCATAATATTATTACGCAAGATCGACGACTCAAAGTGAGAGAGATAGTAGACATGATAAACATTTCAACAGAACGCGTACACCATATTTTAACGAAAGAATTGGGCCTTTCCAAGCTTTCGGCAAGATGGGTGCCACGATTGCTTACGACTGATCAAAAGTTCACTCGTTTGCGCATTTCCAATGAATGTTTGGACCTTTATAAGCGGAATCCGGTTGATTTTTGTAGGCGATTTGTTACTTGCGATGAAACTTGGATACACTACAGTATACTCGAAACTAAACAACAGTCGAAACAATGGTTAGAACGTGGTTTTGCACCTCCAAAGAAAGCGAAAACCACTTTATCGACAAACAAGGTGATGGCATCAATTTTTTGGGATTCAAAGGGCATTTTGCTCATTGATTACCTTCAGAAAGGTGCCACAATAAACGGACAATATTATGCAGAACTTCTACAAAAATTAAATGTTGAGATTTGTGCTATACGGCCAGGAATGGCAAAGAAAAAGATTCTCTTTCACCAAGACAACGCTCCCTCGCATACCAACACAGTTGCGATGTCCAAAATCCACGAGTTGCATTTCCAATTAGTACCGCATGCGCCTTATTCGCCGGATCTAGCCCCTTCCGACTTCCACCTTTTTCCAAAATTGAAAACGGCACTAGGTGGAAAAATTTTCGTCTCACGACGAGCTTATCATCTTCGTAAATGAGTATTTTGCAAGCCTTCCGGAATCGCATTTTAGGGATGGTATAAGAAGAATATATTGAAAAATAAAAATTATTTTGTATTTAAAAAATTCGTTTTTCTTTTCCATTCTCATTACTTGTTAAACTACCCTCGTATATATATATATATATCAATGAAATTCGTCGGGTATTCGGTCAACTGTTAAGAAAATTAAAAAATGAAAAAACTAATCATTTGTTTTTTAATTTTCTTAACAGTTGATCGAATACCCCACGAATTTCATTGATTTGGATTATCTTATAACGGTCGACCAAAACACTTTTAGCTAATTTTATATATATATATATATATATATATATATATATATATATGTGTGTTTTTAATATTATTTGCTTCGGCATATATAATCTACTACGTGCTAGGCCTCAAACATAAGTTTTAGTAATAAAAGGAGTAGATAAATATAGGCTCATGGAAGTTGTAAGGAGTTTCTTTTTCTAGTTTTGAATCAGACTCCTTTACTTTATAGAACATTTCATAATAATATATACAATACATATAAATATATATGTAATAATATAGATTATTCCATGATTTTAATATAAGTTTGGCGACATCGAAAAATATTAATATTTGAAATAAAATGATAGTTAAAAAATATTAATATTTTTTAATGTCGCCAAACTTATATTAAAATTATCAACTAAATTTACTAAGAATTTTACTGATGGCACGATATATATAACAACACATTTTGTTTATTATATGTATAACACAATAAGTCAAAGAAAAAAAACTATAAATTTAATTCCTTTGCTACAGTTAATATTATGATAAATTTTATGTAACACGTAATTTTGAAAATTTAATATCAAAGTTATAGATTCAATTAAAACTTCATTAATTTTTTGAATATAATAACTGCATATCTTAAATTACCATCGTTAATATAAATAATAAATGTTCTACGCGAAACATAACGAAAACAGCCATTTGTAAATTTATTGATCAAAATAAACCAAAATAAATTGCGTGTGCTAATAATGATTATACGTCCGGGAATTTCATCACACAATATAACAATAAAATGGAAATGAGAAAAGAGATTTCCCACTATAACTTTTTATTAAAATAACCAAAATTTATGCTTCACTTTATTATTTATATTCAGGCAAGGAAAATTGTTGGATATTTTCAGTTATTACCTTCCATTCTAACATACTTGGAGTAAATACATTAACATTTAAAAGCTTTAATATTTCTGAATTAATTTTCGAAAACCTATAATTTATAAATAATTATTGAGATAATAAAATATCTAAAGGTACAAAAAAGTAGCTTATGGAACGCGCTTACGCAATTTGATATTTTCTTTATCATTTCGATTTATTGTTTATTAGTTATCTTTTATGACATTTCTTCAGCTATATACAATCAATATTAGTTAACTCTAATTTATTTATTTAAATACAATAGAGAAAATCGAACTGTTATATTAAACGAAAAAGAGAGAATTCAGAATTATATACATCCTAAATTGTGTGCATAATTTTAAATTAATATGGGAAGAGCAAAAGTTTTTCTCGTCTTTTGTGAACAAAATTTAATTCGACGATACAAAAAATGAAAAGATAATTAATATTAAAAAAATATTGCATTATAATCGGTAGATCTCTGCCTTTGTCTGATAAGGTATTCGATTCTACATTTATATCATTCATCTGATTTTGAAATGAAGAACATGAAAAACAAAATTTTCCATTGAATTGAAAAAGTAATCATATAGTGTGAACTGTAAAATTAATGCGGTAGCGATTTTTTCTATATGCCTATGAATAGAAAAATAACATATTATAATAATTATCTTAAGTCGAAAATCATTAAAACAAGGTACTAAGAATATATGTAAATGTATTATATGCATCATATAATGTGAAATTAAAGATTTAGTTCTAGAAAAATAGACAGAATAGAGTAGAAAATAGACACAGGTTTTATGTGTAGTAATTTCTTCGTCATAATGTAACGTAGTAAGTTTCAGTATCACAAATATCTTTTTGTGCACGCCACTCGCAAAATGTCATTTTCAATTACCATAAGTGTATACGAAGTCAAACTTACAGATAAATTAAAACTCGTAAATTCCGGATTATTTATTAAAAACTATTTAAAGAATACTCCATCTATTATCTATAAAAAACATGGAATGTGTCATAAGTACAAAAATAAATAACAACGAAACAACAATTACAAGTTAAAATAGATAAAGTAAGTATATATACATATGTATATACATATGTGTGCAGTTGATATATGCTATACGCCAATGTCTGCAATTGTTTTAAGGAAATCTTCCACATTGTAGAACTCTTGCTCTATTAGTCAAAACTTAAAAATAATTTTAAACAGGGCCAACGGTAAGCTCTTGATCCGAAGCGGTATGTGATTGTATATTTTCACACAATGGTGAACAACATTTTTTTTGTATTTTTGTAAAAATCGTTTGTGGGGCCAAGATGCATATTTCGTTTCGTATTTATTAAAAAGTCGTTGTAGTTTATTTTCACATGTAGCGCGCACTGAAGTATATAAATTGAGGGCATTGTTAGTACTTTGGCAGATCGAAACACACACAACACTGTTGGTTTCATGCCATGAATTGCTCTTTTGGAGGATAAATATCCTCCGCCAGTCGATGAAATTGCCCCAGAACACCGCACTATACTGGAGCCTTGAATGTACATAGGCGAAGTAAGAAAGCAGTCCTACCTCCACACCAACGTTACGAGAAATAACACGCAAGAAGTAGTAGAACCGAGACAGCCGTCCAGATAGTTCATTAACGTAAGGTTTCCAAGATAGCTCAGAGTCAACCCTAAGGCCAAGAAATGGCGCGTCACACTTAGAGGCAAGTACTTCATCACCCACCACCTCATCTGTAGGTAAACTGTTACCAAAGGTCAGCGGATGGGTTTTGGATAGATTTAACTGTAGGTTATTTGCCGCAAACCACTTCCCTAACACATGTATATTTTCTGTTATGGCCATAATTAAATGTAGATATGGATAGCTATATAATAGGGTAACTAAAAATGATAATATAACCAATATTATAAATTGATTGAATTAATGCAAATATGTCTACGCACTACCATTACATACTACCAACATTGTGATATTTTGATATATATTAATATTGAATGTAAATATATTGGTTCATCGTGTAATTGATATACTAGGAGTTTTAATTCCTTTTATAACAGAATTAGAAACGTTGTCTTGGGAATGTTTGTTTGTTGATGTTGACGGTGTACTTTTTTTGAACCATGTTTATCTTATTAAAGAGAATATCGCTCGGCCATAGAAGAAAACTCCCCCCTTCAAACTGCTTAACCGATAACAAATCACAGCCATCAATAATGCAGCTAGGTCTTTTGAAAACAGTGACCTGTATACTCTAATAGAGCATTCGATTTTAAAAATTTAGCAATTTGTAGTAGTGTTTTGTCCAGTGCATAAAATTTTATTGACAAATTTCCGCATTTGTCATTATGGTGAGTTGCAAAGACTTTCTGACTCTGTACAGCTTATACTTTTAAATTTTTTTAATAAGCAATGAAATCCAGTTATATTTGAGTATTGCAAATTTTGTTTTAATGTACGCTTTTTGTTCCAGGTGTAATAAGAAATATTACAACAGTTTCAACAAACCCAACATCAATCAAGCATGAAATATTGCTTCCCTGTTACATACCCCGGATATTTGCTATTAACACTGTCAAAAGTGTAACACATAAAATTCTAATAAATAAGGAAACATTAAGCATCCTATGTTAGAGAAATAATGAATCAAGAACTTCATTAATAAATTTACTACATCTGAGAAAATCAAAATGTAATAAGTTTATTGTATTTTGAAACGTTAGTGTTGTTATAAATTAATAAGAAAGACTTTAAAAGTGAGTAAACTGACCGAAATAACGGTTTACCCGGTATTTCTTGAAAATATGAGAAGAATTTTTTCAGTATACATTTTAATTTTTTTCATCTTGCACAATTCCATAATTTTTTTTATATGTAATTTTGTAGTTGTTTATATTTAGCTGGTAATAAATTATTTATTATCGTGATTGCAACGTCCAGTATTTCTGGAGGCGTAGATGAAACAACAAAATATTTATACTTGTGTAAATGTATCATAAAATAGTTGATGATGAATTCAAACTATGCTAGAATAAATAAAACTCCGATTAACGAAATTAAATTTACTAATATCTTAAATGTCAACGAATTGTAAACTATCACTGAATAATTTCACCTTTTGTAAATATAACAAATAATTATCAATTGATATTCGAATGAGTTCTCATTAACTTTTAATATTACTCTGTCGAAAAGTAATACCTAGATAAATTTATTATTTATTAATAAAATTTTACTTGTTACAAACAATGTTGTACAAACTACGTATGTGAAGACCATTTTGAGTATTTGCAGGAATAAAGCGCAGAATTAAACCTGCTCTTATGCTGGAAAGTTTTCTTCGTGTATTTAGTTTGTAAATAGTTATTGTTTAAACCAGGGGTTTTATATTTTTGGATACCAAATGTTATTGCAATCATGTACAGTAATATTCATTTACAAACGAAAAGAACTTTTAAAAGATGTTTCTTTGCAACTAAATTATTACATGTCAAAGTGATTTTGATGGAATCCACATTAAATTTCGTATTCTGTATACGTATTTCGATAACTAAGTTGTCATTATCAGTAGATAATTAAACAGTGTCGTACCTGGAAAACTACGGCTAAATACCTGTACGAGCGAAAACAAATTCCGCACACGAATCGTACCGCTGAAAGCCAAAACGCACACTGTATATTCGTTTCACGTGATTTTTAAAACTGTTTTCTTGTCTAAACTAGGATAAGACAGATAGACAAAGAGGACAGAAAAGACAAATACCTACATGTGATTTATTGCACTGTCCCTTATACGTCATTTTAGAGACTAAAGAGAAATGAGTTATGACTAAACCCCAGGTCAGTGTTCAGTGGACTTTGTTCTTCAAAATGTACATGCTTTCACACGTATCTAACTTACGATAATTACACACGTTTTTTATCAAATGCAAACAATCCGCGTTAACACTATGATTACATTCTAACACATGTTTCGTTATACCGGATTTTTCTGGCCGATTGAATCTTATGTGCGCAATATGTTCTTTATACTGGGTTTCTATCGTTTTGTTTGGCCGATGTATTGTTTACTGCAATCTAGACATTTAATCCCATAGAATCCCGATTTTTTGTTATCGCCGACTTTGTCTTTTGCCAATTTTGTTAATGAGACCAATTGTTTCACGGATCAACTCCCCTACTTACTTGATTTCATCAGTTACTAATTCAATAAAATTTATTCAAAGGATTAAAGATGTAAATTAGAAGACGGGGAAATTTTAGTAACATTCGACGTAACATCATTGTTTCCTTCGGTACCGATTCCAGAAACTTTAAAATATTTAGAACAATTTCTTCACAAAAATATGATTGAACCAGAGAAAATAAAGGAATATGTGCTATTAACAAACCTTTGCATGTCCCAAAACTGTTTTCAATTTGAAGGTAAGTTCTATGAACAAAAACAGGGACCTGCAATGAGCAATTGTCTTTCTCCATTTATAGCGGATCTATTCATGAGTAATTGTGAAGTTGAATTAAAGCATAAGGCTAAATATTTTCTAAGAATTTGGATTAGGTATGTAGATGATATTTTCGCGATTTTCATTACACATAAATGCAACTTGGAAGATTTTGTTAAGCAATTAAATTCGAAATTTCCGACAATTAAATTTACAGTAGAAAAGAAAACAATGACACATTGCCTTTTTTTGGACACCCTAGATATTAGGAGTAATCTTAAAATAGAAATTGATATTTTCCGAAAAGAAACCAATGTCAATAGATTCATCACGGCGGACTCAAATCATAGCATGTAACAAAAGATGGCTTCGTTCAGCTTTCTTATCAATCGATTGCTTAATTATCCACTAACAAAAGTAAGATACGAAAAAGAATTGAACTTTATTAAGGATATCGCGAGATACAATGGTTTTGATTCGGAAATAATCAATGGATTAATTAGGAAGGCTAACATAAGAAAAACAATCCGGCATACCACATGTCTGTCACCTCAAAACAATCGGGATAAGCACTTTGTATGTTTGCCTTTTCACCGTGTGACGAAAAATTTAAATAGTGTTTCTAGAGAGCGCGGATTTCAAGTCATATTTCGATCCACTAAGTCCATCAAATCCCTTTTAGGAAATGCAAAAGACAAAGTCGAGGACAATAAAAAATCAGGAATTTATGGAATTAAATGTCTAGATTGCAGTAAACAATACATCAGCCAAACAAAACGATCGATAGAAACACGGTATAAAGAACATATTGCGCACATAAGATTCAATCGACCAGTAATCATAGTGTTAACGCGGATTGTTTGCATTTGATAAAGAACGTGCGTAATTATCGCGAATTAGATACGTATGAAAACATGTACATTTTGAAGAACAAAGGCCATGCGTTGAACACTGACCAGAGGTTCAATCATAACTCATCTCTCTTTAGTCTCTTAAATGACGTACAAGGAACAGTGCAATAAAGCACATGTAGGTATTTGTCTTCTCTGTCCCCTTTTTCTATCTGTCTTATCCTAGTCTAGACAAGAAAACAGTTTTAAAAATCATGTGATACGAATATACAGTGTGCGTTTTGGCTTTCAGCGGTACGGTTCGTGTGCGAAATTTGTTTTCGTATAGGTATTTTGCCGTAGTTTTCCAGGTGTGACACTATTTAATTATCTGCTGATGATGACAACTTAGTTGTCGAAATACATATACAGAACACGAAATTTAATGTGGAAAGAGGTTATATATCAACCTTCAGTGATTAATATTACAAGTCAAGCTTAATCGAAAAATCGTAATAAATTAACTATGGCTTTGTTTATGTACATCCGCAATAAAAAGTATATATATTGACTATAATAATCTGTATCTGAAATTTTGCTGCTCAGCAACTTTCCTGGTAACTAATTTTCATATCAAAACATGTTCCAATAAATGACCATATTATTTTGTGCTTGTGGATTAAAAAGAAATCTTTTTAAGTTGCATTTATTCTAACTAAAATGTGTGTACACAAACTAAATTATTTCAACAAAATTCTTATTTTTTACGTTATGGATCGTTATTCTTCATGCTGTGGTTGTCAATATCTTCATTTACTATCTATCTCTTAAAATCGAATACGTATATTTATCTAAGTAATTACGGTTTTTGTATGATTCGCATCGAATTGGTTCAAACCTCTGATTTACAGCAAAAAAAAAATATAATTCAGATCTCAGATCTCAGATTTTCTGATCAAATTCGCACTTTTAGTCTCCAATAGCATAATTATCAATATTATTTCTATTAGCAATTTATGTATTGCGCCACAAGTTGTTTGTTAGTTTTATCAATATTTTATTCCAATGTTATTTTTATAAAAGCTAATAAATTTAATAAAGGCTTATGTAGACGTATACTTAGATTGATTTATGCTATTGGAGGTCATTTTATATACATACATAAAGTATTTTATTTAATATTATAATTTTTTTATGGTACTTCTTGTACAGGAGAGTTCATTTTCAATTGATAGGAAAGAGTTCCTAAAGTTATTGTTGTTAATCAATGAATGTTCACAAGGAAACTAAAAAAATAACGAAACCAATTTAACATAAAATATTCAGTATACAAACTTACATAATAATTCATTCCACTACGTCAGTGTCTAAGACGAATATCGATTAGATAATGAAGAAAGGTTTTGTTTTCGCAAAGTCACTTCCTCCTTAAAATATATCAGTTGCGTTAATAGCTTAATAAGCGATATTAGCGCAACATCTTTTGTTCGTACCTAGAAAGAGTCTATAATAAACATCCGTGTAACAGAGAGAACGTGACAGGTATATACAACTTGTGGAGTTAATGTAGTATTTTTGGCTTTAGGCCAAGTAAATTTCTGGTAGGCCAACAGAGATTTTATAACCTCGATAGGGTTATTTAAACGAAAAAAAAACGTAGAACTCGAATGTATATCATTGATTGCATGATGTGAAAAGTACTTCCCCTGTCATTAATCCTCTTATGAAACTACCAACTAAATTTATTTTTATTACTTAGCATGTTTCTAAAGCAAAAGTGGTTTTCGAATTTTTTAATAGTCGACCTTGTAAAACAATGTCATTGCCGTCGCTATATTTATTCCGTGACCTGTAGTAGTAAATAGCTGAAAGAAATACATAATAATATTCCTTGAATAAAAATATCTTCGAAGACCTTTCTAACTAACATAAAAGTGACATAAGCTAAAAACGATAACATCCCTGTTTTATTACATACAACAAAGCAAAATTACGAAGAACACATATGTACATGTCTTGAACGTAATGCAATTAGTACTTTGCGCAAAAATATAATTTACTCGAAAATAAGCTGCACTTGTCTGTAATATAAAAAATATAGTTTCATATTTATTTATATATTAGAATTCTATTCACTGCTTTGAGGCTTTGAAGCAGTGTTCTGACTATTAAATCCTATAGATTCTTTTTTTCTATGGAGTTAAAATTTGAACTGTATACTGCTTGATTTACATATATGTACGTGTGTACACACACACACACACACACACACACATATATATATATATATATATATATATATATATATATATATATTTATTTATTAATTTTTACTGCTCTAGGTTGCTGTGTCAAAATGTAAATATATAATAAGTGGAAATTATTTTATTATTATAATTTTAATGATTTCATGATTGGATTTTCTATTTTTTTTTGGATCGTGAATTCTCTTGATAGAGTTAGAATCGTTTCGAGATAATAGCCACAGTAAATGTAATTGTTTGTTGTCGACAAACGTTATTATAATTTCATTAATATTTATCAATGTATTATACTATAAATACATAAATAAATAAATTGCTTCCTTTAAGATCTTGCTAATTGAATTACTATTCCAATTATTGTTTTTTCTTAGGTAAATAATCAAAGTAACAAAAATAAATAAATTCACAATACTAGAACATCAATTAAAAATTTTGAATAACTGTCTCTTTTGTATTTATTAAAAACTCTAATTCTGCATATAAGATTCACTAATTATTTAAATTTCACAAAACAATTTAAACATTTACTAATCTTACTATCAAATTTCATAATTTGTAATCAAATAAATTTCCTTTCTTCATATTATTTGCTTTTCAGTCACTTCATTTTGAATTTGAAAATTTCCTGCGATGTAAATTCCTTACTGCATCAGTTCTTTGTCAGCACGAAGCTGAATATACACTTCCATAAGGACAAATATGGAGACTTCTGATGTTTGTTTTTTTCTTGTTTATCAATATTTTTATTTTAAACACTTTATAAATAATGTTTGTGCTGGAATTAGTGGAATTTTACTTTTTTACACTTGTTTAAAATTTCTTAAATAATATTTTGATTTTCTCTTAATTTGTAAGAACTTAGATTGACTAAAACTGTATAAGTTAATTTTACCACTGCATACAAGGTTAGACTTTCCTCTTAAATTTTCTTGCCGGTTTATACAGCTTCTTGTTATATCAACAAAAACGAATCGATTTTGGATATTCTTATTCCTATTATGTTAATTATATTTGTTTATTTATATTTATTATTTTAATTGTTCCAAAAATTCTTACATTAATTCGGTCTGTACCTTATTCTATGTTTATATTTTAAATTTTTAGCTTTACAAAGACAATCCTTTCACATCGTCTACCGTAATAAAAGGGAAACTGCAATTAAAATGAAGTAAAAGTACAATTTGACGAGTACTGAATACAAACGGTATATGTACATTTGCGACAACCGACGAAGAAACCAATAATAAGTACCGAAATTGCAATTCTTAAGTTACATTTTCCTCAAGAAAATCCAATGCAAAATTGGGAGAGAGTTATTTTATTTAATGAAAAAACATTTTCCACATCACAAGATTCAAAAACATTATTATGGCGCCGCAATAGCACCCGCCTCGAACCGACACATGTTCAACATATAGGAAGAAGTGGAAGATTCAGCATCAGTTATTGGGTTTGGATAAATGCTAGGGGATCAAGACAACCAATTCGTGTCGGGAGATCATTTTCGGCCGGCAAATATGTTTCTTTTTTAGAAGACGTAATTCAGGGCAATACATCCCAAAGCGTCCATAATGTTTGTATAAGATAATTCTCCAATACACGTGGTCCGAATTGTTCAAGAAAAGTTTCAAACGCAGCCCAATATCCAACTGCTCCATTGACCAGCCCGTTCATCAGACCATAATCACATTGACAATTTTTTGGCCGCGTTTGTGCGTGAATGGAACAGTAATGACTAATAATATGAGCATAGAAAATGAATTATACAGAAGCATTATGCGAGTGTGGCAAGTGCTTTGTCGTACAAATGTATACGAAAACTTGGTAAATTCGATGAGCCGTTATTTAAAACATTTTATTGACAATAACGGCTATTATAATAAATAGATATTAATATTTATTTTTTTCGTGCACGTGACGTCAGTAAGGTAGGGAGCGTTACCAAGGCAGCAACGTATAAGTAACGCACCACTAAACCGACCTCAGACAATCTTCAGTGTCAATAAGCGACCGACCATCTCTAGAAGATGACGAGTGAGATCATGTTGAACACAACTCACATGCGGCTTAGAAGAAAATGCATCGTTATCATACGTCCGCGAAAACGTCAAAGGTAACATATACGTATATACAACGGTGCCACAACTGCCTCTTCCTGCGTAGAAAACCGTTGACCACGAAATTTATTCCTCACGTGTGGGAACAAAAAGAAATCACAGGGTACTAGATCAGGGCTGTACGGCGGATGGCTCATCAATTCAATGTTTTGCTCAGTCAAATATTCAATTGTTTGAACCGACCTGTAAGAGCTCGCACTGTCATAGTGAAGAATGATCTGTTGTTTTCGGTTTGTTTTCCTTATTTCTTCAAAAACTTTTGGCAAACAAATAGTTGTGTACCATTCAGACTTAACCGTAAAAGCGCGGTTACAACGTGACCGGTTTTTCCGAAAAAACAGGAGACCATTTGTTTTGATGTTCTTAGAGTTCGAACAACTTTTGTTGGTTTTGGAATACCCACACAGTCGACTGATGTTTACTATCGGGCTCATACGTATAGATCCAAGATTCATCACCTGACGACTTTATAAATGTTGTTTGAAACACCGCCATTATATTTTTTGTGCATTTCTTGGCACTAATGGATACGAGTCCTTTTTTGAACCGTTGTCAAATTATGTAGTACCCAACGAGAACATAGCTTCTTAACGGCTAAATGTTCATGCAAGATCTTATGCACGCTGGTGTTACTAATACCTAGAGATGCCTCGATCTCGCGGTATGTCACATGACGATCTTGCATTATCAATTAAGACACTGCATTAAAGTCCAAGTTTGAATTTACTATACCAATGATATACTGTAATTTTCGATGGTGCTTCATCACCATATAAAGAATTCAACTCATCGATGCATTCTTGTTGATATAATCCACGCAGAAAGTTATGAAAAATATTTGCACGAAAATGTTCGCGAGTTAATTCCATTTTTTCGCGCTGACGTAATATTTTCAAGTTACTGTCAACAATAGAAATAGCGACCGAATAATAAAACTGACAAATATATTGTCAAAAATGACAAATTTCACGATGCAATCATCAGATCGGAGGCAACACTAACAGTGCTGTCAGTTTCCGAAATATAAACGTCGTATATATATATATATATATATATATATATATATATATATATATATATATATATGTATATACAAATTAGAGAAGAAGTATCCACCACACGCAATTAGGAAATAATTATTTTTTCTATAAGGCAATTGCGTATATCGATTCTATGAAGAATGAAAGCTCAAAGTTTGTCACTCAATAGTTCGTTAAATTTATTAGCTTTATCAAGAATGTAGCTACAATGCATCAATCAATTATTTAATTAAAGATGTATGAACTTACGAACATGGCTCAACGCTGGTTAAATTCAGTTTTTTCATAATTACATACAAAGACGAGACCATTAAAATTTAATAAAACAAAAATTTCTAGAAAGTTACGAAATTTAAAGTGTTAAATAAAAGCACGTATTCATTCTAAAAATAAAGCAAAGTAAATACAAAAGCACAGGAGTATACGTCAAAATCAAAAAAATTTCTGCAAAACTAGCAATTCGAAATATATACCGAGATTGATCTATAAGTTGTTGAACAATTAAATTTTTAATCGTGATTGAATATGAATTAAAATATTATAATGAATAACATGCAACCTGTCAGCAAACCTGAAATTCACACATTCCTTATTTTTATTGATCCAAGAAGAATGAAGGGATTGATTGGTGAGCCTATTGGAGTACCAAAAATTTTGGATAAACATATACTTTTTCAGAAAAGCATCAATTAAATATTTATTCTTCACTGTAGTTGAATTTGATGGAGCCTGTGGTTGATTGACTTGATCAATAAGGTTGATATATAACCCCTTTCCACAATTAACTATTTGTAAATTCTGTATACGCATTTCGACAACCAAGTTGTCATCATCAGCAGATAATTTCAAAGTGTCGCACCTGGTAAAACACGGCGAAAAAATTGCACGAAAGAACAAACTCCGTACGCGATCTTCACCGTTCAAAACCAAGATGTGCACTGTGTCTGTTTCACAAGATTTTTAAAAAATACTTTTACTTAAACTAACATGCACTACATTGAAAAAGGTTATTATGGTCAAGCAAGTGATTTATGTGTGTTTTATGATATTGTTCCTCCTGTCTTTCAGTAGAGAGAAAAGAGGCGTTTGTAAGGGCCCGGCGTCATTAAAGTTCACCACATGGCTTAAATTCTTTAAGATGTGCATGCTTTCATACGCATCCAGTTCGTGATAATTGTACACGTTCTTTATCAAATGTAAACAATCCATATTAACACTGTGGTTATTTTCTAATACATGTCTCGCTATACCCGATTTTTCCGGTCGGTTGAATTTTATGTGCGAAAGGTGTTCTTTATACCTGGTTTCGATCGATCTTTTAGTTTGGCCGATGTATTGTCTATTGCACTCTAAACATTCAATTCGGTAGATTCCCGATTTTTTATTCTCTTCAATTTTGTCTTTGGCATTTCCCAAGAGCATTTTAAGGGAATTATTAGGGCGGGAACAAACTTTAAACCCGTGATCTGAAAGGTAAACAAACATTTTTGTGTATTGAAAACCGCTGAAAATATCATCCACATACCCACCCAAATTCTTGGAAAATATTTAGCTTTATTTTTTTAGTTTCTCATTTCAAAGTTACTCATAAACAGGCTCCGCTATGGAAAGCAGTTCCCTGTTTTTGTTCATAGAACTTCCCTTTACTATTCTTTTTCTAGTGTGAATTTAATTTAAGTTGCATTTTTGTGGGGTTATTAACTATTCAGATTCGGGGTTATTAACTTTGAACAACTTTTTAACGCGTTTTTTGTGTCCCTAATCATTTTTGGTAATGGAGTCTTCGTATAGGCTAAGTGTAAGTAATCCGTTGATCCCTAGACTATATTGTTTACCTAAAATACACAAACCAGGCAACTCAATGAGACCAATTGTCTCAGGGATCAACTCCCCTACTTACTTGATATCAAAATGGCTAGCGAATGAATACAAAAATTTGCCCGAAAAACTTGAAAGTCTCTCAGTCAATAATTCATTAGAATTTATCCAAAGGATCAAAGATTGTAAATTAGAAAAAGGAGAAATTTTAGTTTCATTCGACGCAACGTCATTGTTTCCTTCGGTACCGATCCCAGAAACTTTAAAATATTTAGAAGAACTGCTTAACAAAAATAAGATCGAACCAGAGAAAATAAAGGAATACGTGAGATTAACAAACCTTTGCATGTCCCAAAATTGTTTTCAGTTCGAAGGGAAGTTCTATGAACAAAAACAGGGAACTGCAATGGGCAATTGTCTTTCTCCATTCATAGCGGACCTGTTTATGAGTAACTTTGAAATAGAACTAAAAAATAAAGCTAAATATTTTCCAAGAATTTGGGTCAGGTATGTCGATGATATTTTCGCGGTTTTCAATACACAAAAATGCAACTTAAATGATTTCGTTAAACAGTTAAATTCAAAATTCCCGACAATTAAATTCACAGTAGAAAAAGAAAACAATGACAAGTTGCCTTTTTTGGACACCTTAGTTATTAGGAATGATCTCAAAATAGAAATTGATATTTTCCGAAAAGAAACCAATGTCAATAGATTCATTACGGCTGACTCAAATCACAGCATGCAACAGAAGATGGCTTCATTCAATTTTCTGATTAATCGTTTGATCAATGTCCCACTAACAAAAGTAAGATATGAAAGAGAATTGAACCTCATTAAGAATATCGCGGTATACAACGGTTTCGATTCGGAAATAATCAATGGATTAATCAGAAAGGCCAACATAAGAAAAACAATCCGTGACACCACATGTCTTTCAACACAGAGCAATCGGGAAAAACATTTTGTTTGTTTACCTTTCCATCGTGTGACAAAAAATCTGAATAGTATTTTTAAAGATCACGGGTTTAAAGTTTGTTCCCGCCCTAATAATTCCCTTAAAATGCTCTTGGGAAATGCAAAAGACAAAATTGAAGAGAATAAAAAATCGGGAATCTACCGAATTGAATGTTTAGAGTGCAATAGACAATACATCGGCCAAACTAAAAGATCGATCGAAACCAGGTATAAAGAACACCTTTCGCACATAAAATTCAACCGACCGGAAAAATCGGGTATAGCGAGACATGTATTAGAAAATAACCACAGTGTTAATATGGATTGTTTACATTTGATAAAGAACGTGTACAATTATCACGAACTGGACGCGTATGAAAGCATGCACATCTTAAAGAATTTAAGCCATGTGGTGAACTTTAATGACGCCGGGCCCTTACAAACGCCTCTTTTCTCTCTACTGAAAGACAGGAGGAACAATATCATAAAACACACATAAATCACTTGCTTGACCATAATAACCTTTTTCAATGTAGTGCATGTTAGTTTAAGTAAAAGTATTTTTTAAAAATCTTGTGAAACAGACACAGTGCACATCTTGGTTTTGAACGGTGAAGATCGCGTACGGAGTTTGTTTTTTCGTGCAATTTTTTCGCCGTGTTTTACCAGGTGCGACACTTTGAAATTATCTGCTGATGATGACAACTTGGTTGTCGAAATGCGTATACAGAATTTACAAATAGTTAATTGTGGAAAGGGGTTATATATCAACCTTATTGATCAAATCTATTCTTCACATCTATTATATCCTTCGCATTTGATAATAATAATATTCCATACCTTCACATTCTTTAACATCTTAATGCTAATTGTGTGAGTTTTAACAGACAATGAGTTACTATCACACACACGCTCTTTGCACAACTTTGGCTGTTGGTATCCATCTTAAATAAGCAGCGAAACCACAAAAAACTTTCCCGGACAGTGACTTTTAGATTTGATCATGTGAAAAGTCAGTAGCATACCATTACGTAGTCAATCATGATGTACCTTTTCTATGCCAACGAGTGACACATAAGGAAAAGTGGATAATATGCAAAAATTATGGAATATATAAAGGCGAAACTCCTAAACATATTCGAAAATCTCCACTTCGTTCTCAAAAAGCAATTGATAAAAGTTTAATGATGCCATAGGTCAGATGATTAACCAAGATACACTTTCTAGATATCATAAACAGACAGGGACCTATTCTGTAGCACAGTAATGCTAGATTCTGGATATGATAATAACAACTTTGAAGCTTAACGACATAAACTATAAAATGCTTCAGCATCTATCATATTCATTACTTATGTCTAACAACGGAAATAATTTTGATAATAGAAATTGTCTAATTTTACTCATTAAATACTCCATTTCGTATGCACCAATCTGATATCAAACATAGAGTTATAACAAAATAAATATGTTCCTCTTATCAGAAATCATCCAAACATTTATCGTAACTGATATTAGCGGCTCTTAAGCGTATTTTCTTTTATTTAACAAACATATTACTTTTATAATCGGTGTAAGAAGGTTAAAAAATTTTAAGAGCGTTTGAAACTGACGACGTCTACAACGGATTAATCCGCCACTTTTGTACCTGGTACTACAATCATATTATATTTCATTAAATATTCGTATTGTCATAGGCGTACTCTAATAATTCAGATATACCAGCGCAGAGCCGTCAGATTATTCAATAATTTAAACACTCCCTTGAAAGGGTCTTTGATTCCATAACAAATATCGGTCTGTCAGGCTCTCTCTCTCTCTCTCTTTCTCTTTATAAAAGTTTTTTTGGAGCACTGTTTATATAGTATATATGTATATTACTCAAAACAGGATTCTAAATGTTAGAAGAAACTGGAAATACGTACTTTGAAATTAATATTTCATTTTCGCTGTAATAAGTTTTAATTGCACCATGAAAATTTCTGAACTTTACTATGGCTAGAAATTTAAACATTTATATGTGTTTATGCATAATATTAAAGTTATTTTTAGACCAATTAGAAACAAGAAACACATTCATTTCATTTTATATTTTTAAAGTGTATGTTTATGTATTTCTTAAGCGAAAAATAAATGGTAAAGTAATAAAAAGTTTTGAGTAATCAAAATAAATATTACGCAGAATATTGTCCTTTATTAATAAAAAAATGGCAATCAATTATATGTATATTGCCCACTTTCTTGGATAATATGTATTATCGTCTTTTCGTGAATTTCATAATTCTTCGTTCATTGAAGGATCTATCTATGAACTTTACATGGTGCTGATTCACAACCTCGTCTAAACTGAACGTTACATCACGCAACGAGTTTTAAAGAGACCAAAGCAAGTGAAAATCTAAAGACGCAAGGCCTGACGAATATGGTGTTTATGGCAGCACATCCAATCCAGGATCCAATCATTTTTAACGGGTGATGAGACTTGTGTTTGATCTCATGTTGTCATAATGAAACACCACTCCTTTACGATCAACAAGCTCTGAATTATCTAATTATGGATTCGTTCGAACTGCCCACCTACCGATAGTACACACTTGAATTAATTGTTTCATTCTTCGACAGGAGATCGAAACGAAAAGTATAATATATTATATATAGTATATTTTAAAATAACAACGCACAAAACAAATTCCGTACGCGATCCGTACCGTCGAGAACCAAAATGTACGCTTTGGTTCTCAACGGTACGGATCGCGTACGGAGTTTGTTTTCGTACGGGTATTTTTCACCGTGCTTTACCAGGTGCGACACTTTGCAATTATCTGCTGATGATGACAACTTAGTTGTCGAAATGCGTATACAGAATTACGAAAGTTAATGTGGAAAGGGGTTATATATCAACCTTAGTGATTAAGTTAATCAACCACAGGCTTCATCAAATTCAACTTAAATTGATTGAGCTACCTGACGCATTTTAGTTTTGTCATGGTTGTTAATGCTTGCGTGATTGAGGAAGAGCGCTGTCATTACAAATATTACGCAACTCTCCATAAGCTTCTTCCCATGGCAAAAGCAAAACAGCAAAATATAGCGAAAATCTTCACTTTTGTCTTGCGAGGCGATACTGCTGTTGATCGGGGAATAAAGTATTTCCTACTCCACAGCAGTACCAAATTATTTAAAAAATGTAATATATTACATATTTTGTTTCATTCACAACAGAAAAACTAACCAATTATTCACAATCGTGTTAATTTTAGTTGAAGCAGTAGCTTTTGGAGATTTTACATAATCTTTTGCCTTGACCTGGTCAACAGAACAGTGTATCTTTTGAGTTGAAATATTTATTCAATTTAGTTCTATAACAGCAGCTCGAAGGTGTTTTCGACGATGATTTAACAATTTAATGTTTAAGTGTTCTCAGTGTACTACAACTTTAACTGGGATTCATAAAGGGAGACAAAAAGTCAAGTGGAAGAGCAAAGTTTACCTGCAATGCATTTAACGAAGAAATGATAAGAAATGAAATTATTCAAAAAAAAACCTATTGATAAACATGCTACTGTTTTGAATCAAACTGGGCGAAATACATAAAGAATGTTAAAAGAAATGAATTTTCACCCTAACAAAATCACAGTAGCTCAGGAAATAAATGATTAAGATAATATTAGAGAAAAAGAATTTTGTTCCCTTATTCATAACAATGATCACGATATAGAAAACATCTTCTCATAAAATATATCTAAGCGGTCATATAAATATGCAAAATTCTTGTTACTGCATTTACATTGTCCTAAACTATCTGTATTATTTACAATCTCCTCGTCTAAGATAATTAAACCTTTTTTTTAATGTTGCACAAATTCCTTTTCTGTAAATTCAAAACAAAATTGAATATTACTGATTTCAACAGGATGGTACAACAGGTCACAAGGCGAGAATAAGCAGGGATATCTTAAAACAATTTTTTCCAAACATGTCGATTTGCAAGAATGGTACCATTTCCCGGCCAGCAAAATCTCAAAATCTTTCAAGAATAAGCTTATTTTCTCTGGAATTATTTCAGACTTAATGTTTACGAATAAATTCAGAAATCTAGAGAATATTGCACATGAAATCAGCCTTTTTCAAAACGTTATGTGAGAATTTGTAATAACCTTTGTTTTTGTTTTCAATTCAAGAAACTTTTATAACCTGTTTAGAATAAGTTTTGCCGAACCCTGTATATGTCCTAGTTATCTATTGTATCTATATAAATAAGTATTAACGTCGCTAATGAAATGTTTTATACGTGGTACTTTCCCGTTATGTTCGGCTTTTCTTCAAATTCTATTCATGTTTTCTTAGTGTTCTTTCTTGCCAGTATCAAATTCTATATGTACGGCTATACTCAGTGCACTTATCCATGAATTTTAACTCATTACATTGTATTATAAAAGTTCTCTGATAGAGCTCATTTTGGACGCCTATCTCTCGATACAATTTTAATCTTTTTATTTTAAATATTTTTCGCATTTGGATTGCATAATTAGTATAGAAATTAAAATAGAAATTTAAGTACCTTTGCTCCGATAAAATAAAATTCTATTAAAAGCAAATTTTTATATTATTCCCGTACAATCTTTATAGATATGACTAGTCCTTAATACTGCTTTTTCTATTGTATGTAGGTCAATTTTTGCAAAAGCAATTCCAAAGAATCTAATAACTTTGTTATTTTGGCAGTATTACAGCCTTTATTTTACCTGAGAGATTACTAATGTCGTAATATATTTACTTATAATACAATCGAAACAGAACAATAGCTGTTGGACGAACTTTAGAACACATTTTTAATTTATCATTGGCATTTCATGAAATAAAAAATCGGCAACTTTCCAACAAGATTTAGATGATAGGATGCGCAACGTTCATTGTACCCGTGCCAAAAAGACAAGATACGTTCACTTTACTTTTGTTATATATTAAAAGACACTTTTCAATTTTCATCTCACTTGTATTGCATACGTTGAATGCTTATCCAAATGCATGTTAATATGATACATAGAAGATTAAAAATATTATGATATATATATATATATATATATATATTGTATGTAGATTATGATAGAATTGTTCGCTTTAAGATGCTTGTTTTTCCTAGAAATGACATATTAATTACTATCCAAATTAAAGGCAGGAAAAAATTCAAAAATAGCAACGAATAAATCGCGATATGAGTCAGAGTTAAAATTTATACCTGCATGTTTACAATCTTTTCTCAAGATCAAGTAAACAATTCAAATATTCAATGTCATTATGTTTTATTTTCTAAGATACGAGGGAGCGTTTTTATATTCGCGGAATGGGGGACAAGGTGTGGAAATAAAAAAAAAAATTATTTTTCTTTTTCAATATATTCACCTGCAAGACGGATACATTTTTCACATCTTTCAATTAATTTATTTATACCCTCATAAAAAAATGATTTCTCTCTGCAAAATACGCCGAAACTGCCTCCTTGACTTCATCATCGGCAGTAAATTTTTTATCCCGCAGCTCTTTTTTCATTTTCGGAAACAGGTAATAATCACTCGGGGCCAGGTCTGGGCTGTAGGGTGGGTGATTCACAATTTCGAAGCCCACCTTATGCAGGGCAGCTAACGCAACGCGGCTCTTGCGGACGGGCGCGTTGTCGTGCAAAAGCAGAACACCTTTTGTCAATTTTCCCCGTCTTTTCTCTTTAATGGCTTCTTTTAGTCGCTCTAATATTGAAGCGTAATATTCTCCGGTTATAGAAACACCTTTATCTTTATAATCAATCAACAATATTCCTTCCGAGTCCCAAAATACCGTTGCCATGAATTTCCCAGCTGATTGTGACACTTTAAATTTTTTGGGAGGTGCTGTGCCCTTTTTATGCCATTGCATGGAGTCTTGTTTGGTCTCAGGTTCATAATGATGAACCCAAATTTCGTCTCCAGTAACAATTCCACTCAATACACCATCCTTGTCTTCATTACAGAGGTCCAAAAATGCACGCGAACACTCTACGCGCTGTTGTTTTTGCGGCGGCGTGAGCATTCTCGGCACCCATCTTGCGCTGACCTTAGACATGCCGAGATGATCGTGTAGGATTTTAAAAATTGTTGTATCGGATACTCCAACCATTTCTGCGAGTTGTTTCTTCTTTAGTCGAGCATCTTCGAGTACAATTTGTTCAACTTTTTGGATAAGTGCTGGCGTGGTCACCTCAATGCTCCTGCCCGGCCTCGGGTCGTTTTCAAGGGATTCCCTTCCTTGTTTAAATAAACTATGCCACTTGTACACCATGGTTTTTCCTGGACAAGAGTCGCCGTAAACCAATGACATCTCATTCATTATGGTCGCGACTGATTTTCCTTGCCTGGTAAGGAACTTTATAACGGCACGATATTCGATTTTTTTCATATTTCACTTTTCACTCCTGATTATGTTACTTGGTTGACGATAGCTCAAAGACTAACTGTCTAATAATAATGAAACTGCGTATTTATACTAATCATGAGTCACTGCATAGGCCACGTCCCCAATGCGCCTACTCACCCCTTTACAATCCGCTCATTCTGCGAATATAAAAACGCTCCCTCGTATGTGTAGTTTATGTTTTGTATACTTTGCATCATCTTTTAAACGAAATGAAATTGGATGTACTAAAAAATACATCAGTAACCACTTTGACAATCTTTTAACTACTAATATTTTAACCACATGTAAGGTAATTGATCGAAACCATTCGTTAGACCTATTAAGAGTATTCCTTTATTTTTCATCTCTTAAAATTTTAGAGTAAACTTAAGCGCTCCGTTTTATGCAAACAAAATATTTTCATGGTGGTTGATGTCGCTACTTGTTTATTTTAAGTAGAAAAATGTACTTTTTATTGTAAATTTAAAGTCTATAAGTTATTCTAAGAAGTCTATCTAGTTTTCCCTACATCTAAATTCAGCCATTTTAGAGACATTTGAATTTTTTAGAAAACATTTGGTTTTATATTCTCATTATTATTGTTATTTGCTATAGCTATTTTGGCACTAAAAATGATAATATTTGTAACATAGTAGAAGATCCCTTAAGCTTTACTCTCATGCTTTTATTTTTGAAAAAACCTTGTAACTGTTCACAACATACAACTTTAAGCCACCAAAACACTTTTTCAAATACATTACTCTATACTTTCTTCCGTACTCGCGTGCAGAATTTCTTCAACACATAGTGCCAATCCCTATACCTGTCTTCAATCCTTTTCGTTCTATAAAGTGGCTTTTGTTGACGAAAATTAATATTTCCTGCTATACTACAGTTATTACAAATTACAGAAATAAATAAAAATTTTAAAAAAACCATACTGCTCGGTGATCTAATTGGGAAGACAGCCGTCTAGAAACCGGCAGACACAGATTCGAGTCCTGTTCTAATACATAAATTTTTATTTAATATCTATAACTGGCAACAACGATGATATAGTGGCAAATATTAATTTTCTTTAATTTCTCACCGTGAAACGCGTAATAACATATATTTATATGTATGTAACTGATAATATAGCTTTTTGGTGATTTTTAATAAAATGAGCCGAAAATGTTTTTGGTCATGGCTTAATAGATGTCAAATGTGTGTTTAGTTACAGATGGCATTAAAATATTTTCGAGATACAAGTTCTATATTTCTGAATATTTTTATAGTAAAAGAAACCTATATGAGTAACTATACTTCAAAAATGCGATTTTAAATTTATATTGTTTTATTTCTGGAAATGTTCTAAGCAAGCGTGCATGTCAAAAATAGTTTGCTAAATTTTTCCTAAGAGAAACAGATACCGGAAGAGATGTCTACCAAATAATTAATTTAGTTGATTCGTAACGACGAATTATAGCTTGGAAAATAATGTTGAAAGATTTATCGAAATTTTGAATGGATATAATAAATTTGTTATTTATTATACGTTACTTATATTGCGTGTATAATACAATATAAGCCACTTCGAAGGTTAAATAGTTAAGTTTAATTAATTTAAGACATAGTTTAAAATATTTAAACTATATCAACGACAACTAGATGTACTTTTCAATTCGTTTTATATAATTTAAAAAATTGTCAAATATATTGAACATTTCTGTAAGTTTGCATAACATTAGTTCTTCATCTGCCGACACTTAATGGCAAGACAAAATAAAACAATTAAATAATAATTTTATTGCTATCCGTTGCCTTATCAAGCTGATTGATTGTAATTTTTTATTGGTAGAAAATAAAATACTACATTTTTCTGTACGTAAATGTATGCTCTTAATACGTACACTAAAATAAAATAAAAATAGTTACATAAAAAGAGCTTAAAAATTCTTCTACAACTTAAAGTTTAAAAATAAAGTGTGTTTCAATGGATTTGCAATTCCGAATATATATATTAATTCTTCTGCGTGTTGTCCGCTATATATTATGAATCAGTTTTATTATTCACCAGACTTGCCATCAGTATTGCACTCCTCTTCCGCTTTCGCACCGTTAGCATTTCCACACCGGACGTAAATTCATTATATACATAGCATAATTGCAAATGAGCAGAATAAATATTTTTGGTCCAAGAAGACGTTCTATCGTGCTTCGTATGCACTTTGTGTCCAGTTACAGTAGTATGCACACCAATTTTACGAGACTAAATAGGTTACAATTTACCTAGTGTACCGGAAAGTCATTACCGGTTTTTCTAACAGATGTCACTAGGCTTAAGTGTGCAATATTATGATTTGACACATATGTCATTTTATTTTACTAACATCAAGCTTCAAAGCATTACACTTTCACAGATTTATACCTCTTTGAAAATGTCTAGTTTCGTGCCTTTCTTATTTAATCAAAAGAATAAAGCCGTTGAAAATCATCGTTTGCTGGTAGAAACTTACGGTGAGCATGCTCCAACCATAAAAGCATGTAAGGCGAAATTTCAACTATTTTAAGTGGTGATTTCGATGCGCAAGACAGAGGACGTTCTGGTAGACCGAAAAATTTCGAAGATACAAATAGAAAATAAACTTGTCTGTGAAATACTGTTTCAAAAGTATGATCGGAAGTCATTTCTACATCGCATAGTGATGAGTGATGAAAAATGGATTTATTTAGGAAGCCCTAAACACGAAAAAACCATGCCGAAGCCAGCCCCCAAGGCCAAATCGTTTTGGTGGCAAAACAATGCTCTGTGTTTGGTGGGACCAGGGTGACGTGGTGTATTATGAACTATTAAAACCTGGTAAAACAGTTAATACTAATCGCTGCTGACAACAAATTATTAATTTGAACCATGCATTGAAGACACGGAAAAGTGATTTTTTTGTCATACAGCAAAACCGGTCAAGGAAGCATTTCAAGCATTACAATATCGCATCCGCCGTACTCTCCAGACTTTGCCCTATCCGGCAACCTTTTCGCATCATTGAGACACGTACTTGCACATCAGCACTTCGCCAATGGTTTTGCTCAAAGGACAAATAGTTTTTTTGGGATAGCATCCATAAATTGCCTGAAAGATGGGCAAGATGTGTAGAATTAAATGGCCAATACTTTCGGTAATGACTTTTCGGTACACCTGGTGTAATAGTATAAATCATTTACGCATATACCTAACTTGAGTGAGAATCAATTTTGCTTGACGCAGATTATGTATCCTCTTCTCTTAAATTAATTCAAAATATCGGAGTATGCACGACGGGTAGGAGAAGACAGAGGGATTTTGTTTTGTTAGTTAGAAATAAATTATTGTTATTATTAACAATTAATCTGTTAACAAGCTTTACAGGGAACTAGTAGAGAAGTAGAGCATTATAATATTTCCTTTCTATTTTCTTGTTGATCTTAATCCTCCCATATTAGTTTGAGTCCAATTAAAAGTTTGTCCATGGTTGAATGTTCGAAAAATTGACTACTTTGCAATGCAATTCGAGTTGCTACAAAAATACCTATTAATTCTGATTGAAGTATAATACGACTAAACGAGACATATTTGTATATTACACTTGCAGACAGTAACATTAGTAGATTACATCCCTCATTAATAAATACCTGTAGTTGTAAAAAAATTTTAAAAATTGGACAAATGACAGTGATATATTATGAATATGCATCGAAGTTAGATGCTTCGGTTGTTCATTAGTTAATATATCTATGGTAACTTCATTCCCGTAGAAATATGTGAAAAAATTCTACGCATTCCAAAAACAATTAATAAAAAACAATTTCAGAAACCAGTCTATTAGAACACTTTCAAATATTTGTTTACAATTAGTAAGTTATAAATAGAACCCGTTTGGCAAAAAAGCGTCAATTGATATGCGAACTTTATTGTGTCTAGTTTTAAAACAAAAGTATTGTATATTTGTTGTTAAAAACGCCCTGTGACAGTCGAGCAACTTAATGGTAGTCATAGATATCACTATATTATTATAATAAATGCCAGTTAATTAATAAATAAACATAGACAATAAAATATAAACTTTACTTTCACGTAATATGAACTCATTAATTGATAAAAAAAATATTTAAAATAAAGTACACATTTCAAAAATTAATAAAATAAAGGTAATCGCATCATCTTTCGTTTAGTAGATAAATATTCATTATATTGCAGAGTTAGGTATTTGCATTGTCCTACAAAGCGTGTGGTTGACAACGTTGGTATCATAGATAAAGAATATGGTTGGTACGCTGGTCAATTGTCAAGTCAAAACAACCCATAAATAATATAATACCCTATAATACAAACGTACTAAAAAGTAAATGAAATAATTGTGAAAAAAATTAAATTTTTTAAACATGGTCCGTTTAAAGAAAATTTATTCAGATAGCAAAATGCCTTCCTTCGAGGTAAGCGTGCAAGTTAACGGTGGAATACAAGAAGAAGCAGAAATAATTATTCATACTTTTACGAATACGAAATTAAAGTGTATTGGAATAGAGTTTCAAAACCGAACCGCGTTGTACCTTTATATTAAAGATATAGAGCGTTTAGAAGATCAACCAGTCGGTGTTCTAAGAATAAAAAATAATCTGGTTACTGGAACTGATTTTTATAACATCAGATTTCGTACCGAGCACGAACACCAACAGTTTGTGGAAATCGTCTTTCCAGATAGGTAAGAAAAAAAATGTATCTACTATTAACAAGTAAGATTTTTACGGGTGTCTCATAAACCACCTCGAAAAAAAACTTGATTTAAAAAATGATTGTGGTTTTAAAGTAGTTTTATTGGTATTCTACGCAATCAAATACCCAATTATAATTTCCATCAATTTCATGAATGACACTTTTTTCTGTAACTATTTATATTCTAACAAAAACTATATTGTTACTAACAAAAATACATCAACACCAACAGAAATTGCATATAATGATATGTCTGGTACATTATTTTAATATTTATTATTATTTACATATATCTTAATGAATTAAGAAGCATTCTTACAATTAAAGTTTAGTGTTCTACATTTTTTTAACAACTTAATGATGATTCAAGTTATTTTATAGAAATTGTTATATTTTCATAGATCGCAGGATTCTGGAGGGTCATCCATGGAGTCTACATCGAGCTCAAATTCATCTTGATTACCTCAAAAATGTCTAATTCAAATGTGTAAAATTGTTTAGAAAATAAATAATGTAAATAAATAGAATGAATAGTTCTTTTATATATTAAATTTTGGCATTATAAAAAATGTTTGTTTGATCAGAAGGAATATTATCATAATCAATGTGTTATTAGGAGCTATGGTCATAACATATACACTGAGGAATTAAATAAAAAATCATTGTGTTGGAGAGATGATAAAAGATATATCCAACAAAATAGTACTGACACATTAGCTTGGGGGCATTGGAGAATTGAAAACAATTGATATTTATAGTACTTGTGTAAATCTATAATTTTTATCAACAATGACTTTTATTGGAAAGAATTTCTCTTTTTTCATAATTTGATAACTAATTATGTAATTAAACATGATATTTATTTTATCTATATAATTCTTGTTTATTCTATATTTCTTATTTTTTACAAATACTATATAATCAAATGAATTTGTTAGAATGTTTTCAAATTTTGAAAGATTTGTAATGAACAATATTTTATTTATTGGTAGCTTAGGTAACGAGTTATATGAATTTATGTACTCCATTGGATCATTATTAAGCGAATTAATTTCCTTCGTGTAACTTTTGTCAGAATCCATTCCAATTTATTTATATTTAAAATAATTATGTAACTAATTTATTCCTTTTAGTGTTGAATATTTTTTATCAAAAAATTTGGTTATTAATACATATACTTTTTGACGTTAGACGTTATGTTACAATTATTACGTTCAATGTTTATGATTACGTTATGTTCTACATATGTTTACGTTATGTTTATGTTTACGTTTAGAATGCTTTTCTGATAGTACCACACCAAGTATATGACAATAAAATATAAATATGAGTATAAAATTTAAGTAAATGTGTAAATTATAGCTATTTATACTCGTTCACAATTTGGTGGCGATTAAATAATGTCAATTTTTTATATAATTTTTAGATGATATGCTAATAATTTTTTATATAATTTTTAGATGTGCACGATGAGATATGCTAATAATTTTTTATATAATTTTTAGATGTGCACGATGAGATATGCTAATAATTTTTTATAAGATAATTGTGCTAAATTAACAAAAAAAATATGGGCGTTTATATTCGTTCACAATTTGGTGGCGATTAAATGAATTCAGTTTTTATGCACTTTTAGCTTGTGAACGAGCAAAATTGTGGTTGTAGTTTTATAAACAAAAATTGGTATAAATAGTTAAAAATATAGCTATTTTTATGTATTTTCAAGGGAATTATTGAGGTTTTAACATAAATTTTGTACCATTTATGGATTGGTAAATTTGTAGGCAATAAAAGTAGTTTTTGACATCAAAAACTGGAGAATAAAGCTAAATATGATCGTTCACAAATTGGCGGTCCACTACCGGCGGTTTATATACTACTCAGACATGGTAAACATTTCAACAGAACGCGTACACCATATGTTAACGAAAGAATTGGGCCTTTCCAAGCTTTCGGCAAGATGGGTGCCGCAATTGCTTACGACTGATCAAAAGTTCACTCGTTTGCGCATTTCCAATGAGTGTTTGGACCTTTATAAGCGGAATCCAGTTGATTTTTGTAGGCGATTTATTACTTGCGATGAAACTTGGATACACTACAGTATACCTGAAACTAAACAACAGTCGAAACAATAGTTAGAACATGGTTCTGCACCTCCAAAGAAAGCGAAAACCACTTTATCGGCAAACAAGGTGATGGCATCAATTTTTTTGGGATTCGAAGGGCATTTTGCTCATTGATTACCTTCAGAAAGGTGCCATAATAAGCGAACAATATTATGCAGAACTTCTACAAAAATTAAATGTTGAGATTCGTGCTAAACGGCCAGGAATGGCAAAGAAAAAGATTCTATTTCACCAAGACAACGCTCCCTCGCATACCAGCACAGTTGCGATGTCCAAAATCCACGAGTTGCATTTCCAATTAGTACCGCATGCGCCTTATCTGCCGGATTTGGCCCCTTCCGACTTCCACCTTTTTCCAAAATTGAAAACGGCACTAGGTGGAAAGACATTTTCGTCTATCGATGAGCTTATCATCTTTGTAAATGAGTATTTTGCAAACCTTCCGGAATCGCATTTTAAAGATGGCATAAGGACATTGAAGCACCGTTGGAATAAATGTATTGCTCTTTTAGGAGAATATATTGAAAAATAGAAATTATTTTGTATTTAAAAGATTCGTTTTTCTTTTCCATTCTCACTACTTGTCAAACTACCCTCGTACATGTATTAATAAAGAGTTCCATAAAAGGCGATGAAGAATCAACATATTAAAGCCCTATTATTCTGAAACATCCAGTTGCTTTGCAAAATATTTTCTATTCACTTGAAAATAAAAAAAAACGAGAATAAAAGGGCGCATATTTAAAATATGTAAATAAAATTACTACACGAGATATACATCTGCCGAAGCAGTTAAAAATTTAAAAAATGAGATAAAATATTAGTAATCGCCAAAATCAATCAACAATACAATAATCTAATCTTTTTGTCGAATAAAATAAAAACAATTCCACTTATTTTGTATATGTATAGAATTCAATTTTTTTTGTTTGAATTTGAATTATTAAAACAGTTTTCGATTTAAAACAATTTATTATAGTATTCTTTATTTGAAGTAGTTTCGTATAGTAATTCATATACACTCTTATAGAAATATTGAGACCGCAAAATTTCAGGATTTTGAGAGAATACATTATATATATATGAGTAATGTTAGATTCTTTGGCTCTCCACGATGTTGGACAGAATCTCAAGGGCAGTTTCAGGTTCACGCTTCACTACGAAACAAGTCCTGAAAAGATGATTGAGATGTCATTGAAACCTCGAGACGCCGACTCTTTCGAGAACTTTTGTCCAACATTGCGGAGAGTCCGAGAATCTAATATTACTCATACTTACAACCGCGAGAACCTTCGTTCGAACATATGTATATATTAATGCTAGTTTTCTGGTTTCTTTCGCGTTGTAGAAATTCCTTGGTTCTAGCACGAACAGTTGACTTCTCGATGCTTCAATGCTTTCGTTGACATTTTCTTCTGCAGGGTGTATTCAACGGACTTCGATTAATCACACCTCAGTACGATTAATACACGTGGTTGGTACCAAAAGCAATGAATTACTGAAAATTACTCTTTTTGAATTTCTAATATAAAAGAAAATTGTAGCGTGTATTAATAACGATTAATCACGCCTCAGTCCAATTAATACACGCTCCAGAACAAAATGTCAGTGTGAGCATTGAAACGTCGCGAAGTCAGTCAACCGTTCGTTCCAAAATCAAGGAATTTCTGAATGTTAGTACCCTTTTTCAATTTATTTTTAATATAGAAAAATTTGTATGGTCACCTGATACGAGATGCTTTTAAGTTCTAAGGAGTCCTAATTTTCTTCTAGATACTAAGAGTAGATACAATGGTTTTGAGCTTAAAATACGCGGGTACTCTTTATGAATATATTGTAGAGTTATCGCTAGGATCAGAAATATTTTCTTTATTTAAAGTGGCGATGCTCAGTCCAAAAGAACAGCATGTAATCACGTTTATATCTGTAAGTATACATATTATATACATATATAACCCCCCTGCTACTGCAGTAGTTGAGCCCTGAAGATGTCCCATACGAGTGTGTACGAAACGTCGGCAGTTATACCAGTGACGCGGTTCCAGCCCGGAAGCCTAGAAGATAGTATGGCCTGCGACCGTGGAACTCTACGTACCATATATCTGTGCATTTTATTTAATTTGTTTTGTAGTGTGAATTATTGGACAATAAAGATATGATAATAATGGAGGTCCCTTTAAGCAGAAAATATTTAATAAATATGTAGAACTCCCTTTTATACATCTCAGTAAACAGTTTTTGTATGATTTGCAATATTTGTAATTTAATTTATCTAGCAATTAATTGGTAAAGTTTTGTTCGACGGACGATTACTTGTTCTTATTAAAAAGCTCAAAATGACATCTATGTAAAATATATTGTTTGTGCTAGTCCTGTTATGATAACTTAAAATACATTTCTTTGTAAAACAACATTATGGAATTCAATAATAGATAATATTCTAACAAAAGCATGTATCCACCACTAGTTTACAATGAAATCACGTACAACATTTTAACGATTAACATTAATTATTTCTCTAAATCAAAATAAAGAAATTCGTACCCGCAACGATGAAGTTTTTGTTCTTTAAAATTGATTAATCAACAAATACATGCATTTGTAAATACGAGGGAGCGTTTCTATATTCGCGGAATGGGGGACAAGGGGTGGAAATAAAAAAACCAAATTATTTTTCTTTTTCAATATATTCACCTGCAAGACGGATACATTTTTCACATCTTTCAATTAATTTATTTATACCCTCATAAAAAAATGATTTCTCTTTCTTGCCTCCTTGACTTCATCATCGGCAGTAAATTTTTTACCCCGCAGCTCTTTTTTCATTTTCGGAAACAGGTAATAATCACTCGGGGCCAGGTCTGGGCTGTAGGCTGGGTGATTCACAATTTCGAAGCCCACCTTATGCAGGGCAGCTAACGCAACGCGGCTCTTGTGGACGGGCGCGTTGTCGTGCAAAAGCAGAACACCTTTTGTCAATTTTCCCCGTCTTTTCTCTTTAATGGCTTCTTTTAGTCGCTCTAATATTGAAGCGTAATATTCTCCGGTTATAGAAACACCTTTATCTTTATAATCAATCAACAATATTCCTTCCGAGTCCCAAAATACCGTTGCCATGAGTTTCCCAGCTGATTGTGACACTTTAAATTTCTTGGGAGGTGCTGTGCCCTTTTTATGCCACTGCATGGAGTCTTGTTTGGACTCAGGTTCATAATGATGAACCCAAATTTCGTCTCCAGTAACAATTCCACTCAATACACCATCCTTGTCTTCATTACAGAGGTCCAAAAATGCACGCGAACACTACGCGCTGTTGTTTTTGCGGCGGCGTGAGCATTCTCGGCACCCATCTTGCGCTGACCTTAGACATGCCGAGATGATCGTGTAGGATTTTAAAAATTGTTGTATCGGATACTCCAACCATTTCTGCGAGTTGTTTCTTCTTTAGTCGAGCATCTTCGAGTACAATTTGTTCAACTTTTTGGATAAGTGCTGGCGTGGTCACCTCAATGCTCCTGCCCGGCCTCGGGTCGTTTTCAAGGGATTCCCTTCCTTGTTTAAATAAACTATGCCACTTGTACACCATGGTTTTTCCTGGACAAGAGTCGCCGTAAACCAATGACATCTCATTCATTATGGTCGCGACTGATTTTCCTTGCCTGGTAAGGAACTTTATAACGGCACGATATTCGATTTTTTTCATATTTCACTTTTCACTCCTGATTATGTTACTTGGTTGACGATAGCTCAAAGACTAACTGTCTAATAATAATGAAACTGCGTATTTATACTAATCATGAGTCACTGCATAGGCCACGTCCCCAATGCGCCTACTCACCCCTTTACAATCCGCTCATTCTGCGAATATAAAAACGCTCCCTCGTATGTGTAGTTTATGTTTTGTATACTTTGCATCATCTTTTAAACGAAATGAAATTGGATGTACTAAAAAATACATCAGTAACCACTTTGACAATCTTTTAACTACTAATATTTTAACCACATGTAAGGTAATTGATCGAAACCATTCGTTAGACCTATTAAGAGTATTCCTTTATTTTTCATCTCTTAAAATTTTAGAGTAAACTTAAGCGCTCCGTTTTATGCAAACAAAATATTTTCATGGTGGTTGATGTCGCTACTTGTTTATTTTAAGTAGAAAAATGTACTTTTTATTGTAAATTTAAAGTCTATAAGTTATTTTAAGAAGTCTATCTAGTTTTCCCTACATCTAAATTCAGCCATTTTAGAGACATTTGAATTTTTTAGAAAACATTTGGTTTTATATTCTCATTATTATTGTTATTTGCTATAGCTATTTTGGCACTAAAAATGATAATATTTGTAACATAGTAGAAGATCCCTTAAGCTTTACTCTCATGCTTTTATTTTTGAAAAAACCTTGTAACTGTTCACAACATACAACTTTAAGCCACCAAAACACTTTTTCAAATACATTACTCTATACTTTCTTCCGTACTCGCGTGCAGAATTTCTTCAACACATAGTGCCAATCCCTATACCTGTCTTCAATCCTTTTCGTTCTATAAAGTGGCTTTTGTTGACGAAAATTAATATTTCCTGCTATACTACAGTTATTACAAATTACAGAAATAAATAAAAATTTTAAAAAAACCATACTGCTCGGTGATCTAATTGGGAAGACAGCCGTCTAGAAACCGGCAGACACAGATTCGAGTCCTGTTCTAATACATAAATTTTTATTTAATATCTATAACTGGCAACAACGATGATATAGTGGCAAATATTAATTTTCTTTAATTTCTCACCGTGAAACGCGTAATAACATATATTTATATGTATGTAACTGATAATATAGCTTTTTGGTGATTTTTAATAAAATGAGCCGAAAATGTTTTTGGTCATGGCTTAATAGATGTCAAATGTGTGTTTAGTTACAGATGGCATTAAAATATTTTCGAGATACAAGTTCTATATTTCTGAATATTTTTATAGTAAAAGAAACCTATATGAGTAACTATACTTCAAAAATGCGATTTTAAATTTATTTTGTTTTATTTCTGGAAATGTTCTAAGCAAGCGTGCATGTCAAAAATAGTTTGCTAAATTTTTCCTAAGAGAAACAGATACCGGAAGAGATGTCTACCAAATAATTAATTTAGTTGATTCGTAACGACGAATTATAGCTTGGAAAATAATGTTGAAAGATTTATCGAAATTTTGAATGGATAAAATAAATTTGTTATTTATTATACGTTACTTATATTGCGTGTATAATACAATATAAGCCACTTCGAAGGTTAAATAGTTAAGTTTAATTAATTTAAGACATAGTTTAAAATATTTAAACTATATCAACGACAACTAGATGTACTTTTCAATTCGTTTTATATAATTTAAAAAATTGTCAAATATATTGAACATTTCTGTAAGTTTGCATAACATTAGTTCTTCATCTGCCGACACTTAATGGCAAGACAAAATAAAACAATTAAATAATAATTTTATTGCTATCCGTTGCCTTATCAAGCTGATTGATTGTAATTTTTTATTGGTAGAAAATAAAATACTACATTTTTCTGTACGTAAATGTATGCTCTTAATACGTACACTAAAATAAAATAAAAATAGTTACATAAAAAGAGCTTAAAAATTCTTCTACAACTTAAAGTTTAAAAATAAAGTGTGTTTCAATGGATTTGCAATTCCGAATATATATATTAATTCTTCTGCGTGTTGTCCGCTATATATTATGAATCAGTTTTATTATTCACCAGACTTGCCATCAGTATTGCACTCCTCTTCCGCTTTCGCACCGTTAGCATTTCCACACCGGACGTAAATTCATTATATACATAGCATAATTGCAAATGAGCAGAATAAATATTTTTGGTCCAAGAAGACGTTCTATCGTGCTTCGTATGCACTTTGTGTCCAGTTACAGTAGTATGCACACCAATTTTACGAGACTAAATAGGTTACAATTTACCTAGTGTACCGGAAAGTCATTACCGGTTTTTCTAACAGATGTCACTAGGCTTAAGTGTGCAATATTATGATTTGACACATATGTCATTTTATTTTACTAACATCAAGCTTCAAAGCATTACACTTTCACAGATTTATACCTCTTTGAAAATGTCTAGTTTCGTGCCTTTCTTATTTAATCAAAAGAATAAAGCCGTTGAAAATCATCGTTTGCTGGTAGAAACTTACGGTGAGCATGCTCCAACCATAAAAGCATGTAAGGCGAAATTTCAACTATTTTAAGTGGTGATTTCGATGCGCAAGACAGAGGACGTTCTGGTAGACCGAAAAATTTCGAAGATACAAATAGAAAATAAACTTGTCTGTGAAATACTGTTTCAAAAGTATGATCGGAAGTCATTTCTACATCGCATAGTGATGAGTGATGAAAAATGGATTTATTTAGGAAGCCCTAAACACGAAAAAACCATGCCGAAGCCAGCCCCCAAGGCCAAATCGTTTTGGTGGCAAAACAATGCTCTGTGTTTGGTGGGACCAGGGTGACGTGGTGTATTATGAACTATTAAAACCTGGTAAAACAGTTAATACTAATCGCTGCTGACAACAAATTATTAATTTGAACCATGCATTGAAGACACGGAAAAGTGATTTTTTTGTCATACAGCAAAACCGGTCAAGGAAGCATTTCAAGCATTACAATATCGCATCCGCCGTACTCTCCAGACTTTGCCCTATCCGGCAACCTTTTCGCATCATTGAGACACGTACTTGCACATCAGCACTTCGCCAATGGTTTTGCTCAAAGGACAAATAGTTTTTTTGGGATAGCATCCATAAATTGCCTGAAAGATGGGCAAGATGTGTAGAATTAAATGGCCAATACTTTCGGTAATGACTTTTCGGTACACCTGGTGTAATAGTATAAATCATTTACGCATATACCTAACTTGAGTGAGAATCAATTTTGCTTGACGCAGATTATGTATCCTCTTCTCTTAAATTAATTCAAAATATCGGAGTATGCACGACGGGTAGGAGAAGGCAGAGGGATTTTGTTTTGTTAGTTAGAAATAAATTATTGTTATTATTAACAATTAATCTGTTAACAAGCTTTACAGGGAACTAGTAGAGAAGTAGAGCATTATAATATTTCCTTTCTATTTTCTTGTTGATCTTAATCCTCCCATATTAGTTTGAGTCCAATTAAAAGTTTGTCCATGGTTGAATGTTCGAAAAATTGACTACTTTGCAATGCAATTCGAGTTGCTACAAAAATACCTATTAATTTTGATTGAAGTATAATACGACTAAACGAGACATATTTGTATATTACACTTGCAGACAGTAACATTAGTAGATTACATCCCTCATTAATAAATACCTGTAGTTGTAAAAAATTTTTAAAAATTGGACAAATCACAGTGATATATTATGAATATGCATCGAAGTTAGATGCTTCGGTTGTTCATTAGTTAATATATCTATGGTAACTTCATTCCCGTAGAAATATGTGAAAAAATTCTACGCATTCCAAAAACAATTAATAAAAAACAATTTCAGAAACCAGTCTATTAGAACACTTTCAAATATTTGTTTACAATTAGTAAGTTATAAATAGAACCCGTTTGGCAAAAAAGCGTCAATTGATATGCGAACTTTATTGTGTCTAGTTTTAAAACAAAAGTATTGTATATTTGTTGTTAAAAACGCCCTGTGACAGTCGAGCAACTTAATGGTAGTCATAGATATCACTATATTATTATAATAAATGCCAGTTAATTAATAAATAAACATTTTCGTTTTATTATTTATATAATTTTTGATGATATATACTAATATATTGAGTGCTCTTGGTATATTTTACTGATTATATCCATCATAAATAAGCATACCAATCACTTTCAAGAATTTTTTAAAAATTAAACAAATCAGCGATATCTGGCAGATATATATCGAGATTTATCCTTATATTGACCAATTACGTACATGTCTCGAATGCGGTATTTTCAATTTCGTGCTTCACTTCGTTATTGGTCCATATATGTAATTAAATACATTGTACTGCTCATGAATACCACCTTATTTATAAATAAATTAAAAAAGAACATAAATATACATTTTGTAAGTTAATTAATAAATACACTTTTTTGATTTCATATTTATTAATTCGAGGAATAATCACCACAAATACGCCTTCACAATTTCTAATATTTCTCTCTATTTGCCCAATCAACTGAAATTGCTTTCAGAAAACATCCCGAACGCGATAGCATGAGGGTGTTTCCAAGCAACATCAGTTTCATAAGCAAATCGGGAAAAATATATCCGAATATATGTACTTAGCGCTCTTGGGATATTATACTGAATAATCGCTATAGATTGGAACATTTAGGAAAAATGAGAAATACACCACAGTATATTTCTCCCTTGACAAATTTATAGAACAATATTGAGACTCCAAATATTTATTGGAAGATGTTATGTCCTAGGTATACACATATATAACCTAAAACCTAAACCTGGCTATTATACAGAAAGCAAACTTGATCAATAAGGTTGATATATAACCCCTTTCCACAATTAACTATTTGTAAATTCTGTATACGCATTTCGACAACCAAGTTGTCATCATCAGCAGATAATTTCAAAGTGTCGCACCTGGTAAAACACGGCGAAAAAATTGTACGAAAAATACACTCCGTACATTTTCGTTTTATTATTTATATAATTTTTGATGATATATACTAATATATTGAGTGCTCTTGGTATATTTTACTGATTATATCCATCATAAGTGCACATCTTGGTTTTCAACGGTGCGGATCGCGTACGGAGTGTATTTTTCGTACAATTTTTTCGCCGTGTTTTACCAGGTGCGACACTTTGAAATTATCTGCTGATGATGACAACTTGGTTGTCGAAATGCGTATACAGAATTTACAAATAGTTAATTGTGGAAAGGGGTTATATATCAACCTTATTGATCAAGTCAATCAACCACAGGCTCCATCAAATTCAACTACTAGAAAGCAAACTATTAAATAACTTATAGAAGCGACAGGAAATGAAATCAATCACTTGTATGTAATTTACTCAGTGATGTGCTTCACCCAAATGAATATTTTATTTAAAATATCGCTTAAGAAAGATTCTATATTGTTGTAGACTTTAATGAAAGATGTCATATAATAAAATTTAATTTAATAATTTCTATATCGTTTTCTATTCTGCGAGAATAAAAAGATTATTGAATACGTTTGCCCTTAATAAACAATTTATGCAAGACATGGATATCAAGTGAAACTACGGTCTAATTCTTCTTAGAACATAATTAAGATATATAAATTTATACCATTATACATTAACATATATAAATTTATAGCATTATATATGTGGTATATGTATAAAGAAAAAAATCGATTTTGTTTAGTTCCACAATATTTGAAACTATACATACTATTACATGAATACAAACTCACACCTCACTGAATATATTTGTAGCATTAATCAAATATGACACTGCTATTCGTGCAAAGGTGTAATTATTACATATTTTTGCAGGTTGCTGGTATGTTGTCAGAAACAACGGGAAACCGGAAACAACTAATGGATTATAACGGATCATGCGATGGCAGGAAGTTTCGTTTAAATCGCGAATCCGTGCACTACTACACCGACACAGAATATTATTTGAATAACCTCATTAATGCGATGCATTGTGTGACTAACTTCAATCGATTGGAAGACTAAATTAGAATGAATCCAAAGAATATCCTTTAAGTGACCTTTCATTTCATAGAACTTCGAACAATAGAAGTTATGCGTGCCTTAAGTAATATATTTGTATTATTAATAATGAAGTTGATGAAGTATAACTGGCAATAACAGTTTAACAAATGGCTTATCTGATTTTAATAAAGGCGTTTCTATATAAAATTATGATGTCATTGTAGAAAATGTTAAGAATTATATCTAGGGACTTTGAAAAATATGCTGTATATACCCACAAAATAATTATTCATTACTGCCTTGGTGTATTGTTTTCATCAAACTCGTACATTAATTTATCTATACGTAAAATAAATATATTTTTGATTTGGGTCGTAGTACATTTCATTAATATTATTATTAGTTTTAAAATAGCAAATACACCGTCATGTATTTGCAAATAGCATAACTTTTCGCGAATATCTTTTGCCATCATAAAATAAACAAAGTGTCGCATTTGATCGAATATTTTTGAACATATTTGTAATATATAACGCATATATCATTAAATAATTTTTACGGGAAAATAAATTCGTGATGTATGTTTTCTTTTTGCTTTCGTGACGTTTCAACTTTATACTTTCACCAGGCATTAGCTGTTCAGCCACGTCACAGGTGTCATACAAAAACAAGTCATCATTCTAAGAATATATGTCCATAATTATAACCATAATTGTTGGATGGCGAAATAATGAAGACTGTTTAAATAATATAGATGTACTCGTACGAGAGTGATTTAATGTGAACATGATTTTACAAAAGTTGCCAACACTTTCACCATCGCCATGATGAGTACATATGATATTAAAGCTGACTTCAGTCGTGTTTTGGAGACCGGCTGTCAAAATGTAACCAAAATCTGTCAGATAGAGTTTCTACAATCGTTTAAACTGAACTATTCTTTTTTTTTTGTTTTAATATGAAGAACAAAGAATTTCGTGAGTTAATTACACGTTAATAAATAGATTCAGTTTAAAACTCAAGATAGTTCGTGAAGAATATGCAAAACTGTAAAAGCAGTGTGTTTATAAGAGATTTGGCGCAAAGAGTTTCATTAACACCGAACAGTGTACTTACAGAGTACTTACTACATAAATTGGAAATAATATCATGTACGATGAAGATATATAAATTTCTAATGGGTGTGCAACTTAATTCGGTTACTTTTTTTTGTAAAAAGATACCTTTATTTTATAATCAAAATGAATGAACATATGTATTAGTCAAAGTATTGTCCATCGTAAGCTACCACTTTTCCTCATCTTTCGGGCAATTGATGGATTCCTTCCCAAAAGAACCGTTCATGCTTCATCAAAATGAATGAACATATTATTCAAAGTATTGTCCATCGGAAGCTACAACTTTTCCTCATCTTTCGGGCAATCGATGGTTTCCTTCCCAAAAGAACCGTTCATCGTTTGAAGCTAAGAACGAACTAAGCCAATTTTTGATTCCTTCAAATGAAGTGAAGCGTATTCCAATAAGGGCATTCTGCACCGATCGAAATAAATAGTAGTCAGAAGGGGCAATGTCTGGGCTATAAGGCGGGTGAGGTAAAACTACCCAGCCGTTGTTTTCCAATTAGTTTTTAACTGGTCTTGCAACATGAGGTCGAGCGTCGTCATGATGGAATATTATAGACTCATGTCTGGTTGCATATTCTGGTCGTTTTTCGGTGATTGCTCTCTTCAAAAGAATTAATTGTTGTCTGTACGGCTCGCCCGAAATAGAATCACCAGGTTTTAACAGCTCATAATGGATAACGCCCGTCGAATCCCACCAAATAGACAGCATTACCTTGGCACCATGAATATTTGGTTTCGCCGTTGATGTTGATGGCTGGCCAGGCTTTACGTAAGATTTTTTTCGTTTTGGATTATCGTAATGAATCCATTTTTCATCACTAGTAATGATTCGATGCGAAAACGACTTCTTTTCGTTCAAGCAGCATTAGCGACATGAAAAATCGTCTTTCAACGTCTTGGTTTCAATTCGTGTGGTACCCAATGAATGAATCCCAATGCCTTTAAATGTTTTGAAGTGGCTTGGTGAGTTACTCCCAACGTTTTTGCAAGTTCTTCTTGCGTTTGACATGAATCATCATCCAGTAATGTCTCCAGTTCCTCGTCTTTAAACTTTTTTAGTTAACCTGGACGCGGTCTGTCTTCAACGCTGAACTCACCGCTTTTAAAGCGTCGATACCATTCACAAAATGATTTTTTATTGGAGCAGATTCACCATACACTTCTGCAAGCAATCGTTGAGCTTCAGCTCCACTTTTCTTTCAATTAAAGCAGAAAACTAAAACTTCCCGCAAATGTTGTTTATTTAACACAAATTCAGACATTTTCAATGAGCTCAAAAGTAATGTCGTTGCACAAAATTCAAAGCAATGTAACTAAATATGGTTGATAGATGTCAAACCTTTCCAACAAAAGAAAAACAGCGGTCATACTCAACTATATATAACAACTAACGACCTCCATTAAAAAGTAACCGAATTAAGTTGCACACCCATTATGAAATTCTTAGTTAATACCGACTGGAATTTTTTATCCCTTGGGCAAGATCCGAATGAAATATTCAATTTTCTTTAGATTATACAATATTTAAGTAATAGAATAATCGACACAAACTAACTAAAACAGCGAACTATAAATAAATCATGTATTACAGACAATATTAAAAGAAAACTAAATAAAAATGACAAATTTGTAAAGATATGATTAATAATAGGATTTGTAAAAATTACTATAAGTCTTATAGCAATTCATTAAACAAAAGAAATAGAAGAAGGAAGAATATCTAATTCACATTTTACAATTAATTCGCATAACAAAATTACGATAACTTTTGGCAATTGATGAGATCAATTACAAATATAGAAATCTCGATGCCAACCAATTACTACAGGTATCGACCGTCTCTTGGCATTGCTAATGTTGACCGTCCTTGCCCATGCCTTCATCGAGCACCGTAGTTTCCAAAAAGCAATTTCAATATCAATAAATTACGCTTTAGCGCAGGCATTTCAGCAACACTTTGTAGTGTTCCTCCACTTTCCAATGGACCAATAGCTCTCTCTGACAGGTCGTTAATATGTTTCTTAGAGATGTAAAATTTCATTATTTTTCGTTATTTGTAACTAATCGGTATATTCGATACTTGTACTTGTTACTTTGGAGTCGATGCTGAGTACTCATTTATTGTACAGTTGATATTGATACTGTGGTTACATATATGTAGATGGTAGGACAAACTGCCTCCGAGGTTTTGCATTCAAGACGTATTGTTGCTACTCGGCTTCGATTGCTACTATTACCTGTGGTATCTACGAGGATAGTTTAACAAGTAGTGAGAATGACACATAGGTGGCGCTCTAATTGGTAAAACAAATGCACTTGAATTTAGGTTGCCTATTTATATGTTTACATTCCGATATTTAGATAAATCGGTTGATTAGTTTATTTTCGACATCTGATTGAAGAAGAAGCAACACGTCGTTTTGTTAAAATGGAAAAAGCAGAGTATCGTGCGGTGATTAAATACTTCGTAATTAAGGGTATGAAAGCTTCCGAAATAAAAGATGAGTTACGGGAAACATTAGATGAATCTGCTCCATCATCCGCCACAATAAGTAGATGGGTAAATGAATTTAAACGTGGTAAAACAAGCTGTGTTGATGAAGCGCGCTCTGTAGCACCCAAAATCGTGACTTCTAAGGAAATGATTATAAAAACCCATAATATTATTACGCAAGATCGACGACTCAAAGTGAGAGAGATAGCAGACATGGCAAACATTTCAACAGAACGCGTACACCATATTTTAATGAAAGAATTGGGCCTCTCCAAGCCTTCGGCAAAATGGGTGCCGCGATTGCTTACGACTGATCAAAAGTTCACTCGTTTGCGCATTTCCAATGAGTGTTTGGACTTTTACAAGCGGAATCCGATTGATTTTTGTAATCGATTTGTTAGTTCCGATGAAACTTGGATACACTACAGTACACCCGAAACTAAACAACAGTCGAAACAATGCTTAGAACGTGGTTCTGCGCCTCCAAAGAAAGCCAAAATTTTTGGGCCAATTTTTTGGGATTCAAAGGCATTTTGCTCATTGATTACCTTCAGGCAGGTGTCACAATAAACGGACTATATTATGCAGAACTTCTACTAAAATTACATGTTGAGATTCGTGCTAAACGGCCAGGAATGGCAAAGAAAAAGATTCTATTTCACAAAGACAACGCTCCCTCGCATACCAGCACAGTTGCGATGTCCAAAATCCACGAGTTTATCGACGAGCTTATCATCTTCGTAAATGAGTATTTTGCAAGCCTTTCGGAATCGCATTTTAGAAATGGCATAAAATTGGAACACCGTTGGAATAAATGTATTGCTCTTTTAGGAGAATATATTGAAAAATAAAAATTATTTTGTATTTAAAAAATTCGTCTTTCTTTTCCATTCTCACTACTTGTCAATCTACCCTCGTACACACAAATACATGAAGAATGTATACAATTTATTTAATCGAATATAACATCAAAGAGAAATCGTACCCGTAAAACTTTATTCTCATTATATCTCTAATTATAAATATTGGATTTTGTTTCGATAGTACTACTACTATAGTACGAATTCAAAAAATATTGGATAATTTTCTGCATCAGTAATAAGAACTTTGGTTCTCAACGAGTAGGTATTTTTATTATCATCCGTTGTTATGAGCAGTGTAGTTTGTCTAGTTTGGGAACTGCAACAAATGATCTTCTGTTAATTATTTAACATGTCTGAGAAATTAAAAAAATGTTTTTGCATAGCTTTATTTTGTAGATTTATTTCATTGCTTGAAATGCTCTTTTTGTGTTTAAATTTAGATATTCTACCTTTCATTGACAGATCGTAAGTCATTTCAAAACCAATCCTAAATTGATATTCATATACATATGTAGATACATGTGTATGTATCTTCTTTGATGTGTTACTTTAGGGTTGTTTCATTGTAAATTATACATGTGTCATTTACATATATAATAAACGTTCCATTAAGCTCTAGATTATAAATGTCATTAATGTATAATATATGCAAAATAGATAACAGATTTTGTCCTTGTAGCCTAAAGTGGATCACTCTCTTCTGTATCGATTTGAATTACCTGCTTTATCTTATAGTATATTTTTTATTATATTATAGATTTACTTAGTATTTTTATCTGCTACAATTGTGTTACTAATTCCGCTTTTGTGACTCTAACGAAAGACCATGTAATAATAATATATACTTGTTAGTGTTTTTATTCTCCTGATTTGTATATCTCCTAAACAGAAGTACATATGGATGTACATACATATAAGTGCACAGTTTGGGTTAAGTAATGTATAGCACTGATCACGGCTAAATCAATACTACCTATGGTGAATTCAAATATTTCCGCTCTCAAATTCATAAGCTTGTAACGGTTATTTCTCTCACTCCTATATATTTAAAATATCATTTCATTATGATCATCATTATCATACTATGATTATCATTATCATCATCATCATACTATGTCCCACCTGATGTTTTCGGTAACTGTGACTTTGTTTAATTTTACTTCGAATTTTCTACATTTTAACAGTTTTATTCACGTTTTATGACGACTAAATCAATACAATCTGTTAAAGTGAATTCGAACATCTCCGATTTCAAATTCGTAAGCTTGTTACGGTTATTTTTCCCACTTTTATACATTAAAGTATCATTTCATTTTGCTCACCTTGTATATATAAGTTCCCTGCTTACTTAATGGATCTAATGCAACTTCACTCTTACCTTTTTAGTTTAATATTAGCATCGTACATATTCATTCGTTCATATTAAAGTTGCCGCCAAGTTATCAGCGACATTCTAGAAGCATTGACATGACGTAAGTGTTGTCAGTTTCCGCCATTTTATTCATTCATGTGTGTTGGTTAGAACTCAGTCTTAACGGTAATTTCGAGATTTCCATCTTTCTGAGATTTATATGAGACTGAGATAGTTCTATTTTTGTGATTAGCATATTATTTGAGCAGTCGTTACTATATTGGATTTATTCTAACTAAATTGTTTTTCATCACGACCGCGTATTGAACTGCTTAACGTATTAGTTAGTTTAGTAAATTTTGTATTTTCTTTTGAGATATTTTTGCTTATTGTTATCCTATTTTTATATTTTCTTTATTACTAGTATACTGGATAGGACTAGTATATTCTTGCCTTTTATTTCGGCTGATGATGATTTTTAGAACAGAGAATTTTATAGGCCAATTTTCCTACAACTTACCGTGCGAGTTCCAGTCCGGGATCTCTGTAATTAAACCTATATAGAAGGAAGATCCATCTTAATATTGAGGGAACTTGTTCTCTATTTTGTTTGTATGTTTCAAGATAATACTATTCTACTATCCTTAACTTCAAAGAATATCAGAGAGAACACAATATCCAGCTTAACATCGAGAGAAACTGTTTGTCGTTTTGTTTGTGTGCGTTAAGATAATATTGTTCTACCGTCCCCGAACTTTGAAGAAGTTCTGAAGAATTATAATTAATCAATATCCATAGATAATGCAGTATTTTTGGTCTCAAATAAAGTTTATTTCATGTCATACCAAATCTAGTTTTCCGTTTTACCTTTGCTTCAATATTTTTGAGTAGTCTTTGAGATATTTTACACTGAGGGGTACACGTTTATTTCGCCTGGAATTTTAATACCAGAGGGCTCTAGTGATATTAGTTTATAACAATTATTTGCTGAGAGCCATATTTTCACTTTTTTCTTATTATATACAATCTTTCTTATCATATACAATATTACTCAAATTTTGTTAAAACTGTATATAACGCGATAGAATTAAAATTAATCACAATATTTGAGATTAATTCATATACCATAACAGTGCTTTATTTAAGTTTTGATCATATAATCCACTTCCGTAGGTTTAGCCGACGCACTGCAGCCTTTAGCTAGTGACCACCGAAACACCACCTGCACAGAATTTAAAAGGGCAACAAACTCTTTGCATTAGTTGTGTTTATCCATTTGAAAGCGATAACGCACAAATTCGCCTTAGAATGTAATATCTATATTTATCCGTGATCAGGAGAATCAGAAATAGAGATTGACTAAATCTGTATTCTTCATACTCAATAATAAATAATTGCAAACTCTTGTAGTCCGGTTAGTGGCATGAACTTTAAAACAGGTACTATATTATACAATAACTGTAGAAAAAATCCATGAACCAGATAAATATGTAACTCTGACATATGCTTCAAAACCACAGTAAACTTAGTAAACACCATTTGATTGACTACAGATTGTACAAATGTATTACAACGGGGTTTTAACACATTACATATATATATAATCATATCTTCAATATTTCTTTTGAAAATTGGTCACACCCGTTATCACGCATCTTGAAAAGATTCGCAACGTCAGAAAACTTTCACATCGGCATAACAAAAAAGTTGTACTGAAAGCGACGCGGAGTTAATGTTTCAACATCTTCATTCTGGTTCTAACTAAATATTCAGTGTAGACGTTGAAGCGACAGGCAGAAGACCAATGATTTTGAGCGCTTCAACAACTCTGGGTCTGCAAAGAGCCAGACTTTAATATATGCTTTAGTATGCACGTCGTAGTAGTAAAACCAAATTATTTCGTTACCTGTTAGATGTTACTATAACGAAATATTTCATTTTGAAGCTTTTAGAGCATCCCGCAGCACCATGAAACGCGTCCAATAGTCTGCTCGTCGATTAAGAAGTAAATTACTCAAAAGGAACAAACCCTCCTAACAGATATGATGAAAGCATAACAAAAAATAAACACAGCCAATTGATTATCTTTTCCAACTTATTAATGAAATCATTATATAATGAGAATATATAATATCAACATGTCCTACAATCGCACGATAAAGTGAATATGTGTATGTATATGTATAAAAGTGACACTGATTCAGCGCGATCACCATCCGGTCTCAGTAACGATTCGGTGGGGCGTTTCCTGCAAAAATGTTTCTCCTATTTACGAGAGCTTGAAGTGAAAATATTGACCCGAGTTTCTGTAGAAATTAGGGTAAAACCTCCAATAGACTTGTTTATGAGGAGGAAATAACGAGTCGACTGATTGTCAAAAAGTTCTGCTCTTAATATCATAGACCGTACAATAAAACCACTTAAAGTTCGACTTCAATTTTACTAGCAAATAAAGGACTAGAAAATGTTATGCCGCAGAAATTGCAAAGGGAGTGCTAAATATAATAAAAAAATTTGGTATATCAAAAAACCGACTCATAATGTTTATGACTGATGATGCAGTAAACATGCTTTCTATAGGCGGGTATCTTAAACAAGTTCGTGTATAGCTTGTTACATGTTATATTCACTATCCATGCTTTAGATCAGAGGTAGACAGTTTAATAGCGCATACAAAAACAATGTTTATTAAACCCGCATATTCACGAGTTTTACAGATAATACCCCGACATCTCTGAACCTCTGCAACCAATTCTTACACGCTGGAAAACATAATTAAAGACCGCGTTTTATTACTTTCAGCGTTTCTAACACCCTAAGTCTATAGTTTCATAATTGGATTCCACCGAAGAAATTGCCGTGAAGGAAAGAAGAATCAAAGTCTAAGATGGTCAAGTTCCACTAAATTTTGAAATTTTTCATAATAATTAAAATGGACTGATTGAAGCATTTGAAAAATTACAAAATTCACCATTGTCATTAGTGAAGTCAATACAAATAGTGTACACTGTACAAATACAGGTAGGTGCAATCAGCGACGCAAAAAATATTAGAATTATTGGTAAAGTAAATAGTGTGTTATCGAAAGATTTAGCTTTTACCATATTAAAACAAACTTTAAGGGATAGTGGGTCTACAGATTCATTACGTATTAATAAAGGTTATTTTTATTATGCAAGTATTTCATCATTAGATTGAACGATCGTTCTTTTTATGCCCCTACGTTAAGTACGGTTACATGAAGAAACTGTTTAAATATCTCTGGTGCTACAAATATTTAACCGATCTTATCCACTTCACGTATGTGCCTACTGAAATGCTGCTAAAGAAAATAAGTATTAATTAACATTTTTTATCTGCGAAACCCTTGCACTTCTTCGAAGCGACCCAATTTCATCGATTATCCCTGAACTTAATCTGAATATGCCTTAACTAATATAAACCTCCTTTTGGACCCTTGAATACGCTTATTGTTACCATACGTGGAAAATCTTAATTTCGAACATTTACACTTTTTTACAATATGCATATATATATATATATATATATATATATATATATATATATATATATATATACATCTAGAATACCTTTATTGAACATGGGGCAATTGGCAATTAATTAAACATCTACAAAATTGTATTGTTTAATACCGACTCCTAAAAAACATAAACTGTGGTACTATTATAAAATAATTTCAATAAGTTCTTGATCTTTTCCAAAACTGTATACAAATTACTCAATTGTCTAAATATAAATCTTTAGACAATTCGTTCCTCTCCTAATTTATTTTAATCATTTATTTCTAAGTTATCTCACTAACAATATGTATTTTAGTTTTGTGAGGTGAATTATTCACTTTTAATGGCATTAAAATACTGATATTAAAGATCCAACCAATGATTAATTCTTGTATTTAACCTAAATTTAATTACGTCTCATAAAACAAATGTGACGTAAAGTAATCGCATTTAAATGTTCTACTTCTCGTAAATTTAATTATTAGATAATCTATTTTCGTATTTAGAATAGTCTAATATTAAATATATTTTAATTTATACAAAATCACATTTTTAGATCAGTTTTTCTAAGAAATATAATAAATACATTATCGAAACGCTTTTGACTAACCTACTACGGTAAATGTTAGTATATTTTAAAATTATATAAGCTCTAAAAGCTGTTACGATGTTTATATATTATGCTCGTGCGCCTGTAAGTTTAATTATATTACAATCAAAATGTCAACGAACATGTTGAACCTAAGAGTAAATTTCTGACATTTTACAATTCATAAATGGAGGTGGTTCTGAACTTTCCTTTATCATTGCCCTAGACCCTATATCTCGCTTAACGAAACCTATGTAATTCATGTGTATGTACATGTACCTACATTAAACTTAGTTTAACATACCAAATAAATGAAAATATAAGTAAATTTTAATACCGTAATTTACCAATAACTTCTGCTTAACGTTTTGCTGTTTAAATTTGAATATTTTTAGTTTTAAGGATATTTTTAGTTATAATTATTTCGTAGTAGTAGCGAAGACATCTTTTCAACTAACTTGTACATTTTCCATTAATAACTATTTTACGAATACAATAGATGTGGAAGCATATAATATTTTTGCAATGAAACAAATGCTTTATTTGCCGAACGGAATTTTAAATACCAATTACAGGACAATACAAATAAACTACATGTATGTAGTAATAAAGCCACATAAGTGTTTAATAATATAAAGCTCTAAGCATATATAATTATTATACACAAATGTAAATCAGAGGCACATTAAATAAATTGAAATTACTTGCAATTTTATTTTCATGCTCATGCAGCGTACACAAATTAAGAAGTGCCAGATAGTGCCTAATAAGGATTATATTTTCTTTTTCGCAAGTGATTAAAAGTAAATCAAGTGAAATTATGCGAGTAAACAATGAAAAAACTAATAAAAATTGCCAGTACGAACAACTACACTGAAGCAGAGAATTTGGTTAAGAAAACCATTCACCTTACACCAGGCCTACACGCGTTTGCAAAACACATAGGCATTATCTTAGTAATGTAAAGTAGAGGCGTTTCAAACTATTTATGGTATGATAGTGAAAAACTTATAGTTCCAAATAATAAAAACAAATGATTTTTTAGCTGCTTTTGTTATAATTAAAACTAAAAGTAGAATCAAAGTTAATACCCAAATCTTTAATAATTTCACATCGAGGTAGTAGACTATTAGTCAGTATGTAGTCAATATGTAAAGATTAAAATAACAACTAAAATATTCAATTTTACGTTTTTTTTATATTTAGGAAAACATTGTTTGTTACGCGAAAAAGGAACGTATAGTATTGCATTAATATTACGAAGACTCTCTTTCTAGCTTTAAGGAATACTATTACACTATTACACAAATGAGTTAAGGTACCCCTTTTTCAAAGATATTTTGATTAGAAGTGAAACAAATAAGTTTTTATTGTATTCCTCTCCACGTAATTAGTCTTCTCAATATCTATAACACACTGTCCTGTTGCTGCAACAAGCTCTTCATACTACCTAAACTTCTTTCCGGTAAAGATAAGTATATGTTTGGGGATTATATGGAAGTTGTTCAAGACCAAATCTCAATCTGTCCAATTTTATCTAGATCAATTTGACTCGAATGAGGAAGGGCATTGTCACGATTAAAGAGAAGTTTTTGTATCCACATCGTGCCCTTTTATTAGAATGGGCATGATGTTAACTATATTGTCTAGTTAGCATTGTGCCCTTATATTAGAATGGGATAAGGTCCGACGTCGAAGAGGAGAAGAACAGAATCTTTCCTTGGAAAGTACACTTATTAGAAGATTAATAGTTTGAGATGGAATTAGCATAGAAAGTAGAAGTACCTAAGTATTTGTTCGAAGGTATTTGAACGCTCAGGTGTCCATCTACGAAGTTCTGAAAGTCGTCATGTTACAGCTGTAACATCACTATTCCTGCGAGAAGCCAACTTTAATATTTTCAACTTGCGGTCGCCAGACCTATCGTTTATAAAATATGTCTGGGATATGATAGATCGAGAGGTTGATATGTTTCCTGATCCTTCAATGAACTTGCAAGAGCTGCATGATGCTCTATAATTTGCTTGGAATGAGACTCTATATAGACTCTATATATATCATAAAATGTATTCCTTTACGTGTGCCTCTCTCTGCACAATCAACATTTGTACAAAAGCTGCTTTAAAAATATATTCTTTTATTTATCACATAGCCTTCACTTTCGACTTAAGTTTAAGCAATTTAATGGTACATTATAAGCGAAAAATCGCGTAAAAAATGTATATCTCTAAGCGTAATAAAAACGTATGAATGAAATGATAAAATATATTGAGGTGCACCATTGATGCCGCTGATGACCTATAGTAGCCTGTCCCTACAGCAAAATATTAGATAGGTATCAGTTTGGGTGACAAAAGTAATGTATCCCTGCCAGACTTAAAACTAATTGCAATTTGTCATATTGAATATACACAATTCGATTACATCGTTATTAGAGTGCCTCGTTAAATTATGTCCAAAATCAATGATCGTTTCATTTTATACACATTTTTTTGAGTGCTCAATATACGTACATTATTGCCTAAAAAAGATCTACCTGTCTGAAAAGCGGCTTTGAATTACCATGTATGTTATATTTACCATACGAAATTGACGTTTTAACACTAAATACGTACATAAATTTTAGTGGTGAAATTCCCTTTTAACAGAAATAATGAGTTGTCTTAACTTGGCAAAACCGTTTCATTTTAATGGAAACTTAACCTAAATATACCTACATATGTATAATATGACACATATTTTGATTGTGTATTGATTCAGTAATGTAAATTAATACATTACAAAAGTATACCCAATCTACATATTCCCTAGAAACGAAATTTCCCTTAATAATTGCATTCATTATTCGCGGAATAATATCTACTGGAAAATTTATCAATTGAAAATGTATATTCATGGAAATAAAGCTCACGAATAATTAATGTACATTCTTGAAAAAAAGTAATGACTTTTCATTGAGAAATAATTGCTTCTGAATAAATACCTGCTCGTGCACACGTCACCCAATTTAATTTGTGGTTGCAATAGATACGTAGTAGAGACCAAGACTAATTGTAACACCATTCAAAGAGTTCCCTCCTACGATCAATAAATTTATTTACTGTGAATAAATCAAAGATAAAATTTGTAACAGTTCAAAAGTCTTAACTATATCAACTTTCTTTTAGAAAAAATTTAAACTTTCTTAAATTTATTAGATGTTGGTAAATGTGGAGACTATGGTTAATCGAATTAATTAAAATAGGTAAATAAAATTCCTTAACACATCAATGTTCGTATTCTGTAGACGTATTTTGACAGCTAAGTTGTCATCATCAGCAGAAAATTAACCACAGTGTCGCACTGAATCTACGGTGCAACTCTGTATAACTTTCCCCGCTAAAAACCAAGCTTGTACTGATTTATTTCGCAGACAAGTTAATATTTCCTAATTTTAAAAATAACACTACCAAAAGTGTACCAAAGTACACCCACGCATCCAGTTAAGAACTTATAGAGGCAAGAATATGTTGTCGGATATTATACATGTATATCTTATCTTATATACATACATATCTATGTTTATCACAGGTTTCAGTTTTCACAATATACTCTCGTAACTGTCCAATTAACGGCCAGACTTTATATTTCTGATTAAATGTTGACTATTCGCGGAAAAACACTATAATTATTTTCTAGCAAGTGTTTCGCCAAACTGGATTTCTCAGGCTAATTAAACTTGATGCGTAAGATATGTTCTTTATATTGGGTCCCTATTGAGAAAGACAACTGCCTTTTGCTTTCTCCATTTATAGTGGATTTATTCATGAGTCATTTTGAAGTTGGATTTAAATATACACCCAAATATTTTCGAAGAGTGTGGATTAGGTATGTAGATGATATTTTCGCGATTTTTGAAACAATTAACGTGGATTTCAAGTTACGTTTCGGTCCAGGAACTCTGTTAAATCTCTCTTAGGAAAGGCGAAAGATAAAGTCGAGTTAAATTAGAAATTGGGATTTACGGAATAAAATGTCGAGATTGTAATAAACAAAACATCAGTCAAACTAACGATCAATAGGAACCCGGTCTAAAAAAACGTATTTCGCACATCAAGTGCTATAAAATATTCATAGTGTAACAGCGAATTGTCTACATTTAATCAAAATCATAAATAATTATCGTGAATTGAACAGTGACGAAAGCATATTAATGTGAAAAATTAAAACCACATTTTAAACGTTGATAAAGGTTCGATAACATATTCTTGTCTTGATGAGTTCCTAGAAAATACGACGGATAAAAACGATCCATAAGTGTAAGCAAGACTGTGCTTTAGTACAAGCGTTATTTTTAAGATTAGAAAATATTAACTTATGTGAAATAAATCAGCGTGAGTTTGATTTGTAACGGGGCAAATGTAGGAATTTATTTTGTGAGAGTTTTATTGCGAATCTAATACGACACTGTAATTAATTATCTATTGATAATGGCAACTTAATTATTGAAAAGCGTATACAGAATACGAACATTGATGTGGTAAGAGATCTTATTTATCTTTTTTGATTAATTAGTAGATTTTGTTTTTAATCCCAGGACAGAGGCTGAAAGTAACAGCCTATGGAGCTAAAAAGGTATAGATTTTCAATAAAAACTTCAGCAACGTGTAAATAATTTATATCAATATTGTATATTAAGAAATTACAGAAACATAAAAAATTACTTCTTCCTTTTATTAGTCGCTATCTGGAGCACACATACAAAACATTCACTTGCCATAGCACCATTATTTGCACCTCATAGATTAAACCAATACTTCACCAGATCGACTAACATTGTAAAATTCACAGAAAAATAGATCAAACCTATATTTATCTTCATTGGAGAAGTTATTTTCTTTGATCTGCTTCTGCATTTTAGATTTTTTTGATTCATATATGCACATCTTTCAAACAATTACAATAAAAGTTAAGAAATGCCCCTTGGAAAATCTTTGTATTAAAAGGAACAATTTAAATTTTTCGAAATCCATTAATAATAATATATGGTCGAACTCAGAGCTAGTGCTACAGCTGTTTTAATGAGGGATGGTGGATTATGTACTGCGATTGCCTTGTCGGAATTATGCCGCCTTCTTATTGACCACCACAATTGATTTTTACGAGGCTATAGACATTTATACTTACATGGAAAGGTTGCAATATGTGAGAATGATGAGGGAGGAAAGACAATATAATTTAGCTATTTTCTTTGCTTTATTAATTACAAGTAATAACAGCATACACTGAAAAGATGCTAGTTTCACATATTTTATAAAATTGTCAATATGTAGCGAAAATTCAATATAGATCATCCATATTTTATAACCTACCATGCTTAAATGTTACTTCATAAGTTTTAAGATTCAACATAAAATAATGAAGCAATTGCAAAATTATATCAGCAAAGTGCAAAGAATACTTCATTTTAAATATAAATCGCAAATCCGTTATTATGACACTAATACAAACAATTTAAGACCAAAATATAAAAACATTTGAATATTCTTAAATTACAAACTTTCCGTCGACACATTCACATACATCCCAACAATGATCTGCCCACAACTAACGACAATAATGCAATAATCAAAAACGTGATATTTTACTCTCATTTTATTTAGTCTTATATCTACTTCACATCCTTTTCTATAACGTTATTACTTTTTATCCTTGTTACAATCTACATCGGTTTCCCTTATACTAAATTTTAATTTAAAAGGTACTCAATCGTGCGGTAAAATACATCAAATTTTTATAATAAAAGTGAACAATGGCAACTTATACACTCCCATTTCTATTAAATTTGACAGAATTAAAGAAAGATTAATCATATTGGACAGGTATTTTCCCCAGCATTTCTGAAATTTCGCTATATTCTGCAATATTATTATGATAAGGGGAAGAATCGCTTGTGATAAAATTTGTGCTGTGTATTCATTTCTGTATGTTTCATTAGTTATTTTCATCGCATAAATTCCTGTAATAGCATTTCCGTACCTCGGAAAATATTACAATATTTTGACTACAATATTATTCCTCGAGAAAAACAAATTAATTGCTAATAAAGCGTAAAGGAGAAAACCGTCTCAATTCGAAAAGCTCAACTTCATTGAATCTGAATATGTAAATGTAAAAAGCTATTTTCTATTTTAGCTGATAAATGTTTTAGAGGGATAAAAGCAACTCTTACATTTTTAATCAAAAAGGTAAAAAATCGCTTACCACATAAATATTTTCGTATCCTAGATACGTACGTAATTCGATAGCTTAGCTATTGAAATACGTATCACTTTCGGCAGATAAAGTGAACATATTGTTGAAACATGAGTTCGTAATAAAGCTACACAAGAAAATCACGATCTATACAAACAATCAAAGTACTGAAGAAGTAAGCGAATGGCCATGTCACCGAAATATCAGGAATAACAAGATACTTCTCAAAATCAAGTCATTAGATGATGCTGACACTTCAGATATTTTGTTGTTATTTATTTATGACAATTCTTTTATTATTATAAAATGAACAGTACTACCAACTGTAAAAATCTTTGACGAATTTTGTAATTGCAGTTACATACATGTACACTTATAAATATTTAAAAAACTAAAAGAATAAAGCAAATCACAATATGTGATTTAGTGGGATTTTGTGTTTATTGAAAACCAAGTATTAAGGCATTGGGATGATTCGGTGAAAAACGATTCGCTCTACAATCTTGATTGAAAACGCATATTACTTAAAAATATGTTCCATTTGCGTTTATTGCTTAATCACAAAAACGCTTCAAATTTAAAAGTTAAAACAGAATTCGAAAATAGGGTTTCTTGCATGTTGCCGTGATTCCAGAAAATCCTACGATTTATGCTTTAGCTCAATAGTAAATTATTAGTTCATCGCGGCTGGAGTTCTGACGTCCTGCTGTCCGGGAAGATTTTTAGTGGTTTTCGTTTCCCATTTATGCTAATGCTGATAGCCAAACATCTTAAATCGAACCACTAGCACTGATTTAATAATAATTCGTGGTCCTCCAATAGGTGGCAATTGAAGACCATGAATTATTATTAATCGGCGTTAAGCTGTTGGGAATGTAAAAGCATGAATTATTGTCATTATTAAACAGTTATTGTATTATCTATAGGGGCTTTAAATAATTCACTTCAGTTATGTTTCTGTTGATGAGAATATGCACTTATATCGCTTTGATACAGAAGAATTAAGAACACGTGTAAGTAATCCTCATTTATAATAAATTATTAAAATTGCATTTTGGTAAAAAAGTATGAGGTCAAGATAAAACTTGAGGTTCACATGTCATGCCTGTGCTGCTGTATTTATTTTACTATTTATGTAAATAATTACAAGACTTACAATTATCAATGGAGTTTGCAAATATCTAGGTTCTTTTCCAAAATTAAGATCTTCCACCAAGTCTCCTAATTTCAATGAATCTCAAACGGACCAAATTACACAAAAAGAGTAATTGTTTTATTCGGTATATCAATGACCTTACTTCATATATATGTACATATTTATACCCATTTCATATCTATATTTTTATACATATTCTTCAATAAAAATATATGAATTGCGATGAAAATTTGTTATTTTTTTTAATTCTTTTTCAAAATCAAAACCTTCCATGAGGAGTCTTAATCTTCACTCTGTGATTAAGGTCCTACTTCATGATAGCACTTTACTAATACCTAAACCACCAAATACTTAAAAGAATTTGAAGAATTATCCGATAAGAATTTAGATAATCTTTTCTATTTTCCTCAGATGGTTTCCAATTACAGGACGCCATTACCTCATTTGGTATCTCAAGAAGGACCCAACGATCTGGTTTTGTAAAATCTTTTCTTTTTCTTCAAAAATTAAAAGGTAATGAAAATAAATTTGACATAAGCATAACTTAATTCACCAATATAGGTTATTTTTATATCTGACAAAAGGTTTTGATCTATCTAGAATAATGAGAGAAAAAATATTTACTCCTATCCATGTCAACAAAAGTAATGAAAATGAAATATCGAATAAAATTTTAAAGTTTCTACAACAAAAATAGTCTAAAATTATATAACTTTATGTTGATTTTATTACTGCATGAAGTTATACTTGATTAAACTTCACCTTTAATATAAAAAAGTAAAATATAAAACCGTATTTCAAAAATAAAACGTCCACTCTTTTGTTAAAATTTTCAATGATATTTTGACATAATTGAGGCTCTATCTCACCAATGACACGAATAATTTCATCTTTCAAAGCAGGAATTGATTGTGGATTATTTTTATAAACCCGACTTTTCACATAACCCCAAAGAAAATAGTCTAACGGTGTCAAATCACATGATCTTTGTGGCCAGTTAACATCACCGTTTCTTGAAATTACATGTCCAGAAAATTTTTCTTTCAATAAATCAATTGATTCGTGTGCAAAGTGAGGTGTGGCGCCATCCTGTTGAAACCACATATTATGTATTATATACCATTGATAGTTACAGTTTCTCCAGAAGCATTTTCAAACAAGTAAGGTCCAATTACACCACCTGACCATAATGTACACCAAACAGTAATTCGTTTAGGATGCATAGGTTTCTCATGAATAATTCCTGGATTTTCCTCACCCCAGACACGGCAATTTTGTTTATTGACATAGTCACAAGTTCAAAATGTGCCTCATCGGAAAACATTATTTTCTGAGAAAAATCAGCTGGTTGTTCATTGACGAAATTGACAAATGAACGACGCTTTAAATGATTTAATGGCTTCAGTTCCTGTGTTATTTAAACCTTATATACCTTCAGAGCCAAATCCTTTTGTAAAATAAGTTGTTGTGAACGTCATCTAATGGAAATTTCAAGATCTTCAGCAACACTTTCACGAACCAAACCAATATTTTCTTGTGAACGACCACTACGACTATATATTTTACTTTTTTGATCTTCCACGGAACCGCCCTCTTGAAATTTTTTAATAATTCAACCAACTGTGCTTTCAGATGATTATGGAAATCATAAAATTCACGTAATTTTGTAAAAGCTTTTTTCACAGAGGGGTGATTTTTATAAAACAATTCAACAATTTGAACGCGTTGTTGTACCGTGTACGAAGCCATTTTTATAAATGTCATACATCACACTTTTTAAATACCAACATACCCAGACAAATTCAGTGCGCCATCTATATTTTATTTATTCTTAAAAAAACACGCAATTTGAAACAGTCTTTATAATATCTATAATATACGTATTTGGTCCATATCAATAAACGACAATAGACATTAGAATTTTGTCTTCTAAAAGTATGTTTCATTATACGAAGATAATTGATTTTTCATTTTGGATGAAAATAATTCCTTAAGTTAAATTTTTGATATTAATTACAAAGTTTCTGATAGCATATTTCGAAAGTTCGTCAATAGAGCTTTTTTATCGCCTGGAAATATAACGTTCAAATTTGAAATGTGCCTGTATCATAAAGATAACTACTATATGTTCTATATTTAGTTTTCTCTAATAACATCCAAACTCGAGTAATAAAAACTTATCTCTGTGAATGCGCTATTTTAAATTCATCGATCGGCGTAATACTACGAACAGAAACAACTCGACACAATTATTTTCAGAATTGGTGTTTCAGATTTTAGTTTAGAAACCATCTGCACTTTCAGACCAAGTTTGCAACTCGGACAATTCAATCTGTAATGATATTTCCCAGTAACAAGATATGTCTTTTCGTGCGATTTTCCCGAACGTTTGTTAAACTCCAGGAGCAATCCCATGTCATTCTAATAACCTTTTCCTTTACATGTAAAGGCTTTCTAACAATAGTTTATATATTTGTTATATGTAAATGAAAAACAAATGTAAATAATACATCTTACTATGTAGTTATATTTAACATCTTGCAAGAGAATGACATCTTATGTGACATCATATACTTATTTAATGAATGCGATCATAACATTTAAGAACTTAAATGATAATTCTTTCTTTTATATATTGACAAAAAAGCAAATAATTTTCATTCGTATATAATTTTTATCAAAAGATATTTTATTAAGAAAATATATAGATTTATTTTCTGACGGCATAGCCTATATTATACTACATACGAGGTTTGTTCAAGTGAAAAGGTGAATTTTGAATTTTCGCGCGCTGTGTAAATTCAATTATCGAAATTTTTTCTTGTTGTATTGGTACACATGTGTTAGTCATATGTTGGCATTATCAGCCAATTTGGATTAGTAGTTTGTTGTTGACAACTGAAAAGCTTAGTCACGTTTGTGTGTGTTCTTCGATTTTTGACTTTTGAAAAAATTGGATTAAAGAATATGTATGAAATTTTGCGTTAGAAACGGAATAAAGTGCTCCAAGGCACTTAAAATATAGACTGTGGCATTCGGCGAGTCCATTTTGTCTCAGAAAAGTGTTTATAAGTGGTACAAGCGCTTTAGAGAAGGCCGAGAAAATGCACGCCAAGTTCGATCAAATGTGAAGGTTTTGCTCACTATTTTTTTCGATTACAATGGCGTGGTGCATCATGAGTTCTTGCCAACAGGTCGTACGGTTAATAAAGAATACTACAAGGAAGTTATGCAACATTTGCGTGAAGTAATACGGCTCAAACGATTGGAATTGTGGAAAAAAAATCATGGATTTTGCATCACAATAATGCACCAGCTCACACATCAATGCTTGTTCGTGATTTTTTGGCCAAAAACAACACCCTAATCATGCCTCAACCACCTTATTCACCAGATTTGGCTCCCTGCGACTTTTTTCTATTCCCAAAACTGAAGAGACCAATGAAAGGCAAGCGTTTTGAACACAATTGATGAGATAAAGTCAGAATCAAAGAACGAGCTGATGGCCATACTGAAAAGCGCATTTCAGAAGTGCTTCGAGGATTGGAAGAAGCGCTGGCATAAGTGAATTATATCTGAGGGGGATTACTTTGAAGGGGACAAAATGGATAGTGATGAATAAATAAATACTTTTCAAAAAAATTCAAAATTCACCTTTTCTTTTGAACAAACCTCGTATATGTTACCTTATTGTACCTAACGCTAGAATATACATCATGTACCCAGCAGTTACCATCGGGCCTCCTCATACCTATGAGGTTACTGATATAAATTCTCATTCGACCTAATTATACAGTAAAACCTGTCAATAACGGCCACCCAAAAAGCAAAATATATTGGCCGTTATATAAAGGTGTCCGTAATTGACAGGTTTTTCGTCTCACAAATAAAATACATAATTAATTTTAGGATTTGCTTTCTTTATTTTATTAATTAAAGTAAATAGTATATAAATACAAATATGTGTAAGAAAAACTAAAATTTTAATGTATTTACATATTATAGATAATACGACATCTAATAAATTATTTATATGTACATATTATTACAATATATTCATACGAAAAAACACAATTTATTAGGATTTTTTAAAGTATGTTTCAATATTTGTTTGCTTCACATTTTTTTGCTTCGATTTAAAAACTGCAGCTTCACAAGTAAGTAAAATTTTAGAAACATCCATATAAATGTCACCATTGTTATTGCACAATAAATAATTTTGTATGTCTCTTAATTTTGCACACACTTCACTCATACTAGATAAACTAGATTTTGGAGTTTCACATTCGTCCAGGTCACTATTATCAGAGTTATGTTCTTCATCATTATTACAATATCTGGAATACTGAAGTTAGGGCTCTCTGTAGGCACATGACGATCAATAGAAGCATATTCATCTAAATCCATCAAAAATTCGTTACGAACTGCAGGATATAGCTGGGCAAGGGGTATTTCGTCTTCTTCATCAAACATTGTGTCCTCCTGGATAACATCAGAGAATCCGGCCTTGGAAAAACATTTTTTAACTGTAGCAGGAGATACCCTTTTCCAAGCAGCTGTAATACATACAAGTGCATTGGCTAAATTTATGTTTTTTTCAAAAATTTCAAAATCACATTCATTGTCAATAAACGTTAGAAGCTTTTTAATCAAAAAATTTCGGTAAATCAATTTGAAATTCTGAATTTTTCCTTGATCCAAGGGCTGACAATACGAAGTGGTGTTTGGCGGCAGGAAGACTAGTTTAACATTTTCTAATGGAACTTTAGAATGTGAAGTGGCATTATCCAAGAAAAGAAGCACTTTTCTATTTTGTTTTTTCATTTTATTGTCAAATTTATACAGCCATCTTGTCATAATTTCCGTTGTCATCCATGCCTTTTTATTAGAAACCCATTCTAAGGGTAATTTGTCCACATGACTACCCTTAAAACAGCGAGGATTTTTACTTTTTCCAATTATTAATGGATCTTCCTTCTCACCTTCCATATTTGCACATAGTAAAACAGTCAAACGTTGTTTTGCTGCCTTCTTCCCTGCACAATTCTCACTTTTTAATGCAAATGTCTTATTTGGCATAGCGCGGTAATAAAGACCTGTTTCGTCGGCATTAAACACATCTCGAAGAGAATAATTTATTAAAATCAACGGTAACTTGGTTTTCCAGTCTTTTATATCGTCCAAATTAACCTCTGCGGAATCACCACAAATTGATTTAAAAGTTATACTGTGTCGCCGACAGAAACTTTCCAACCATCCATTAGATGCTGCGAAATTTTCCATCTTTAAACTGCTTGCTGTCTCCAGTGCTTTTTGTTTAAGTAGCGGCCCAGATATTAGAATTGCTTTATTTCTGGCTTTGCAAAACCAATTGTAGACGACTTGATCCACTGCCAATCCTTCCGACTTCGGAAATTTTCGTTTTAGCTCCAGTTAACACCTTCCTCGACCATCTTTTTTAATTCACCTTTATTTTTCATAATATCGTTAATTTGTGTTTTTCCAACCCCATATTTTTCGGCCAACTTTCGCGAATTTAACGCATACTTTTCACTTTCCGCGATTATATTTATTTTGTCTTTTAGCGACAAACGTTTTCTTTTTTGCGACATACTTAATTAAGAACCTTTCGAATACGGAGACAACTTTAAACTGAATTGTTTCCTTTAGAATAATAAAGTTTAAATCGAAAAGGGTGAATTACTACCAGGTAATAGGAAACCCCGGGAAACCCCGACAATTTGTATTAGGTATTTCCGTCAATAAAGATATACATGTCATAAATAGTCCGGCCGACATTGGCAGGTAAATTTCTATGAAAATAAGCCGTAAAAGTTTGGGTTATTTGGCCGCGGCCGTTTTACAAAGGTGGCCGTAATTAACGGGTATTTGTGTATGGGAATTTCCTTATAGTCGATTCGGGGAACTTTGAAACTCAGATGGCCGCTTTAATCAGGTGGGCGTTAACACAGGTTTTACTGTATATCTATTTTTTTATGCCAACGATTTTACATATGTTTTAATTTTATCCCTTTCTACAATTTATTTCCGATATTTCTTCAATTTGTTAATTGGACTTTTAAAAATGCTTATTCTGCATATTGAAAAATAATGATTTACGTTGGTATATTTATCAGGTTAATTACTGTACAATTTTTTTTCTATCGTTTCACATCTCGCCTATATTTTGCACGCCTTTGATCTTGCACATTAATTATATTTTCTATTAGATATTATATTAGCATTTCTCTCGTCTTCGACACTCGGTCTTTATATATTGGGTCGCGCAATAAATAAGACGGTCTTTCTATACTTTTGTTTTTGAAAATTTAAATTTAATATAAAATTTCTGACAAACATTCAATGCTTCTCTTCCAAAATTCACTTTTACGTTATGAAAAATACTCTTCCAGGTATTGTTCTTACCTGATCTAAAAGATTCATATTTTTTCTGTCCAAATGATTTAAAATTAATAAATGAAACGATAACATACAATAATGGGAGAAAAGTATATTTCCATCTCTCGGATAACTGTAAAGCGTTTATACTACCTTGACATTTGTCAACATGAAACAATGGTAAATACTAAATTATTGAAAAGTAATTATTCAGTAATTAATTTGAACTAATTATTTTTAATTAATTTAGTATCTGCTGCTTACATACACACGTCACTCTTTGCCTTTGCATGTTGACACATATTCTGTTCTATTGCATTCAAGTTATTATAATATAAGTGCTTTCACTGTTATCCGAAAGATGAACTTGTATGTAGTTCTTCTTGACTATTGTGTGATCGTTTCAATAGTAACCAAGATGTTTAGAACTGTCGATGAAGTCAGACTACCTGACGAGCTCTAATGATCGTCGTGATCATTGCTTTATTCCGTTGTAATTAACTTGTATTAATTATTTAATAACAAACGATTACTCTGAGTTATCCTGATGAAAAAGTACATTTCACATTGAAACCAGAGATGATAGTTTTCCTTCAATTGCTGACTCGGATCGCTCAACTTACACTTGCCACTCCCTCTTCATATAAAGAAGAGCCAAGTCGTCATTGAGTTCAATAGGTCCCCTAGACGAAATATTGTCCTGTATACTGTATTTCTGAGTTAGACATTTCTATAGCCACCTTACGAACTGCCTAAGGCTTACCATCCGTATACTATTATGTATAGCGTTCTTCTCAATTTAATAATCTATTGACTAGACAACCACGCCCTGACTATGTTCTAAGATATTGTTCTTTTCTCGATCAAATATTTTTCGTTTTATTTCGTTAGTTGTTTTCTTTTAGTATTTTATTATATTATATAATGATTATAATTTTCAAGATTACTTCAAGTTCTACAGATATACAGAGTTATTATAAAAAAGTAAACTGATTTCATAGCATAATATTTTATTAAGGAAAAGTAATACGAAATTGAAAGATAATTAGAAGTGTTCTATACATAATAAAGCATTACATGTTTCATGTCTTATAAGTTTTCAATGAATCCACCACCTGCAACACGATGTGAGATGCGTAGTAATATATCACAATTCTCTGGATTGACTGTTGCTCATATTTAATAAACATAACCTTGATGTTTCACACATCCCCATAAGGATAAAATCGCATACATTCTGGGTATCTCGCAGGCCATGCAGAAAGAGCAAGATCTTAGATCCCCTGCTGACCGATCCATCGCTAGAGCACTTTCTAATGAAAGAGGAACCGTCTTTCATCTTATTGCAAAATTAATTGATCTGACTCTGCTTGCAGTAAAAAAACAATCTTGGAGCATATTAAAATAGATTTGTCCTGCTACGGTGCGGTGCCTTTCTTCTATATGTTGACTCACCTTAGAAACTGAATTTGTGTTTGTGCATTCGAGTACAGAATTTTTGCTGTTAACTTGCCATTTAGAATGTAAAGAAACAACTGAACGGTGTTCTAGAATTAATGCACTTATAGCACCCATGTGACAGACATTCGAAACTAAGTAAACATCTCTTTCAATCATTCTATGACAATACTTGAGAGCTCAAACATTGCGTTATGAAACCAGTTTATTCTTTTAGAATAACCTGTATTTAATAATTCTATATTGCTTTCTTTTTATAGGTGGTATTGAACCGTGCATTGTTTTATGTTAAATTTTATTGTTTACATTTTATTAAATTTGTTCTTACAATGTAGCGTATGTTCTTTCTTTTACACAAAACAGAATATGTCAAAATCAACTAAATAAAATAAACATATAACAAAAATTTCTGTTCTATTAAATCACGGTGTTACCACATTTTTAAACTTACTTAGCAGTAGGCATTTAGTACAAAGCACTATGATTATATAAATATATTTGTCCATTAATGTATCTCGTTCTTTACGTCATATAAACTGTATTTAATAATGTTCGTATTTAGAAGATTTCGCGTCACGTTTGTATGGTCCATCTCGAATTTTTATGAAGCTCTTCATAATTTGTTTTTAGCTATGACATACTCTGCAAAGAAAAAGAAAAATTTATCAACCTCAATCGATCGATTTGTCCAAAATACATACATAATACATACTGCAGTCGTAAGCGAACTTATGCAAAATAAAATGTCCATAATGAAATTGGAACAGTTCGGTTAAACATTTTTCAATATATGGCTTTCAAAGCAACACCAGATTAATCTAAAATCATGAAACGACGCGTTGGATTTTAAAGTGAATATATTGTTTCAGCGCTCCCAAATAGTATACTTTTAATTTAAATAGTTTGTAGTAAGCTAAAACTGTTTTACATGTAATCGTATTTATTTCTTGGTTTTGTAATTCTATGTTAGTATCTGTTGACAAATCATTAACATGGAGTAAAATAACAACAATCTTAAAATGGAATCCCGTTGAACACCTCCACATCAATTTAGAATGTTCTGATGTAAGTTTTTTCTATAAATTTTTGTTATTCAACACTACGCGTTTATATACAGTACTGTGCAAAAGAAAGAAACACCTTCTTGAATTTTAAAAGAAACTATTATAAAAGGATAAATAATATTCTTACACAAGTTGAAATTTTTTTTAATGTATGAAAACTAACACATATCGATATTTAAACATAAATAACTTAAATTTTCAATATTTCGTATGACCACCTTTATTTTTTATGGTATCCTGCATTCTTCTTGGTAGACTTTCCATTAATGAATTAATGAAATTTTCAGGAATATTGTACCACTCTTCCTGTAGTATGTTCCACAGTTGATTTTTGTTCTTTGGCCCCCTTTTACACTTTTTTTTGTCAAGATAATCCAACACATGCTCAGTAATATTTAAGTCGGGATTTTGAGGTCGCTCCATTTACTTCCTGATATGTTAAATAAGTTTTCACAAGTTTTGAAGTATGCGTGGCATCATTATCTTGCTGTAGAATGAAATTATTGCCAACAAGTCGCTAGCTTGATTGTATGGCATGTTCTTCTAATAGTGTTCTGTATTTCTCACCATTTAATTTAACCTCTAATTTTAACAACTTCACCCACACCTGCTGCCGAAATACAATCCCAAACTTGGATATTGCTTCTTCCATGCTTTATGGTAGTGTGTAAACGTGGTTCCAATAACAATTCGCCAGGACGTCGTCTAACATACTGACGTCTGTTCGTTCCAAATAATTGATATTTAGATTCGTCAGTCCATAGTACTTATCGCTACTCATTATATCCCCAAGTTTCATGGTCTCTGGCATATTTTAATCGTTTTCCTCTATTACCTCGTCGCAGTAAGGGTCTTCTCACAGCCACGCATCCCCTTAAGTTTGATCTGAACAAGTATCGCCTTTCTTTTGCAGCATGTACCGAAGTACCAGATGTTTGAGCAAGATCTTGAGCTACTTCTGCTCTAACTTTCTTACGATTTCTTATGGAACTAACTTTTAAAAACTGTGCATCAGCTTTACTGAACTTTTTTGGACATCCACTCTTTGGTCTATCACTTACACTGCCGGTTTCAGTCATTCTTTTTATTGTTTGTTGCACGGTATACCGGGAACATTTTACTATCTTTGATATTTTCACTTGACTATAAGCCTCTTGGTATAAAACAATAATTTTATATCTGTCTAGTAATGCTATTCTAGGCATTTTCTATCTACTATAACAATTTACAGCTCACAATTTTTTTCTAAATGAAAATTTCACTAGTATGTGCGTTTTTTAAGAAACTAAATAAATTCTATTGTGGAACTGCTCTGTATCGTTTCTACCACTGAATTAAAAACAAAATCTTATAGATAAATAACTCTCCCTTGAAGTTTTATTGCATAGCATTGTGGTGCAATAAAATTTATTACTTTAATCCTCTTATCAGGCGATTGATCTCACCCCTACGCGGAAATATGATGTTATAAACTTGGAAATTTCCAGTGATTATATTTCTACCAATAAGTAAATTGTTCTTGGAAGGATGTAATAGATATTATAAATTAAATTAACCCAAAAATTATTAGTAAAAACGTTTTAGTAAATAAGTTTTGGAAAATATTGTTAGGTGCTTCTTTCTTTTGCACAGTACTGTAACTCGTTCTCTTCTTATCTGTGGATATTATTATTTTCTATTTTAAGAAACAAGTCTACTTCTAGATATTTCAGTGAATTTCATAACATAGTACTGAAAAAATATAATTCTACAGTAGCAATAAATTATATTTAAATAAATTGTATAAATTCGGAAACCCGATATTCTTTTATGCAACTATCTGCAACGACGATGCCTACTTTACCAGATTTGAAATGTGAATGAGTTGAGGGGAACAGCGAAATTTAACGGAAGATGTTCATGCGCATTATGACTCTTGACTTTACAGAGATTTACCTTGCATTAAACTAATTGCATATAGTTACGCCCGTTTAAAATAAAGGTATTTTTATTTATTTGTGAATTAAGGATTCAAATAAAATTCCATTATATAGTATAGAACAGTTTTATTTTAAGCGGAGGCGAACACTATGAAACAAATAAAATTGACTTTTTTCTAAGATGAATATTGTTGTTTATTTGTTTTCGAAGTAATTCATCCACTAAATCATACAGCAGCAAGCACTGTATGCAAGTATGTTTGTTTTAAATTGAAATAATCCAAAAAATAACAGCATCAATAGGAGATTCACTGCCGCTATTTCATTTATTGAAAGTAGATGGATATTAAATAACATATATTGAAAAATGAATGCACTAGCAAATATGAATATCTGTTGTATATACTGAATGAAATATATCCTCTATATTGATGTACATATATACATATAACGTAATATACTATAACACATAAATGAAATTATTGAAACTTTGTTAGCTTATTATGGCGAGATACGGCTTTATTGCTAAACTTACATTGTGTTCAAGCTGTAGTTTTATAACACTGTTATAAACTTGTGAAGATACGTAGCTAGTAGTTTATTTTGAAATTCTCCATACATTTGATCTATACCTGCATTTTTATGTATTTATTATTTAATCATGTACCCGTTACTAACATATACCTTTTACGTAAAATGTAAATGTTTTATGATGTATTATATAAAATAAAAATATTAACAAATGTTAATTAGTAAAAACGTTAATTAATAAAGGTAACATTACAGCGTATGTACGTGTATTTGATTTCTATAAAAACAAAGCTGACACTTTTACTACTCTCTCTAACAAAAGTCTCTAGGAAAAAGTAAATTACACTGATATTTAAATCATATCACCCCTATTTTTATTCTAAGATGTGCAGCATACATACATACTTACAAGGAAAAGTTCCTCAACCAAAAATTCAGAAAAAATTGAGTGTGAGAGGAAAGTAGACCACGCTAGTGCATGCTCAAATATATTTTTTTAGTGTGAAAAGGCATGTTGAGGGTGTGGAAACCCCGCCCTTCGTCAAAACGATTTTCGATTTTTAGCATACATATATCTCTGTAATAAAAATAGATACTATATTAGTGTTATACATATATCGAAGAAATTGTTTTCTGATGCTCTGTCACATATGCGAAAGTTGCCCTACATTGTAATTTAAAAATGAAAAGTTTACACACATCACGGCGCACTACAAAAATGTTTTAAAATTTGGATTGCATAACACGAAATAGTATTTAAAATGGTGCATTTATTTAAAACAAATAAATCTTTAATAACAAAGTATTGTAAAGTAATGCTATGAGTACTGACGTGAGTATCTATTAGTAGTAGTAGTATTACGATTTATTCCTGTTACGCATATGTATATGTCCGACCAATACATATATCAATAACAATAATATATTTATAACCATTTTATTATCGTAAAAACAAATTAGTATATTTAAAGGAGAACACAACAGATATATATTTCTCTATTTGTTTATATAATACATGTTCATACGAAAATAGTAATAATATATATTGTGAAAATTAAATTCTTCAAAAAAATTTTGGAAGTGATGAAACTAGTTGCACCACCAACATGGTAAAATAGCTACACCTTCACAAATTGTGAACATGGTAGATTTTTCTAAGCAAAAGTTACTGAATGTTCAAACTGGTACGTTTGTCATCAATGTATCCACTTTTATACCAATCATATACAAATAAATTAGCGTATCGCGGCACTAAAACTTAGTTATTCATAGCTAGTTCTTCAGTTCTGGAAAATCTACGTCATAGTTAGCTAAATTACTTGATCGGAAAAGTTTTTCAAACTCGGAAACTATATACGAGGATAGTTTGTAGTAGTGAAAATGACACATAGGTGGCGCTCTAAATGGTAAAACAAATGTACTGTAATTTAGGTTGCCCATTTATATGTTTGCATTCCGATATTTAGATAAATCGGTTGATTAGTTTATTTTTGACAGCTAGTTGAAAAAGAAGCAACACTTCGTTTTGTTAAAATGGAAAAAGCAGAGTATCGTGCGGTGATTAAATACTTCGTAATTAAGGGTATGAAAGCTACCGAAATAAAAGATGAGTTACGGGAAACATTAGATGAATCTGCTCCATCATCCGCCATAATAAGTAGATGAATTTAAACGTGGTAGAATAAGTTGTGTTGATGAAGCGCGCTCTGGAGCACCCAAAATCGTGACTTCTAAGGAAATAGTTATAAAAATCCATAATATTATTACGCAAGATCGACGACTCAAAGTGAGAGAGATAGCAGACATGGTAAACATTTCAACAGAACGCGTACACCATATTTTAATGAAAGAATTGGGCCTTCCCAAGCTTTCGGCAAGATGGGTGCCGCGATTGCTTACGACTGATCAAAAATTTACTCGTTTGCACATTTCCAATGAGTATTTGGACCTTTATAAGCGGAATCCGGTTGATTTTCGTGGGCGATTTATTACTTGCGATGAAACTTGGATACACTACAGTACACCCGAAACTAAACAACAGTCGAAACAATGGTTAGAACGTGGTTCTGCACCTCCAAAGAAAGCGAAAACCACTTTATCGTCAAACAAGGTGATGGCATCCATTTTTTGGGATTCAAAGAGCATTTTGCTCATTGATTGCATTCAGAAAGGTACCACAATAAACGGACAATATTATGCAGAACTTCTACAAAAATTAAATGTTGAGATTCGTGCTAAACGGCCAGGAATGGCAAAGAAAAAGATTCTGTTTCACCAAGACAACGCTCCCTCGCATAACAGCACAGTTGCGATGTCCAAAATCCACGAGTTGCATTTCCAATTAGTACCGCATGCGCCTTATTCGCCGGATCTAGCCCCTTCCGACTTCCACCTCTTTCTAAAATTGAAAACGCCACTAGGTGGAAAAAAATTTTCGTCTAAAGACGAGCTTATCATCTTCGTAAATGAGTATTTTGCAAGCCTTCCGGAATCGCATTTTAGAGATGGCATAAGGGCATTGGAGCACTGTTGAAATAAATGTATTGCTCTTTTAGGAGAATATGTTGAAAAATAAAAATTATTTTGTATTTAAATATATGTAAATATATATGTTGATGACACGGACTGTACGTGTGCATTTCGAACCTTGAGGTGCTAAAGTGTAAGATGAATGCAATTCTAACAGGAACTGGAACACAGGAACACTTTCATCCGCATTATATGCACTCTCCTTGCCATACGATTCTATATATGCTTTCACTTAACTTACAAAATTATATGCAAGTATTCTATAATCCATCTATACTAATCCCATATGATCTACTTATAAATGTTTTAGTATTTCTTGAAACTATTCTATAAGTCTTTCTGACGTGTAGTATTCACGTTTTTGATGCCTTAAAATCAATATAGTCAGTTACATTAGAGACCGCTATTGCCCACCTGCGTAGCTCCATATCATGGAAAATAGCTGTCAATTCCATAGCCTAGGCAAACTTATTAAATACCGAGTCTAATATTCGCAACAATTTTTCTCTTCGAGTTCCTCCTTGTTCTAATGCTTTCTCCCAGCTATAAAGTTGAAAGACTGATTCTCTGATCCCTGTACGATAGGTAGAGATAAACGACTTTTCTTCCCACTTTTCCAGTAATCAACAGTTTATTTATAGTCTAAAATAATAGCTACAGCAGCTTCATTTAACACGGCGTTTCTTTTCCTCAATAAACAAGTCACAGCGACACCACCGACGGCTACTCGCACTTGAAAATGGAGAAGAATAATGAGAAATTTCGCCTCAATATTATTATGATAAACTTGTGATAAAATTCCTGCTGGTCTTAGAGTGTGGGCTGTTGAACTTGTGTGAGACAGTATGTATTGAAGAATTCCAGCGTAATGTCACTGTCCATTCCAAAGTTAGGACCATTTATGCTTCTCATTATCCACTCACACAAAATGTCGTGCAATTCTTTCTCGTCACAATTGAGAATGTTCAATTTGTTTTCAAAGTTATCATTAACAAATAAATGATAAGCACGAGGTTCATTACTACGATTTTGGCACAAATGTAAAATGGTAAACACGCTGATAGTAACTGCAGGTATTTTATACAATCCTGCTTTATATACAGAGAAATAAACTTATTTACTCGCGTTTTTCATTATATTACCAACGATAACATTATTATTGTTTTCGAACTCATAAATTAATACAAACAACATTGACTTTTAATAAATACATCTTTTATACACAAGATGCAGACATTTAAGACAGAGACTAATTATCTTGTATCTAATTGTTCAAATACATATCTCTTTCGATTGAATCCATTTCTTTTAAACAAAATGCTGTTATTACATATGTAATTTAGGTATTATATATTCCCTATAAGTACATCAGTACCTGCTCATATAGCATTGCTTTACAATATTTTGTTTCTATAAATTCATTTGTTTTAAATAAACGTTGTATGTATTTAGCGCTATTTTAAATGCTATTTTGTGTTATGCAATCGAAATTTTATTTAAATACTCTGATGTATAACATTCGTATAGTATCTATTTTTATTTAAAAAAAAATCGTTTTGAACATATACAAAGGTGGACTAGTCGCACACAAAGTTTAAATTTTTTTTTAATTTTCAGGTTGAGAACCTTCTTTTGTCAGTAAGAATTTTAAGTATTGGAAGTAAAAATTATATCGTTGCAATATATAGGGCTATGTGTCAATTAAGTTTCATAAAAATTTCAAACTTGTTACACTGTTTGCAAATAGCGTACAGAAAGAAAGTATTTAATAAAGAAAAATCAAACGCCGCATCAAATTAGATTACGTATGTATATAGAAATGTGTGTGAGAACACAATTTTTCGATAATGAACCATGTTCCAGTCAATCATTTGAAGCAATCACATCTGAATGTGTTTCTTAATTACACTTGAACTTAGTTCTTAAATACAAAGAAATTACTAGCAAGGCATTAAGACAACCTTGACAGCCTAGACATCAAAAAAATTGGAAACTGATGGAGAGAGATTAGAGCAATTGATAAAAGTTTTGTTATAAATTGCTCTAAGACAATTGTGTGAAATGGACAAATTTATAATATTAAGGAACATTACAGTAGGAGACGAAACTACCATTCTTTAACATAAACCGCTGTCAAACATAGAAACCGTGAAATAACAAAAAGATTAAATAAATTTTCCTTTACTAAAAAATTCCAGTGGCTGTTTTTCGAGATTGCCTTTTAATTTCAATAACAAATTTTAATGAAAAGGCTATAATTGCCAATGGGCAAAGCCATGCACCCTTAATGTATGTACATATGCACGAACATAGTATATCGCACATCCACGACTCAATTCATATTTCTTGGATAATACAATTATAAAAATTAAAAATAATATCACTGAATCCAGAGCTATAACAACTACTTCTGATCTACCTCACGGCATATATTTGGTTCCTATACTTTTCTTATTATTTATTAATGACTTGATCTCTTTGTTGCCTTTTCGCGTTTTTCATTGTATCCAGTATGATAAATATGGGCCAGTTCGTATAATAATTGTCGAATTAAATTCAACAAATATTTGCGATGCATCTAGTCTAGCGTCATTAATTTAGGTTTATAGACACGTATTACTTCCTTTTTTTAATTTAATTTACTTAACGCGTGGCAATGAGTTTAGTTGCTTGGGTAAATGCATACATGTTTCCAACTTAGATTAGATCTTTTTTATGTTTTACATGAATATTATGATATACTCATTGGATATATGTATTTCTGATATATACTAAAATAAAGGTAATTAAAAATAAAAAAATAATTACAAAATATAGTAAGCCAAATGATTATGAATATATGCTTGAATAGTTATTCCTAAAATATTTTCAGAATTGAATTTACACATGTTTATTTTGACGAAATAATTACTCTATTTACGACTCACTTTATTAAAGGGTGTTTCAAATTGCGCGGTTTTTTTAAGAATAAATAAAATATAGATGGCGCACTGAATTTGTCTGGATATGTAGGCATTTAGAAAGTATGATGTATGACATTTATAAAAATGGCTTCGTACACGGTACAACAACGCGTTCAAATTGTTGAATTATTTTATGAAAATCAGTGTTCAGAGTTTTTACAAAAGTACGTGAATTATATGGTTTACATAATCGTCCATCTGAAAGCACTATTGGTCGAATTATTAAAAAAATTCAAGAGACCCGGTTCCGTGGAAGATCAAAAAAGTGAAAAATACAGTCGTAATGGTCGTTCACAATAAAATATTGGTTTGGTTCGTGAAAACGTTGCCGAAGATCCTGAAATGTCCATTAGACGACTTCACAACAACTTGGACTAAGTGGATCAACAACATGGTGTATTTTACACAAGGATTTAGCTATGAAGGGATATAAGGTTCAAATAACACAGGAACTGAAGCCATTAGATCATTTAAAACGTCGTTCATTTGTCAATTTCATTTACGAACAACCAGCAGATTTTTCTCAAAAAATAATGTTTTCTTCCAATGAGGCACATTTTGAACTTGGTGACTATGTTAATAAACAATATTGTCCTTATCAGGAGTGAAGAAAATCCACGAATTATTCATGAGAAACCTATGCATCTTAAACGAGTTACTGTTTGGCGCTTCACCTCACTTTGCACACGAATCAATTGATTTATTGAGAGAAAAATTTCATGGACGTGTAATCTCAAGAAACGGCGATGTTAATTGGCCACCAAAATCATGTGATTTGACACCGTTAGACTATTTTGTTTGGGGTTATGTGAAAGTCAGGTTTATAAAATCAATCCACAATCAATTCCTGCTTTGAAAGATGAAATTATTCCTATCAATGGGGTGAGATAGAGCCTCAATTATGTCAAAATGTCATTGAAAATTTTAACAAAAGAGTGGACGTTTGAGGAGCTGCAAGAGGAGGCCATTTGGCAGATATTATTTTTCGCATAAATGTCATAACTGATACTTCAATTATCAATAAAAAGTTTTTGAAAGTGAATGCAAATTATGTGTTTTATTTATTCTTTAAAAAAACGCGTAAGTTGAAACAGCTTTTATATGTATTTTTGTGATAGATAATGAAATAAGAAATAGGAATAAAGTAGAATGTTTAATTTCCTTTAACATAAATAAACATTTCTATTCTATTTCCACATTTAAGTATTTCTTGTTGGCCTATTTAACAAAACTTTCTCAAACAAATTTAAGAAATAATTCTCGAGACTAGGTGCACAAGAAAATGTTGTCCGGAACATTACCTCACGTTTATTTCTGCATTACCAAGTTAATATTATTCAAAGTATCTGCACCTAAATTACTTTTCCCGTGACATAGATAGGAAAATTTATTACACTAATAACAACTATGAGCATGACTATAAAAAGTATATATAGACCACCCTTAAAATAACTGTACCTTATGTACGCCAAATATAATCAAAACGTTAGCTTACAGACAACACGTTTCTATTTATAAATCTATTTTATCAAAATAGACAGTAATGAAGACTCAACAATAAAGTGTACTTAGGAACCAAATACATGCACATTTGGCGTGCAGGTGTTAAGTAACGATGATTGAAACATCTCAATCTATCTTTACCGCGTCACCACTTGACGGTATTGAGATCGTAACCTTAACATTAATATAAATGCAACAACCAAAATAAACTTGAAATTTAGGTCAAAAAAAATACTGAAACTATTGTGCTTTTAAATTATTTCATGTGCTTTTATTTTTTTATTAACTGTTTCTTTGTTACAATTCTACTGCAAGGAAAAGCCTATTATTGTGTGTTTACGATTTCTGTAGATATCTTCGTTAAAGAAGTTAATATCTATTGAATTAACACCTTATTGTAATATCCATATTTTAATTCAAATTGAAGTATTCCTACTTTTATTATAAAAATTTGAAGGTAGGAATCACGATTCTATTTACGCAGCAATTAAAAAAACAATAATTATTTAATTTTAAGTAAAAAAAATTCTATCAAATCATACTTATTTTTGGCTAACGATATATCGAAACGTATATTTTAAAAAGGTGGTGTCCATTTATTTATGTTTGATCAAATACTTGCTGAAAAGACTCAAATTTATAAATTAAAGACAAAAGTACAAATATTACGCGTCTTTCTTTATCTGAAAAAGAAATTACGTTCTTACTCAGTACAGCTTGTTATATTTATAAAAAAATTATGTTCGCCTACTGTCAAACTGTTAATATTGTTTAATACGGTATTTTCAAGATTCGTGTAATGGCTTGCGTATTTTACTTAATTATGTTAATATATATAATTTAAAAAAGTAAAACATCCAAATGTAAACTTACCAATTTAATTATTTACTGTCCAGATCAATATAACAAATATTACTCCTTTACAGTAGTCTAACATACCTGAAAAAACGATAACATTAATTTTCTGAATATTATTAAAATATGATAATTATATATTATTTTGCATTTTAAATAATTTTTCCAATCGATAGGTTTATTCACAAACGCATTAAATAATTCTTAGATATGGGTGCAAGTCAAATTTATCACTTTTCCTTATTACCTTCTGAATTCTTTTAATTTATTTTTTTGAAGATACTAGTAGTACACGAAAACGATGCAAGTGGCCTTTCAGGAAAGTTGCTATACAATTTCTGTTACTGCCTATATTCAGTCATATTTTTCAAATCTGACAGAAACGGCCATAATCACTGTTTCATGAATATTCGATGCTTATGTCTCAATACAATTACAGATAGATAGATATTTTTTATTCAATGTACATAAAGCATTACATCAATATACAATATTTGATAATACGTATAAAATATTTATAAGGTATGGGACAAACTCCAATGACATATAAAACTAACAGACACTTGTTAATAATTCAAAAAATTAATTAAAAACTGCACGCTGAAAATTCGTTAACTAAATAAAAGCTAACATTTAGTAAAATTTGTTTAGCTTGATTTATAAATCGTACACTAGTCTGTGAATTCAGATTGCTAAATTTATTATAAATTTTTGGAATCCCAGTAATCAATGTATCTATATTACATCTAAAATATCTATGACAGGGTATTTGCTTGTCACTGAAACTGGTCTTGGGTGTTGAGCGCAAACTTGAAAGAGATAAGTACATACAAACAGAAAAGAAAGTATTTATTTTTGTTTGAAGTGTGTTCTAAAGCTTTCTCTCTCTAATGGCACACTTTTGAAGAACGAATATTCTTGTACATGTACATACATATATTGTATTTAACCTTACCTATCTCTGCTTTGCTATATTTTAATTGCATTAGCACGCTCTGCTAATGCACTTCCAATTTACAATGCAAATTCTTTAGATTAAGAGAAATTATAATTTTTAAATATTATGCGAAGGGATATATATATATATATATATATATATATATATATATATATATATATATATATATATATATATTAAATTGAGGTGATTGATTTTTTCAGAACTTAAAAACGAAAAATGAAAATATAATATTGTTAAAATGTTCATTCTAATTACAAAACGTTTTTAATTTTAATTTATTAAGATTATTTTGATATATTAAATACATGTGCATTATTCCAAATCTGGTTTAGTTAATCAAGTTTATTACTTAATACAATAAAAGTACTTGAATACTAATTGAGTTCATTTATCATCTTTCCTTGTGTGAACTCAAACTACAATGCGATTGTCGCTGGAGTGTGTTAAATCGCTTCAACACGTCCTCGGTCAACAACACAAATCGTGCTCTTAATGTAATCCAGTTTCAAAATGAGTTTGCTGCTGCCACTGGAATGCTACTATCAACACAAATAATCAGAAACCATCTGCATACACCTGGCTTATATGCCCGAAGACAGTGAATTTACATTCCTCTTACTGCAGAGCATAAAAGACGAAGAATATGTGGCGATAAATTGAGATCATAATATATATATATATATATATATATATATATATATATATATATATATGTATATGTATATGTATATGTATATTAGTCAGTAACGAATTCAAATTTACGGTACAGCTAGATAAAGACATATTCTGATTCGAAGTGTACCTGTTACAGGCAATAACCCACAATTTGTCCAACAAAGGCTTTAATATATGGGTGGTAGTACTATTAAACAAACCGCCATGTGTACTGGAAAGCACGTCAACCTTTACTTCATAAAAAGTAGAGATCTCACTACCCAGATATATCTAGATGGGAATATGCGACCCATCAAGAAAACATCGTTGGTGACGTCGGTATAGAGAGAATGAAGCGGCCAACCAATTCTCGAAATGGTAATCCAATAGAACATATTTAGGATGGGAAGTGTTGCTGCACTAAATATGCCACCAGTCACAAATGGAATATGATTCTCCAAGAACTGTTCGACATACTAATCCGGATCGCATTACAACTTGTTCAACAAAGTTAAAATACAACAATGTGTACGTATACTTCTTCACAAATATACCTGTATCCTAAAAAATATATTAACTAATTAATTTATTGTCATTTTTTATGAGACATCTTTTAATTGTTTTGGGCCGTGTATACATAATATAATTTTTTGATAAGTTGCATGTATATAATATTGTTTTATCTTTAATAAAATTATATCTACACTTATTATGATTTAGACTTTAGCATTGGCAAAAGTATCTAAAAGGAGTAAGAAAAATTTAACGTTACACATAGAGCCTTCAAACGCATTCGTTTAGAGCTCATTATGTCATAATGCGCCACTGGGGTTGTATCGAAAATAAAGACACAATTTATTATTATTAGTATTGTATTAATTTATTATTAACTGCAAAAGTTACATCTTCCATCAAAATTTCGAGATTTTATGAAGTAGCCGAATCAAATGTTGATGATCCCATTTCATTTGCGATATTCAATGAAGTAAAATAATACTATGTTAAGCGTACACAAAACGGAGAAAACATCTTGTTATAAATATGTATGTACATAAAAGTGATCCAAAAAGTAAATATTTATGTGTGTATATGCATACATATATATGTATATATGTATAAAACACTGGATATGTTTGTAAAATATCAACACCATATAAATTTATTTATTTATATTCGAAAGCAAAAGCATTCAGTCACGTGTTTCAATGACTGAATTAAATTATATAATATGTACACATACATATGTATTATAACAGACCGATAAACCCAATAGTCTTTAGACATAAAATTTTGTTTTCTAATTGAGTATGGTTGATATATATATATAAATAAATATATAAATATGTATACGATAGTCAGAAATTCACCCTTAATTGTCAGGTAAGACGATTCTATGATTAATTCTCAGTCGACAATTGTAATAGAGAAATGTATTGCCTTCAGTCGTTGAAGCACACGAGATCAACGATGTTGAAAATCTGCGAACAAAAATATATGGAATTTTTTGAAATTATCTGTGGAAAACCATCTTTATACTGTCAAATAAAATTATGTAACACTACGTTGATGTAATTAATTGTTTCAACGTTCATTATTTTCGCTTCCATTGCTTACCTTATTGTTGTGGTATACCAAGCAATTTGTAACGTACACTTTCAATGAATACGCTAATATGTATATGATATTTGGGCTTTGCAATGAAAATACGCACTTGGCAAAAGACGAATATGCAATACGGTATCCACATCAGCAGAACCCATCTACCATACATTTCGAAGATTGGATCCGAGACTTCACACATCGTCGTATGATCCAAATTGAAGAAGGAATTTTAGACGTTGTTCCTTCTACCTTGTAGCACTAGACAAATAACCCAGGATATGAGCAATTCAAATAACACGACAGTTCTTTCAGTTCTTACAGAAAGCCCCTTTAAGACCGTTTCATGTTACACAACACAATTTTAAGAAGAATTCAAAAAGATCCAAACATTTTATCACTTATTTTATGGAGTGATGAATGCTTAACAAGGCATTTTAAACCTTCAAATTGTAAGACCAAAATTTATTTCGAATAGAATAATGCAAGTGAATTTGTAAATGTGTTCATGGAAATATTGGATAATGTTCCATTAAATGTCAGAATTAACATGTAAATATTACATATACGATGGTGCACCAGCTCATAATGCAAGAATTACCACTGCATGTAATGAACGTTTTCCAGATAAGTGGATTGGCCGAAATGGACCAATATCATGGCCTGCAAGATCATCAGATGTAAATATCCTGGACTTTTAAGGATTTTTTGAAATAAAAAGCTCATGCGGCGCCTGCTGCCAATGAACAGGAAATAATATTATAAATAGCATTAACTCCACAATACAACTAATTACCGCAGATATGTTGCAATGCATCCTAAACTTAATTCTACCAAAACTGCAGTTTGCCTTCAAACCAATGACTACCAGTTTCAGCATTTACACTAACTACCATTATTATTCTTATTTTTATGAAATAAAGCTCGTATTTAACATATCATTTCTACTGATTTATTAATGGTTTTATACCGTGTTGCCATATCTACAATTCTTTTAAGCGATTCCTATGGCTTAACTAATGACAATACAACAATTCTATATTAGGATTGTCGATTCAGAAATAATCATATAATCGCTCTACCTGACGACTATCCACTAATTTCTGACCACTTGTATAGAATTCATTGCTAGGAAAAATCATTTTATTAAAAAATTACGCAAAGATTATTCAAGTTAAAATACAAATTATTGCTTATCAATGTCAGTCATGCTTTTATATACTATTTAACTTGTACCTTATACAAATATAATCAACCTAAAAATAGGTCGATATCGCAAATTAACAATCTAATATCGATAGAGCTTAATCCACCAAATCACTGATACACAAGCTGAGGAAATTACAATATTCATTATTATTACATGTACATGACGGTGTATCGACGTCATTTATCCTCGTTCACGGATACATGAAACACAATTCAAGCTTATCTAGTAACATACACGCTTTTTGCAATGTTAAACAACCAAAATATTTTATCTTTAGCTTTTTATTACGTAAAATAGATGAGAAGCCCAAGCAAGAATACGTAAACTAATTTACTAACAGAAGATTTAATATGCCTAAACTTAACACACACATTTGTATTGTTTGTGGAAGAGTTAACGTCTTCTCCTGGTCACGCCAAATATCAATATTGCCTTCTATCCGTCCATCTCTGCTTTCAAATATGTAAATACAACTCATGTGTAGAGCTTACATATTTGAAAGTGGGGATGTGCGAATCGCCTTAAAATATTATATTAGTATGTATTGTTTAGCCTTCAGCTGGAGGACAATCACTTTTATCAAAGACTGTACAGTAAAATGCAAGATATTGAAATAGACGAGAACATACAGAGAAATAAAAAACACCAAGATATAAATGAAGGTATGTTTTAGTGCACAACGTATATCTAATATAAGGTCTTTGTATAGCGATGTTCTATCTTTGACGTAAAAATATTTTATAATATAGATACGTCTTGTAAAATATTTTTACGTCAGGTTTTAACATTTGTAATGTAAGCCCTGACAAATTGATCATGGGGATCAGGATAGATAAGAAAGTAATTCGGTGTGTTGTACAAAAATCTGAGGCAACTAGTTCAGTAGCAAATTCGACTCACACGAGAACTGCAGCTGAAGATTCAGGGCGTAGAAATTTAGCAAATTGGTTTTCATAGGAAGCCAATGTTCAGGGATGAGGCACATTTTAGGTTAAATGGTTTCGTTAATAAACAAAATTGTAAAATTCGAGCCGAGCGCGGAAAATTAAAGAACTTCAGATTCCGAAAGTGACAGTCTGGTGTAGATTTTGAACTGACAGCACTATCGGGCACTATCTCTTTCAAACTAAATATGTTGTTGCGATTATTACAAATAGCAAAAGAAACTGGTTGATAATAAGTAATTTTTTGTGACATTAATTGGAAGATATAGACCTTCCCGACATGTGGTTTTGGTAAGACACTTATCACACAGTTCATTTAACAATAAATTTATTGGGAGAAAAATTCAATTTGTTCATTATTTAAAAGAATGCCACTGCTAATTGGAAATCAAGATTGGTTCTTATAGTGGTTTATAAATATACATCCCGATCTATTACCGCACTGAGACTACATTTATCGGGTTATTGGAGAAATTAAACCCAATTTATGTTTCGAAGTACTCGAAAATTAGGTCTCTCGTATACATTGTACCGAGCGAAGACTAGGAGGATATTTGAATAATATCATTTTCCGGACATAATTTCAATAGACATGTTATTAAATAGGAATTAAATTGCTCCTGATCTTTTACTGTATCTTGTTTTATTTACTTTTAAAGATATATGTATGACGTGTGCTTATTGAAATACCAATGCACTAATATATATTTTTACCCCTTAAATACTCCAACTACATAAAGTTTTCGTATACTCTATACATGTTAAAAATCACCAAATATGGACTTTCGATTATGATAAGGCATGTCTATTACATTTAGCAACGTTTAATAATTCTAATAACAATATGGAAGCTTTTATTATTTAAATCTACAAGAAAATTTTATAATATTCTAATATCGAAAGTCACAAAAGTGTTTGTACACTTCATTCTAAGATGTATTCCTCCATTGTAAAACATAAATTCCCAACAAATTCGATAAATCCTCTTTATCCTACCAAAAATAAGCATTCAATATATTTATAAAATGCCGAGTATCAGAATAAAAAAATCTAAGTAAGAATATACAAAAGTCATTTTAAGTTATACACATTGCAAGCGTTTAGATCGCTTCAACGTCGAAAACCCTAAAAACGTGTACAACATTATCAATGGTGTTGAATCTCAGATTTACTCATATGAACCAGAAAATGAACGCCAGTCGCCTGTAGTCTGTTCAAGAAGAAAAGCCGACAAAAGTCAGCCGTTCTCCAAGTATCTCCAAAAAGGTGATCCCGACATTTGTTTCGAAAACAGGTCATGTAGCAATAATTCCTCTATAAGCCTACTGGTATACAAGCATTTGTTTGCAGCAGGTCACCGCTGAATAACCCCCAACGACGAATCATCCTCCACCAAGACAATGCAAGTTCGCACACAGCACGTAAGACAATTGAAATTTTAACGCAACGAAACGTCGAATTATTGAACCATCAATCTCATTTGCTTTTCCGAAAATCAAGAACGGACTGCGTGGTGAAACGCCCTCAAAAACGCAATTTTGACTGTATCAACAAACGAGTGAAACAACTACTTCCAGAATAGGTTCGAGCGCATGCAAAAGTGAATTAACCATCCTGGAGAATGCTTCGAAAACTAATGAAGTCTTTAAACGCTATCTACTATTTTATCCCAGTTTTATATGCAAAACTTAGAAAACAACACACGTATATACCAACTTGTGCTTTATGTTGGTGTTCTGAGTCTATTTTTACAGACGTGTTAAAAAATTTTTAATAATTTTTTGTAACCATCATTTATATTTTCTTGCAAATTTTCAATCAGTTCTTTTAATACTATCTTAATTATTTTTTCTAAACTCTATGGAAGTTGTAATTGTTAATTTATATACCCCAATTTATTACGCTGATGATTTTAGACTAGTCGTTCGAAATGGTGTTTCAACTTCAACGAGATAACTTTATTTGTAAAGCTCATTTAGACAACAGTACACAGATTACGAATGAAACATTTATTCATCGTAATCGTGTTTTGATCAATTTGCTTAACAGTTTCCTAATGTAGATATTGATTACAATGTATATAGTTAAAACAAACGGTGAATTGTGTAACGTTCTAAGAACAAATTTCATTTGCGAAAGAAAATCTACTGGTTAACCTACTTTGTTAACAGAAAATGTCGCTAATGATACCAAAGTTCATGTTGAATGTTCGAAAACATCTTTATTAAAATTATCGGCGCAAATAAATAAATTTAACAGAACTATGTAATTCGTAACTAGTTAAAAACACGTAATTATTTACAGGCTTTCTTGATCAGCTAATAGCTGTTCAAAGGTACTTAGAAAAAGCATTATATATATATTATATATATATATATATATATATATATATATATATATATATATATATATATATATATATATATATATATATATATATATATATATATATATATCTCTAAATTTTCCTATCCATCGAAACTGTATATTCAAAATATTTAACCTAGAATAACTTACAATAATTTATTAAATAATAGTTTAAATAAAATTTTAAATAGGTTAGATGACTGAACTTATTAGAACTTAGTAGCGTATAGTTAATATTTGATGTAGAGTTGTGTTTTTCATTGCGACAGTTACTGCAGGAAAATTGTTCAATTATTTTGCAAGAATTCATTGCATAGTTACAGAATGATAATAATAATAATAATAATAATAATAATAATGATAATAATAATAATATTTATTAAGTTACCCAACAGAGATTATTACTCCAAAACAGGTAACAAACAAAGAAATACAAAAAAAAATTAAACAGTAGTTACATTGTGGAAATGAAATGTGTATCTTAAAACAAATATATTTTTACAAATTAGTGGTCATAGCAAATCGTACTGCAGATTGTTGAAATTTACCGCCGAATGAACCAAAGCAAAATGTTGGTCCTTGCCGTAAGGACATAAATCAGTTGATTCGCCCTTGATCCCAGGCGTGGAACACTGAAATAAACATGCGACAGTAAATCCGGTATATCAACCCTCCCAGTAACGACACTCTGCATAAATAAAGCGCTAAGAGTTTTTCTCCTATCAGACAGCGATACGATGTCATGTCGCTCCAACAACTCGTTGTAATTCACTCCACGGACAGGATATCGACCATCACATTTAAATGAGAGGTATTTCATAAATTTGCCTTGTATCTGTTCCAGGAGGCTAGTTTGAGTCAGTCTACACAACAGAAGTCGATGATCAATTAAGTCAAACGCACGGGAAAAGTCCGTATAAACGACGTCCAATTGACTACCAGCATCGAGAGATTGAGCGATCTCCTGAGATATAATGGCCAAGTTAGTTGTAGTAGACCGTGGAGTCGTAAATCCATGCTATGCGATAGACAGATGTGATCTGGTGCCAACAGACACACGCCTATAAAGCAGCATTTCAAATACTTTAGCAAAAGTGGAGATCACTGCGACAGGTCTATAATTCCAGACGTCAGACTTGTCCCCCCTCTTGAATACAGGTTATATCCAGACATTCGGAAACACGGATGCGCGGATGGCCTGATTAAAAATTTTGCATAATGGATCGACCAAAACATGAGCACAGTCCCTCACCCGAAAACAGGAAATGCCATCTTCACCAGCGGTCCACTTATTTTTTAACCTCTTAATACTCTGGGCAACCTCAGTCGGAGAGAAAGATAATATACTCAGAGGAGGAAGGCCAGACACCGAATCAGGCAGAGCAGAATCAGCAGATGCAGGCAGGAAAGTTCCAGAAATGCTGTAGCGAATGCGTTAACAATATCCTCTGGGTCAGTATACTTATTTGCAATATCATGAAGTTTGCCAGGTATTCTAGGAACACCCTGTCTGATTCGAATAAACTGCCAAAAGGATTGTGGATCCTCGATCAGGCTACACTCCGCCCTGCGAACGTACGACTCATAGGCCAAACCAATGTCCTTTCTGACCAACCCACGCAATCGCTGGAACTCCACCCAGTAGTAATCATGCTGCGTGGACATCCACTTTCTATGATAATACGACTTCAATTTAAGGTTCCTTTTCATAATAGAAGAGAACCAAGGAGGATGATGATGATCACGAACAGAACGAGACTTAGGGACAGAACAATCCAATATACCCTACACCCTACTGTAGAAAGCCTGAAGAGTTTCGTCCACACTCTCACAGCCATCCAGGAAGGACCAATCCATCGCAGAGAAGTCAAGATAGAGCTGCCGGAAGTCAGCCCTGCGAAAATTGTACCTAATGTTATTATTGATAGGGAAAATGGTTGGTCTGGATGACTTACCATTAGGTAAAGTAATATCCAAGGCAGGATGATGAGCGTCCTCAGGAAGAAGCGGCAATGAATCGTGTAGAACCTCAATGTTGCTCGTAATATTAGACAGGACCAGGTCGAGCGTTCTATCATTCGAATTAAGAACATTATTGAACTGGCGCAGTCCCATAGATCCCACAAAAGACATAAATAAACTAAGCTTTGGATCGTAAGAATCCGCATCAAAAGCAAGATGAGGAAAATTGAAATCACCGACCAAGACCACATGCTTATCCGAGACGAAGACCTCAAGTAAATCAAAAAATTTTTCTGAAGAATCGCAGTCCAGGCCAGGAGGAATGTAGACCAAGACTAAGTAGTAATAAAACTGAGCGTCAACCGTAACCTTTGTGAACAATAGATCAATTAAGGTTGATGCCATATCAAATGTTAAGGTATCGACGACTTCGTAAGTAATATTATTTGAGAAAGCGATCATAACACCGCCACCCAAAGATCTGCCAGTGGCGAGTGCGTCGCGGTCATGCCGAACGACAGAGTACGATGAAGAAAGAAATTCGGCGCTAGAAATCGATTCGCATAGCCAAGTCTCAGTGAAGAGTAGAATGTCGAAAGAGGAGGAACTGCTAGCAGTAAGCAACCCATAAGTCTTACTACGCAGACCACGTACATTTTGATAGTATATATGTAGAGGAGAGCATCTATTGGGATTAATCAGTTTAAAGCGGACACTATTCGAGGGACACCATGAACGTACTTCAATCTAAGATTATCCTCACCGCCGCTCTTGCGCCTTTTGAGCTCCTCTCTAACGCTTCCATAAAGTTTTTGCTGAAATGGCGTACGATCTCGTGAAATCGAGACGTTAGCGTACTTCTCGGAGCCCGCAAGCAATTTAGATCTCTTAAGTACCTGCAGAACTACATCAGTAGAAGTGAGACTAATCCTCAATTGCCTTTTAGAATCAGCCTTTGTGGCATCAAACCTACCAAGTCTGCCAACGTCACACGCTGACTTTTGGAATCATTTGCAGTCTCAGGAACACCGAAAAGAATAATGTTGTTCTTACACCTTTCCCGTTCAGACACCTCCTGAACAATTTCTTCGGTTGCGAGTAAGGAACTTCACTAGGCTGCGGGACAATGGGCACTGATTTCAGGATTTTGATCTCTTCCTGTAAAGCAAAAACAGCTGTCTTCAAGCTAACCAGGTCGCTAGCAAACTTCGAACAGTCCCTGCAGGTCCAGTACAAGCCGCAGTTAGAGTTGATCTTCTTGATGAATTAACTTTGGAATATTTCCAACAAAATAGTACAACGCCAAATATTATTCAGACTTATATGAAATTTTTAAAGAAATTTTAAGATTTTCGTATCGTAAACCAAAGCTTTTAATATCCTTCGTCCAGATTTAAAACCTCTATACAATTTATTTATAAAAATCAACTTCAAAATCTTAATGATTTGATTTGAATCAAGTCACGCAGCACAAAACTCAAACCAGTACAGAAGAAGAGTTAATTTGTGCTTTAACAGAATAATTAATATTTCCAAATTTTATTATAAATTATGGTAAATAGTATATATTCTTGAAATACAGTATAATCTAAAAAAATACCGTTCTTTGTTATGTTATGAAACTTTCGTATTTTGGGATGAAAGTTAGGCATGCATATTTAATATATTTTGGTATTAAATATTAATTTAAAACGTCACTGTGACTGTAGTAACTAAAGTGCCATTAACTTATTTAAAAATTAGACCAAACGTACACCTTCAATCATGTTGATACACTCTATACGAAAGAACGTACCATAAAATCAAGTACAGAAAAGGTTTTCTGGGAAAATGAAAAAACATTGGGGTATGTAACTTAGTTTAATTTTATTACGAAAAGGTTGAAAAGAAACAAATTCATATTACTACAGCGTCATAAATTCTTATAACTTATATTCTACCTACTATATAAAGATTTATTTCTTTGCACTCATCTTGCAAAGTTAAGGTTTGTTCTATAGCATCGTTTCCTAAATTCAAAACTTTACCTGTTTCCGTTAGTTAATTTACAATTTCAATATTGCGCGTTTATGTTTAGGTTGTGTATGTGTAGGACATTAACTTCCCATACGGACACCAGTTAGCAAATTTTTTTTACTTGTGATACAAATATTTTAATCTAATTTTAATTTTAGATTTTTAAAAATAAATTTACTCGCGAGCACAATTTTATTTAATTCGTTCGTTTTAAAAATTGTGTTCACGAGTTTTATCATTTAACTCGCGAGCACAAACTCAACTCGTGAGCAGAGTAGGAAAAAATTCTGTCCGCACAATTTTATTTAATTCGTTCGTTTTAAAATTTGTGTTCACGAGTTTTATCATTAAACTCGCGAGCATAAACTTAACTCGTGAGCAGAGTAGGAAAAAATTCTGCTCGCGAGCACAATTTTATTTAATTCGTTTGTTTTAAAATTTGTGCTCGCGAGTTTTATTATTTAATTTGTGAGCACAAACTCAACTCCTAAGAATAGTTCTTTTTAATATATAAAATATAACTCGCTCGAATTGAATTCGTTCGCGAGCGAGTTTAATTCGAGCACTCTCCGTACTCCGCAAGGAACGCAACATTTATCAACCAAGAAAGGAATCGAATACTGGTTATACTCTCTATACCAAAGTTAATCGTAATAGATATAGAAAACGAAAGTCATTTTATTATTTACACGTTCAAAAACTACATCGACTAACTACAGTCACTGTGCAAAAGATTCTTCGTTGGGTTCTCAAGAATACAGAAATAAATACTATTCACTAATTTAATTTGTAAGTAATACTAATGTGAATATTTAATATAACTCAAATACGTAATAATAATTTATAATAATAATCTTAAAACAGTTAAAAATACTGTTGATCGGTTGGTGGGACTAATGCATTCAGTCAGTGTAAAATCTATTTATTCAAACTTTCGCTTTAACATATAAAAAATGTTAAAGCAGGAGATTACTTCAAGGACTAATACTTTTGAGTCAAGTAGAAAAGTAATTAGTAAACATAATACTTTGCTATTTCAGATATTTATGTCTTGAAGAACAATAGTTTGGTGTTTAAAATAAAATTGTAACTTATTAGTCAAAGTCTTTTTTGGTACAAGAAAGTGTACTTATTAAAACAACAAAATAGTAATTAAATATATAAAGTAGTGAGACAACTGCACGTTTATTTCTCAGATAGATGTGAAAGCACTTATACAGCAACGCGTATATATAAAAACGACTTAATTGCCAAATAAGGCGGAATTAAAGAAAGCTGAACTGTCTTTATCGCAAGCCGCCTCGAAGATATTTTGTGGAAAAAAAAATTGGTAAATAATTTTAAGCAATTGAATTGTGTCCATATCTCTTTTAATGTTTGCAACACATAATTTAATATTGATTCTTTGCATCGCGTCTTGGTCTTTACTGTACAAAGTATCATGAAGCTTTTGGAGATTATTTAGATAAGTTGGTGTCACCAAATTCGTAAAAATAGAGCTATTCTTACTACTTTCGAAACAAAGCCTGTATAGTATGAAAATCGATAATATACTTCGGGATAGAATGTAATGTATAGTAAAGGACAAAAGAGTGATAACATTTTTCTACTTATGTGTCTAATTTGACTTCAACTCATTCATTATTTATGAGTCATAAAGTATTTCGCAACAACAAAAGAGTTTTATTGTTGAGATTAGAACATCTGGTGACATCAAATTTTTGACAAAGAAACAGAATTTTCCTAAGATCGTCCACGAAAAAATAATACAGTCTATGGAGATGAGGTTCCTTCATATTTTAAAGTGAAATATTCGTGAATATCTTTAAGGACCAAGCAGATAGACCAAGAATTATTCTTGTCGAATACATGCCAAAGGGAACTAAAATAGTAGCAGTTACCTACGTTAATATGTTAACGTGTGACTAGTGACCAAAAACGTTCAGATTCGTTTCAGTCCTCCTTTTTGAAGACAATGCAGGTTCACAAGGCACCATAGTTTAACCGATCCTCCCCAAGTGTAACTTCTTTAAGCTGAACCACCTACCATATAATTCGGATTCGTCTTATCTCAACTTCTTTTTATTTAGATGGACGTCATTTTGCAGACAATAAAGTGGAAAGAAGAGATTGATGATTATTTTGAAGACTAACAAAAATAATTTTTCCTGAAGGAATAAAGTTACTGCAAGACAGGTGTTGAAGTTAAGGGAGACAGTTCCCCTCATATACATATATAGCTAATGAATAAATTTATATTGTTAATATTTTCTTAATAATACTCCGTAGCCATGTTGGTATAGAATAAATTAACTTGACATATTTCAACACAGTTTTTAAATTTTCGGCCAACCCTAAACATCGCCTATGTACTTATATAATTTATGAGTGTATTACGGTATAATTTACCGTTTGGGCAGTATTTAAAAAAATGTGTATATTAACTTCACTCTGCAAAATATCGAAAAGTGAGGCGTACTGTTTTCTATAAAATATTTAATTTTCTTAACATGAGAAAAAGTTTCTGAGGCATATACTTTGGCTTTTTTAAGTTAATGCCAGTTTAGATTGCTTAATTAAGATGACGATAAACTTATTAAATTTATGTTAGTTAGTTATAGTCAGAACTATTCTACTCATTTGAAAGCCTAAAGTAGCGTGATGATTTGGTGCAAAACTTTTTGTGTCAATCATCATATCAATAGATCGATCAATCAATCATTAGATTATTACATAAAGATATATATTTATATACATGTTATTCATGAATTCGTATTATTAGAACTGTTATAAATTAATTCGAAATTCTACTTAGTTATTAATGAATATAATTATTATAGATAAATAAATTAAACGTACGTATATATATATATATATATATATACATATATATAATGCTTAACCAATTATTCATATATTACCAGCATTACTATATCTACTCGAACACAAATCTTCGGAAAAAAAGGTGTTTTTGTACTATTATGTCATGAATCATTGACATACTCCGACTGCCAATGTTTTGTACATGATCTCGTCAGATATATTTTCGTGTACATCGTAAACTTTTCTGTGGTACCTACTGTATATACATATATTTTTATTAATATACTTCGTATTTATTATATACTTTTTTTAATTACATAAAATTTGATAGTATTTTTTCCTAGGAAGAGAGATAATAATTTATAATATCCTTGATCGCGTAAAATAATCCATTCTTGCTTATTAGTCAATGTTAATCGATTTATGATAATTTACTGCTTTGGCAAAAAATTACTGAAAAAATGCGATTCCTCTCATGATAAATTTATGTTGATTATTACATAAACAAAATAAAGTATATTTCATAGTTCAATAAAAATGAATAATATCGGTATTGCGTACTAATAATACCGCACCTTTAAAATTTTATACAGATAAGTAGTCATCAGAGCTAATAAAACGCTGAAACGAACTTTGCATTTTTACAGAAATCTAATTTATTTTGTAACTAGTGGAATACATTTTATAATTCTGTTTTTGTAATTAAAGTTCAAAACATTATTTTAATGCTAGTTATTATTTAATGCATGTTACAACTAATACGATTAACTTCGTTACTTTTAACTATATTTTTATAAGAACCAAAAAATTGAGAAATGTATTTTTAAATGTGTATAATGTACCAATAATTTATGTCCATCTTTAAACACATCAAAATGTTGAAATTGATAATTATAAATTTATAGAGGTACTTTTAAAACTATTGTAGACAAATGTATAATAGGGCTACAGACCCATCTCTACTTATAAATATATAAAATAGCAATACATTATTGGAAATGGGAAGCTGTAGAGCATCCTATTTCTAATTATATACTGTTTTTTTTTTGGAGACCTTCTTTAATAGTAGCTTATTCTTCTTTTATTCTCTAGTAATTACTATGCCACTCGCGTAATTAGCATTCTATAAATATATACCAGGCGTACCGGAAAGTCATTACCGGTTTTTTCGTAAAAATACTACATAATTTTCAAGAAAATGGAAAAATTTGTTTATTCAAAGTATTGGCCGTTTGATTCTACACATCTTGCCTATCTTTCAGGCAATTTATGGATGCCATCCCAAAACAACTGTTCGTTGTTTGGGCAAAACCAATCATCGAGCCTTTTTCTAATATCCTAGTGCTGCTCTGCAAGCGCGTATCCCATTGATGCGAAAAGGTGAGTTGGATAGTCGGACGGAACAAGGTCTGGAAAGTCAGGCGGGTGCGATATTATATCCTATTCAAGTGCTTTCAAGGTTTCCTTGACCGATTTTGCTGTATTTTTCTATCAATGCATAGTTCAAATCGATAATTTATTGTCGGTAGCGATCAGTATTAACTGTTTCACCAAGTTTCAACAGTTCGTAATACACCACGCCACTCCCACCAAACAGAGAGCTTTGTCTTTCAACCAAATCGATTTGGCCTTGGAATCGATTAGCCGGCGTCGCCTTGCGATAACCATAATTTTTTGGGATAAAGTTTTCGAAATAAATCCACTTTTCATCACTTGTCACTATTCGAAGCAAAAATGACTTCCGATCATACCTTTGAAGCAGCATTTCACAGACGATTTTTAGATTTTCCATTTGCTTGTGATGCAATTGATTTTCCCAATTTTTGGATTTTCCCCAATTGCTCGTAATTGGCCGTCAATCGTTTTTTGTGCCACATTTAACGTTTTGGCCAATTGTTTTTGAGTTTGGGCTAGGTCTTCATCTAATAACTTCTGCAGTTTCACATCTTCAAACTTCTTCTGTCTACGAGAACGTTCTTTGTCTTGCACATCGAAATCGCGACTTTTGATTTGTCGAAACCACGCCTCATATGTTTTTATGGTTGGAGTATGCTCCCGTAAATTTCTACCAGCAAACTATGACTTTCAAGGGCTTTTTTCTCTTGATTAAATAAGCACTTTTTGGGGCACGAAACTCGACATTTTCAAAGAGCTTTCGTAAAATATAACACGTACGGTTTTGAAAGTTGATGTCAGTAGAATAAAATGACGTATGTGTCAAATCATAACATTGCATAACTAAGCCTAGCGACATCTGTTAGAAAAACCGATAGTAGCTTTCCATCACACTGGACAAATTTTGATTATCATATACCCAAAAGCATATTATGTAGGGCGGTCTAAACATCTATAGTGTATTTATAAAAATTTTGATAACGCGTTAAAATGTTCATTGTAATTGGGGTTGTTATTATTATTAAAACTTATAGGGACATTTACTTTATCTCTAAGGAAGAATATAAACTTTTGATTTCGAATTCAGTAATAGGTATAACAGAATACAAGATATGGGAATTAAATAACGAGAGTGCACTCCTTCCATCGCGCGACAGCATCGGGCGAGGCTATGATTGGAATGTCATTGACTTCGATACTTCTCAAGCAACAACCCGTAGTTTCGATTCTCTGATTGCTTTAGTTTACTGCTGAGCTTTAATTGTAGAGGACAGTGTTACTTAGTAGTGTCGTGGTAATGGTCGACATAAAAGTCGAGCTGCGAATTAATCTGAAATTCCTTGGCAAATTAAAAAAATCACCAACAGAATGTTTACAAATGTTAAAGGGAGTGCTTGGTGATAATATTGTCACGTGCGCGAGAAAATAGCACGAACAAGCAGTCGAAATTTTACGAAATGCGGACCGTTTTTTTTTCGATATCAAGGATGTTAAAATGACTGACAGGGTGCTGAAGGTCAAACCGTTAATCAGAAATACTACAAAGAAGTCCTAATCAAGCTGAGGGAAAGAGTAAGAAAGAAAAGACAGAATTCGTGAAAAAACGACTCGTGGATTCTGTGAGGCAGTTTTTAGCCGACAAGTGCATTGCTTTGATCATCCTTCGTATTCGCCACATCTCGCACCATGTCACTTTTACCTGTTCCCAAAAGTGAAAAGTACATTAAAGGGAACACATTTTCAATCTGTTGAACATGTAAAGGTAAGAACGGCAGAGTTGTTGAAGAGGCTGACAACTGATGAACTACAGCATTATTTTGAACAATGGAAGACACTTATACAGCGTTGTATAGAGAGAGAAGTAGAATATGTTAAAGGGGATAAAAGTTAAATATAAGTTTATTTGCAATAAATAACATTTCTGACACTAGTCTCATTATTTAATTACCAAATACCATTGCTTATTTCGTGTGTCAGATTGACGAAGATAATTTTACGAATACTAATCGAAATAAGTTATCATAATATGTATTAATGATCTGCAGTGGACATGATCACTGAAACAAATTTTTGGAAACATAATTGATGGATTATTTTTTATAGACCAGTTTTATAGACTAGTACTACGTTTGTCATCACATACGGTATTACAGCACAGAGTTCGTGCAGAGAGACTTCTTTTCTTTTTGTTCATTGTAATTTATTCTGTACTCCACAAAAATTATATTACATTATTAAAGCTTACTTTATTATTATTCTTCGTTCACTGGAGAAGAATGGAAAAAGAGATAAGAGGAGTCTTAAGTCTTAAAGAAGGAAACTGCAACCGATGAAAAGGAGTAAACTAGAAGATTAAATAAACTTCAGTACTACAACTTCCATTCAAAACAAGTTTTCTGGAACTGAGAACAAATTACCGCACACATCCAGACATGTTGTCTGAATCATAGTGTCTACAAATGATTTAAACTTTTTTTAATAAGAAAACAAATACATAAACGCTTCTTAACATGAATGTTAGAAGGAATCGTTCAAATAATACTCTGTTTACTACATATATTTCAGAGATTCACTCGTCATCAAGTAAACTTGTGTTATTAACAAACGATTCCTTTGTAGAGTTTATCGTACTTTTTCGATAGAGAAAAATAATGAAAAAACATTGCCTCCCTCTCTCATGTAACACACAAATGTATTTGAACGATAAAACGAAAACACGTCGCATGGCGGCAACAAAGTTCCTAGAGCGTGTGTAGACAGGCGATTTGCCAAATAGATGAATGTTAAAAGTAATCATTCAAATATTAGTAACATCCTGTTTTCTACATATGTTTCAGAAATTCACTCTTCATCAGGTAAACTAGTGTTATTAACGACCTAGTAGACCTGTAGAGCTCATCGTACCTTTTCTATACAGAAAAATAATGAAAAAACATAGCCACACACACAATAAGCTGACGCGCTTACTTCTGTTTTCTTCTTCACTAGGTAAACCCTTTTTAACACGATTTTTAGATCCAGCGTATGAAAAAGATAGATAAATGGAAAAAGAAGAGAAAACTTATCATTGATCAACCGAAGTAGTCCACTCAGAGTGCAGCTTGCCAGCCTACCTCCTCAATTGAGACGGTCGTGTCGGTTGTTAAAAAAAGGCAATTTTGATAAATTAATTAGCAACAACCTATATATCCGAGCAATCCGAACAATTAATCACGTACCCGGTTTTTATTTAAAAAAATTGAAACGAACACAAATTAAGTAAACTTTTTTCGGCACAAAAGAAAATATTTCAGATTTCTATTTTCTCACTCTCAAAATGTCAATCTTTTTGAATTTTCGAGTGGGAAACATTTTCTTACTAGACAGAAACTCGTTCAAGTAAAATCGGTTTTACTATTATTTTTTATAGGATACCTATTTCTTTAAACCACTTATGCGAGTTTCATATTTCACTCACCAACATATATTTAACAAATGTTTTTAAATGAACAGTGTATATAATCATTCGTAAAATTTCTATTATGTTAAACGCCTTTTCGAAAGCAACAATAAAATTTTCAATTAATCAACTGCCATAAAATAAACCACATTTTACAAAGAATATTTATTAATATACCATGCAAATATAGTTCCCCCAGTACATTCGCACAAATACACTCTAAATATATGCGTGATGCAATCAAATATCAGCTGTTGAATGTTTTTCTTGAAATAAACATACCAACACAGTTCTTCGTTTGAAGCTCTCTATTTACATACATAGATATGTATGTGGATGTAAAAGTACAAATTTATTTATTTTTACATTCAGTACCATTGGCGCCATAATTTCGCTAAAACACCATGCAAATCATATTTAACATATTTTCATAGCCAAAAACGATACACGACCAAATCATAAAATGACAGTGTTTACCCAAGAAACTTCAATTACATTTATTTTAAGCATATGTATCATTCTTATTTATTTTGAAAGAAGAACATTCGAGTTGAACCAAGGCATAATACAAAGATTAACACTTAGATACATTCATATATGTTTAGAGTACAATGCATTACACGGGGATATTATAATATAAATAGTCTTAATAGATATACAAGCTAAAAAATTATGTATAAACGTCTTCGTTTTACAAATTTTGAAAAATAATTTGTAAAATCATTTATGAAAATTCTGATATATAGTTTTAAACAAATCTGTACTTACTTTACAACACAACTTTCTTAATGCAAAAATAAATTATACTAGAGAAGCTTTAAAAGTTGCAAGTTGTACTTAACATTGCTTTAATCAAATCATTAAATTATACCATAACTTTCATTTAAACGAGTTATAATACACAGAGAAGCTTTAAAAGTTGCAAGTATGTACTTAACATTGCTTTAATCAAATCATTAAATTTAATTGATCATTCCACATTATGAGCTAGACTGGATTAATATTATAAGATGCTTCCTGAGTCGTATATTTAACTATATATCGGGATGTTTAATTCGTTTTACCTATTACTAAAAGTGTAAAAAAACAATATGAAATAGCCAATTTATGCGGCAATGAGAAATGAAGAAGAGTCTGTATTAAGTCTATTGGGAAATCTATCTCTATATGATCGCTTAGGCATTTCATATTAACATAAAACATTTCTTCTTTTTATGCAAAACTATTTCTAAAAATCCTTAATTTTTACTTATTATTAAGGTCAATAGTCACTTATTTAAGTACGATGAAACTATAATAATAATAAAACATAAATATTTCGTGAAGTGAAAATAAAAATAGGAATCCTTTCAAAGAAAAGAAACTGTACATCCGTTTTACAAATTTTGAAAAATAATTTGTAAAATCATTTATGAAAATTGTGATATATAGTTTTAAACAAATCTGTACTTACTTTACAACACAACTTTCTTAATGCAAAATTATACCATAACTTTCATTTAAACGAGTTATAATACACCAGAGAAGCTTTAAAAGTTGCAAGTATGTACTTAACATTGCTTTAATCAAATCATTAAATTTAATTGATCAATCCACATTATGAGCTAGACTGAATTAATATTATAAGATGCTTCCTGAGTCGTATATTTAACTATATATCGGGATGTTTAATTCGTTTTACCTATTACTAAAAGTGTAAAAAAACAATATGAAATAGCCAATTTATGAGGCAATGAGAAATGAAGAGGAGTCTGTATTAAGTCTATTGGGAAATCTATCTCTATATGATCGCTTAGGCATTTCATATTAACATAAAACATTTCTTCTTTTTATGCAAAACTATTTCTAAAAATCCTTAATTTTTACTTATTATTAAGGTCAATAGTCACTTATTTAAGTACGATGAAACTATAATAATAATAAAACATAAATATTTCGTGAAGTGAAAATAAAAATAGGAATCCTTTCAAAGAAAAGAAACTGTACATCCGTTTTACAAATTTTGAAAAATACATAGACATAACATCTTTGTAAAATCATTTATGAAAATTCTGATATATAGTTTTAAACAAATCTGTACTTACTTTACAACACAACTTTCTTAATGCAAAATTATACCATAACTTTCATTTAAACGAGTTATAATACACCAGAGAAGCTTTAAAAGTTGCAAGTATGTACTTAACATTGCTTTAATCAAATCATTAAATTTAATTGATCAATCCACATTATGAGCTAGACTGAATTAATATTATAAGATGCTTCCTGAGTGTATATTTAACTATATATCGGGATGTTTAATTCGTTTTACCTATTACTAAAAGTGTAAAAAAACACTATGAAATAGCCAATTTATGAGGCAATGAGAAATGAAGAAGAGTCTGTATTAAGTCTATTGGGAAATCTATCTCTATATGATCGCTTAGGCATTTCATATTAACATAAAACATTTCTTCTTTTTATGCAAAACTATTTCTAAAAATCCTTAATTTTTACTTATTATTAAGGTCAATAGTCACTTATTTATAGTCACTTATTTAAGTACGATGAAACTATAATAATAATAAAACATAAATATTTCGTGAAGTGAAAATAAAAATAGGAATCCTTTCAAAGAAAAGAAACTGTACATCCCAAAAAGCAAAAATAAAATTTTTCATAAAAGCCAATAATTTAAACTCTTAATGATTTCGAAAACAAAGCACTTTTTTTGAGCACCGACTCTGATTAAAGCTACTTTCAGAAATGTACGAGGTTAATGTCATACGTTAAAAGCGTACAGATAATACAAACAAAATTCCTCCGTATATTTGATGGCTATCAATTCAGACAATATATTCCAATTCTAGGCATTCCTCAAGTATCTACTTAGCACCTTTGCTATTTAATATTTTCATTAACATCATGTTACTCTAATGTATGTAAAGTAATTACATATACATATACATAACATCTTCATTAAAGTTTGATGTTTCAAAAATGTGGGAAAATGAAATCACTCTTAATATCGATAAATGTTTCACACATCGACTCTTTTCAAACTTATTTCTATTCTCCCATGTCTTGTATATATATATATATATATTTTTTATATATATACTGAAATTCTTTTCTTTCATAGCAATATATATAGGTAAAGTAACAATATGTATTAACTGTTGAAATGCATAATACACAAAGGGTACTAGGAAAGTTTTGCAATGTGACGCAACAATGAATCGTAGGAAGCTGCTTGTTGCTGCATGTTGAGACATGTTCATACGTGTATAGTAGCCGCCGCGCCATGTGAGAGTGTTAAGTGCTTGCGACGGCATCGTGGTCAAGAAATGAGATAAGGGCAGTTTTGTGTTATAATTTCGTGCATGGTTTAAACATAGACCGGTGCTTCGAAGAAATGCATCTTGCACTAGGTGATATTTGTCCACATCGCACAACGATATTCGGGTGGTATAGAGAATTCCAAAGGGGAAATTTAACTGTGGAGGATGCTCAGAGGCCGGGAAAGAAAACGTTAATACTGTGAGGAAAATGCTTGGCGAGGACAGACAAGTGACCTACCAATAGATAGAGGGTACTTCGGGCCTAAATGCACCAGCAATTTGTTCGATTCCACATGATCATTTGCACGTGAAGAAACATTGTTCTCTCTGGGTGTCGTATCGACTAACTGAAGAGCAGATGACACGACTTGTGACTTGGTGCAGGGAGATGCCAAAAAAGTTTAATAAGGAACAATCTCGGTATGTGAATAACATCGTGACAGGTGACGAGACTTGGCTGTATTATTACAATATGCCGATCAAAGCTCAAACAACGTTTGGGTCTTTGATGATGTGGACACACCCACTGTTGTCAAAAAATCGCGATCCGGAAAGAAGAAAATGATAGCTGTATTTTTCAAATCGAGTGGAATTGTGGAACGCGTCGTTCTGGACACACAGAAGACAGTCACAGCTAAATTATATATAATTATTATATATAACAGTGCCTGACTAAAATCATTGGATCTATGAAGAACCTGCGGCCAAACTCAAGAATGGACACCTGATTCATCCATCACGATAATGGTCCAGCTCACCGCGCCAAAGCCTGCACCGAATGTTTGACCACGACAGGATTGAAACTTCTCGAGCACACTCCCTACAATCCAGATCTTGCTCCTTGCGACTGTGCACTGTTCCTGTGTGTGAAAATGAAGCTGAAAGGGAGACAGTTTTCCAGTGATGAGGACCTTGTGCGGGCTTCGGGCAACGAGTGTGAGTGTGCTTTACTCCCTAGTGAAACTTGACAGAACTGGTTTAAAGATTGGTTTCGGAGGATGAAGAGGTGTATTGAGTGTAGAGGAAATTACTCTGAAAAAATTAAAAAAAGCTATATTGCAAAACTTTCCTAGTACCTTTTGTATATGTATTCACAAATAAAGGAACATATCTTTTCGAATAGTATTTCTTTCACCGTTATACAAAGTTGTATATAAATTCATATTTTTAATATTTGACGTTGGTCTGTTGTACAGTTTAGGCCCGCAATAGTGACGTATTCAGTTGTTTTTATCCCGTGATAGGATGCTCTATCATTGTCTTTATTTATGTTATTGTATTTGTGGAACGGTTCACTGAAATTGTTTTGTTCGTCACATACTATAAATCGCAGTGTCCTTTCTTTGCTATTTCAAATATGTGCTGTGGACTAATGTTGTTTACTATTCGCTATTATACCCATATGAAAATATTTACATCAACCGTTTTTGTAATTAATAATAACAATCTTTATCTGTCCAACACATCCAATTACAGAATAAAAAAAAATATAGTACAGAAAATATACTGACGTTCTAGATAGAATTAGTATACCTTTGTCGTTTTATGTTGATTGTCTTGAGGACTAGAAAACTTTTGGTACAGGTTTTTGTCAGCCGTGACTAATCCGCATTATAGGTAATACCTTCTTCGCGTCTCTGAAGTTCCTCTTGGACACTGGTGAATTAAAATTCATCAGTGCCCAAGAGGAACACCGATATTGTATTTTCGATTAAGCTATATATTAAGTCAAGTTAACTTAACTTTTTTTGTGAATTAATGTGAATAATATGTGATAGACTAGATGGAGAAGCAACTATATTATTTACAATTTTAACCAAAATTTTATCACTAAGTAACTTATGCCTATGTAAAAGAGATTAAAAATTATAATCACGAAATTTCCGTAATCTACACCACGGGGAAGGTATTTGTTCCTATATTTAAATGTTTCAAGAACATACTCTCACGTCTCAGATGCAAATACAATAGCAACATATTGGAATTAGTTGAATTAGTTAATTAGTATATCAACTAGAAAAACCACTAGAAGAAAAACTTCATGGACATTCATACATATATGTATTATATATCAAATCTATATATCTATATGAGAATAAGTTATTTCGGAAAACGTAGAAACTGTGAAATTGACATCAGGATTAGTTTTTAAACAAGACAATTCCTCAATTTTCAAATGATTCAATGAGACCTTAAAAACTAGACGATGAACATCTAGAGGAATTTAAGAATTTTGAAAAACCGATAGTGAGCAATCAATGTTAGAAAAAATACAGACCTAAAAAAGTACAGGCATTTCCATTGGATTGGATCGGAATTATTTTTTAAACAAGACCACTCGATTTCTCCGAAAACATGAGACGGATTCTGGTAATTAGTACAATGAAAATTTAGTCTCTTTATGGCAAAGAAAAGTTAATACAATCCTAAGTTTTTAAAAGATTCAGTGAGACCTTAAGAGCTACATGATGAACATCTAGAAATATCAAAAGAACTGAAAAACTGACAGTGAACTATCGTTGATATTATACTGTCAATCAAAGTGCGCGAAAGATTCTGCAAAACTAAGCTTCTTCAGTACAGATCGAATTACAATTTACAATTTATTACAATTAAGGTCACCAAATGCCACTACTGTTTGTTAATTGAATGTTTATGTTTTACTTATATTCAACAACAAGTTGTTGCTATTGAAACATTTTTTCAACTCTTATGTAACTTCGTATGTTTCCTTTTTTAATTTAACATCAAAAGCTCCTCTAGTAATATTTTGGCGTCATTGGTGTTTAATGGTAGGTTATTTGCATAAATTATAAACAACAATGAGCCTAGTAAAGACTCCTAAATCACTCCCTTACTTACGCATCCCAAACAAAAAGCTTTCCTGATTGTCTAAGTACGAGGACAATAAGGCGTATCCATTATCCCAAATTCAGTAAAAATATAGCTTCTCTAATAAAAAATTATGATTAATGTTGTCAAAAACTAGTTCATGAAACGTATCATGTTTTCGAATTTTCTAATTTCGGAAATTATTTAAAAAATACGTTATTTTCAATTTTTAAAATATCAAAAGGCATCCTATAGCATGCATTAAAGAACTACGCAAAATTTGTAAATAAAAATAACAAGATTGCCAAGATGTAGTACTCAAATAGAACACTGTACATCAATATTCAAAAAAAATTTAGTTATCTGAAAATAGGAGTTGACAGAAAAGTCAAAGAGAAAGAAGTACCTAATATAAACGTCCTATTAAATTCAATGGTTCGAAGTAAAAATCGTAAAAACTACAAATATAAATAAAACTAGATATGAAATTTACCCATTCACTAACATACTTGGCATTGTTGCCAAAACTTTTGAATGATATATCTATATATTATTATAAATGAATCATAGTCTTAGTAACAATAAAAGTATGAATTTTAACTTAATGAATTTCCCTAAATAACTTCAATCAAAGGTTCTCCTTATACCAGCCTCGATATGATATTCAATAGTACCCATCATTTATAACTTCCTCCTAAATTAATTTATTAAAAGAATTGAGGGATGTCTCTAATTGGTTCTGTTCATATTTAGCAGATAGAAATCAATATGTTTTCATATAGCCCAATTTATCAAAAAGTAAGTTAATTATTGTTCCCTATTTGTTCCATTTTTATACAAAAGACGTCGATCAATATTTTCAGTATTATAAAATGAAATATCTATGAAACCAGTTAAAACTTAATAAAAATATTTGCCATGAATAAAAAATAATCTACCTATTTATAAAACTAATAACTGATCTCAAAATATTAAAATTGAATAAATTCTTTGCAAATAATCATTAAACTTTATTTATGCATAAGCAGTGCACCGGAAACGCCTTATTATATATAATTAGTTATTATATATTATATGTATAAAGATTTCCAATATAAACGAACATTCATAGACATAAATAATAAAAATCAATCTAAATCTAGTCGGTATATAGCTTACTTATATACTTATATAACACGTAGCAAACATAAAAAATAAAATTCATATTGTTATTTCAGAAAATATACGAACTAAAGAGAGGGGAAGAGAACGGAAGTCATATACAACAAAAATCAAAATAAGGTCGAAGTTAAACAATAAAATAAAAAGCAGGCAATGTTTCCTGACAAAATTAAAAGATTAATATCTTATGCTGTAATTAAATATAAATTTATTCATATGTATATTCAAATGTAAAATAAAAATCATTTATTTATATTCACATTAAATTAATTAAAATCTACACATATACGGAACAGACAAACAAAATTTCCAATTTTCGTTCAAAATCGTAAAATATATTTTTCATAATATTTGTAAGATTGATATAGCATTTTTTGGTCAAGAGTTTGTGGGCTGTTTATTACCATAAATGATGGTGCTTATTATTCGTTAAATAATAAGGTGTGAAATAATAATACAAATTCTAGCCATAAACACTGTTGGTATTTTAATGGTACATTGAAATTAATAACTCATGGTACGAAATTAAAATATTGGAAAGGTACAGAAAATAGGTCTTTAAAGAATGTATAACTTATTCAAGAGTGTGCACCGGCTGTGTTCCGCAAAATAGAACGATCAACATCATGAAATCACAGAATATTTGCAAGCAGTGTCTTACCACAATTCTAACACAAAATACGTTCGTCTATATTCTAAATTTGGATAGTCACATTTTGTGTGCAAGAATAAATTCCAAGATTGTAACATCCTCACTATCATACAAAACAGATGGACTCTCGTCTACACTATAATACATGAAGAGACATAATCGGGTGTAAAAGAGTTGACCACGAAAAAGTAAAAGTATTAGCCAATTGCGAAAAATTACAATCGAAAGATCGTTGGAGTAGATAGCTTAGATAACTTTGAGCCCATCATGGTCAATGAAGTGCGAATCATCAGCTCCAGAAAGAATAACGAATAGCAACACTATGTTAGCAGATTCTAAAATTACTGTCCATATGCACGAATTTTATTAAAGACGGAGAATGCTGGGCGAAAGGATAGTATAAATAGATTCGCATTTAAATTCAGCAACAATAAACCATTTGGGGGAAAGTAAAAGACAAATCTTTAAAGAGACTGATGAAAGGATCCATCGTCTTTGATGAAATAATTGTTCAGACAGTAGAAGTAATCTCTAATCTTATGATTAAGACGTAAGATCAAAGCTCTAACTATAAACTTAGTAATTTCGGAAGGATTATATTAAATTCCATCACCATCAATGAAATGCAAAGTTTACGCAACAGTAAAGTTTCAGTATAGACAAAGGCAAACAACGAAAACGATCTAACTAATAGGTCCTCAAGAAACTGATAATATGAATGAATTGAGACAGTATATTATGTACTGTTACTATGTCGGTTTAATTTGTAGCAATAAAAATTTTCTCGTACGAAAATAACATTTCGTAACATCCTCTTTCTCTGCTCTTTCGGTTCTTATGACCACTTTTTTAATAGGTTTGCAAACACAATTATCTGAACAACTTTCTATTGCTCTGGAAAATATTCCGTGGTTAGTACTGCATTAAAAAGGATAGTTAAACTATATTTAGTAACTAGATTATTTTACTTAGAATTTTTTTTAACATTCGGCGAGTATTCATGTGTTTCTTTTAACGGTTAAATTGTTGATGACATAATTTGTAGAATAAATTGTAGTCGCGTGATATTTCTTGTTGCTTTCTATTTCTGTGTTTAATAATCCCTGCAAATATATTTGTATAGCTTCTTTCTAATAATTCTTTTACACACTTGCTAATTTTAATTTTGCCGTACGCTAAAGATGTAATTCGTCAGTATTTCGTCAATTCTCTCCTCGTTATTTTCTATATTTACATTACTTATGGAATCAAAAGTGTGTTTCAAATTTCGAGGTATTTTTAAAGAATAAATAAAGCACATAATTTGCATTCACCTTTAAAAACTTTTTATTGGTAATCGAAGTATCAGTTATGACATTTATATGCGAAAAATAGTATCTGCAAAATGGCCTTCTCTTGCAGCTCCACAGACGTCCACTCTTTTGTTAAAATTTTCAATGACATTTTGACATAATTGAGGCCCTATCACACTAATGACAAGAATAATTTCATCTTGCAAAGCAGGAATTGATTGTGGATTGTTTTTATAAACCTGACTTTTCACATAACCCCAAAGAAAATAGTCTAACGGTGCCAAATCACCTGCTCTTGGTGGCCAATTAACATCAGCGTTTTTTGAGATTACGCGTCCAGGAAATTTATCTCTCAATAAATCAATTGATTCTTGTGCAAAGTGAAGTGTAGCGCCATCCTGTTGAAACCGCATATCCTCCAAATAATATACATTAATTCGGGCCACAAAAACTAGTTATTATCCGATGATATCGATCACTATTGACAGTTAAAGCTTCACTAGCAGCATTTTCAAAGAAGTAAGATCCAATTATACTACCTAACCATAATGCACACCAAACAGTAATTCGTTTAGGATGCATAGGTTTCTCATGAATAATTCGTGGATTTTCCTCACCCCAGATACGGCAGGTTCAAAATGTGCCCCATCGGAATTATTTTTTGAGAAAAATTAGCTGGTTGTACATTGATGAAATTGACAAATGAACGACGATTTAAATGATCTAATGGCTTCAGTTCCTGTGTTATTTGAACCTTATATGCCTTCAGAGCTAAATCTTTGTATAAAATACTCCATGTTGTTAATTCACTAAGTGCAAGTTGTTGCCAACGAATATGTAAACCATAAAATTCACGTAATTTTCTAAAAACTCTTTTCACAGAACGCTGATTTTCATAAAATAATTCAACAATTTGACCGCGTTGTTGTACCGTGTACGAAGGCATTTTCATAAATGTCATACATCACACCTTTTAAATGTCTACATACTCAGTGCGCCATCTATATTTTATTTATTCTTAAAAAAACCGCGCAATTTCAAACACCCTTATTTATGATTTGAAATTGCCTTCCATACTACTATACACATTTGGCAATTTAATTTATCAATTTCTGTCTCAAATTTTCCTCTAATAATACATTGTAATTTTTTCTATTTGTGAAAAATTTAAAACCAATCAATTTTTACAGCTATCAGTACTTCAAATTCCTAAAAAAAGTGTTTATATAAAATTTATTCGCTGAAAGCATTATTATAAACATTTGACTGCATTTTATATCGATTAAGCAATTCTATTATCGGTTAGTATTTTAATCTTAAATATATTTGGACTTATGATATGACAGTTTTATAGAAAGCAAGTCATCTATCGAAATGAAAACTCATCTTCTCTTCCTATTGCTACGGTAGGATCAATACTTGACCCTATTTTATTTACTATACACACATCTAAATTGCGAGACAATGTTAAATATTAAGTCATACAATGATGCTTAAATTTATCATTGATTTGCACCAATGAACTAGCAAACATTGTTTATTCCTGGTTACGTCATTTATGCAATGCGATGCGAAATATATAGGTCTAAACAAAATTTTTAAAAGCAACAAAAACTATATGTTATAGAATTTATTTTATCCACTTCCTGAGCTGAAAAAGCAGCTAGCTACAAATCATGACAGAAACAGATAATTCATGTATCAAAAGCTATAAAGAAGTATCGATTGTATTTGCTGAACATTGTTGATAATGTACTTAACCATTGTCCTTTAAAGAAAGTTCTAATAAGGCAGGCACATTTGGGAAGCACTAAAAGGTAGCTTACAGTAACTGTTTTAATAACGAGAAGATTACTGCAATGAAATTATTCAAAATTTGAAGCAGCAAGGACAAATATATGATGAAATTAGACAAAAGGAACATTAAAATGAAATTATGCTTCAAAAATGGGGATCTAAAATTATAACACCAATTTTGAAAAAAGGAGATGGATTACTTTGTAAAAACTACAGAATAAAATTACTAAAATAGGTTATGGGATGTTAACATACTACCGGTAACAAAATACACCGAAGAAGTAAGAGTAAGATGAATGCAATATATTATATTAAGGTATATATGTATATATAACCCAAATTGCAGAAAAACGTTTCGTAAAAGATATAGAAGCAGAATTGCATTTTTAGGTTTTAAGAAAATATTTGACACACAAAATGAAATATAAATATAAAAGCTGCCAAAAGTATGGGTATACCTAAAAAATGAGAAGAAAAATGAAAATGGTTCTGGTAGGTTTAAAAGCAGCGGTACTTGCATAGGAGTGACAAAAGAAATAGAAATAAATACAAGATTACATCAAGAAGGCAGACTATCGGCGATGCTATTTAATATAACAAAGAAAAGGAGGAAGAAGAAACTTTAAAATAAAGGAACAATACTAAAAAAGTTGAGTGCTTATGTGTAGAACATTGTTGAAGTATATAGAACAGGAAAAGTTCAGAAGAAACAGTAGAGCTGACTAGTAACAAAGCATAAAAAAGATTATAAATATGTCAAGAAAATTCTCAATACCTATTGAAAATGAAAATTATAGAAATAAAAAGGTAGAAAATAGAGGAAGTAATAATTTCCACTATGTCGATATAATAATAAATAAAAGAAATGATAGAAAAGAGTGAATAAATCAGAAGATAAAATATGAATATAAAACATATTTCAGGTATAAATGGATAATGAGTAGCAACCAAATAAGTAAGAAAAGGAAATTAAAATTATATAAAGCTACAATAAAACCCGTGGTGACGTATGCTGCAGAAGACATATATTGTATTTATTAAACAGAAATGAAAAATCTAAACATTTTTAAAACCAATTAATAAGAAAGATATATCTAACGAAGAAAATGAAGAAGGTTATAGAATATTAACAAACTGCAACACCAAAAAAATACAAATAGAATGAACGTAGAGTGCTAAAATCTAAAGAAATAAGTAACTGTAGCCAGACAAATTAAATGGAAGGCGAATCAGCAATAAAAAGGTTAACAAACTGGAAAACGGAACCAAGAAAGAAGTCCAGAACTGAGATGGGAGGAGCAAATAATTAATTATATACAAAGCAGAGAATAGTAAAATGGGAAAAGATGAAGAATAAGGAAGAGTAGATAAGAACAACTAAGAATCATTGAGGCATAATAAACTGTAAAGTAAGAAAGTGTAAAGAAGATTGAAATAGCATATTGTTACACTGAACTAGTCTGTAGAAATCATTGAGAGATTTTAATACCAGAATATATGATATTACTGTTACAGAAGTATTTAAAATTCCAATTTAATAACTGATCAAAGGTTCTAAAGTTAGTTAAGAATTCGTTAAACTTGCTTCTAAAAGCTTATTTATCCATTACCAGGTTAATGAATTTGAATAAAGACAGCAAACTGTTGAATGATGTAAACGGGACACAGAAATGGTTTATGACGCGGCGCACTAACGGTAACTATTTTTTAACATTAAATTAAAAAACTTTTAATCGTACTGACTATTCTAAATAATGAAGATTCTTCTTTAAATCAACAATTTACATGATGAAAGCATATGGATATAGAATATTCTGAACGGGATTTTAAAACGTATGTGTCGAAATCGTTCATTTGTCAAAACAAAATGCTGCAATTAATATTTCTCATAAAATCTTATATAGTAATAATATGCGAATAGTAAAAAATCACGAAATTATAACATTGACAGATTTATATGTGATAATGTAGACACCCAAACTACTATTTCATAAATTATGAAATTTAAAGAAGAACTATTGAAGTTATGTGTGTATCCCATTCGAATATCTTTGATACGGCTCCTTAGATTTGAAGGAAATTTTCCATAATTAAGTAAATACAAATAGAGTATTTTAAGAAAAACAACATATATTTTTGAAAATTTCAATAGAATTTTGCTTTGGAAGTTCAGTAAAAATAAGGTAATTTATTTTCCTTTATTTCTTATTTCATTATATTTCCTTTATGTAACTCGATTTTATTTACTTCTTACTCCGCATGCTTTTCCCCTGTTCTCTTATACATATTTTTTTACTACCCTTCTTGCTTATTCACATTGTTTCCTGTTTTCTTAATTATGCTCCTCCAATAGTTTTAGTTTTGATTTCTTTCTGTGTTCGAATAATTTCTTGTATTCTTTATTAAGCCTTGCTAAAATTGATATAAGCTCGATTTAAATATTTTAACTTGCAGTAGTTAGTAGCCATAATAATACGGATAATGTTGAAAGAATTCCTAAATCTTCTTATAATCGATAAGATCGAAAGACACCTTCGCGGCATATCAAAATATGACAGCTCGCTAAGAAGGACGACAGTAATTAATGCAAAGGTATAGCACAAAAGGTACATGCTCGATTACAGACAACAATTTATTAACCTTCTTTCAAAATCCACTTAATGGAATATATCTTGACAATTTACAGGTATGTAAAATATTTTCGAACTATTTCTTGTTCAAAATGTGGTAGGTTTTAGAAAAGCAAACTTTCTAATTATATTTGTAATTTAATACACATCATTCACTCAGTTCATATTTTTCTTGTTTGTTTCTTCCTATAATAGTTATAATAATTTAATTAAACAGATAACTTAACTTTGTTTTACTACGTTTTATTCTTATAATATTTAATTTATTTTATTTTATTTTGTCCTTCATACAACTATAAATTTGAAAACTATTCAATGAATGAATACAAATAAATACACTTTAGTTCCGTTTAATTTTTCGTACTATTATTTATTCGACTTTATTAACTACACGCCTTATTTGTTCTAATGTCCCCGTGAACTTGAAACTTTCCTCTCGTTTTCTTTAACTTTTATGCAACCACATCATTATCGCTAAATATTTCTACTACCTACCTTACCCTAGCATCGTTCACGTTTATGTTATTTTTTTTTCTGAAATATAATCAATTATTGATTTTTCCCTCTATTTGGTTACTTTCCGGTATATTTATAACTATGTATATAACGTTGTACTAATAAAACGTATATATTATTAAAATTATTATCCCGGAGTGAATTCAGTTACCATTACTACTTTAAGTAACCTGGGAACGTTTTGATATTACCCATTTTTTCTCGTAAATCTAGAATACTTATCATCTCATCTTGTAAGCTCTGCAAACTAGAACTTTTTATGTATTGACACGAAATTGATACAAAATTTACTGCAGCATTTTCATTTAGGGACGAAGAGATTTTTCTGACATATATTACAGAATTTAGTCCGACTCCAAATATAAGAATAAATAAATACATACACTTAGTTGCCTATCGTAAATAAATGATTTTACACAAGTCAAAACAAGTATTAAATTTTATTACTAGAAAACAACATGGAAAATTATAGGAAAGAAATACACTTGTCAAATGTGTAGTAAAAATATCACTAAGAGAATCAATATCTAATAATTATTGACTTGGAAGGAAGGACTCTCAACTACTGACACCATGTTTCGGAGAAACTTATAGCATTATATTGAAAATGAAATAAATACAAAAGGTACTAGGAAAGTTTTGCAATATGACGCAATAATGAATCGTAGGAAGCTGCTTGTTGCTGGATGTTGAGACATGTTCATACATGCATAGTAGCCGCCGCGCCATGCGAGAGTGTTAAGTGCTTGCGATGGCATCGTGGTCAAGAAATGAGATAAGGGCAGTTTTGTGTTATAATTTCGTGCATGGTTTAAACATAGACCAGTGCTTCGAAGAAATGCATCTTGCACTAGGTGATATTTGTCCACATCGCACAACGATATTCGGGTGGTATAGAGAATTCCAAAGGGGAAATTTAACTGTGGAGGATGCTCAGAGGCCGGGAAGGAAAACGTTAATACTGTGGGGAAAATGCTTGGCGAGGACAGGCGAGTGACCTACTAACAGATAGAGGGTACTTCAGGCCTAAATGCACCAGCAATTCGTTCGATTCCGCATGATCATTTGCACGTGAAGAAACTTTGTTCTCTCTGGGTGCTGCATCAACTGACTGAAGAGTAGATGACACGACGCGTGACTTGGTACCGGGACATGCTAAATAAATTTAATAAGGGACAGTCTCGGTATGTGTGCAACATCGTGACAGGTTACGAGACTTGGCTATACTGTTACGATGTGCCGACCAAAGCTCAAAACAAAGTTTGGGTCCTTGATGATAAGGACACACCCGTAGTTGTCAGAAAGTCCCGATCTGTAAAGAAGAAAATGGTAGCTGTATTTTCCAAATCTAGTGGAATTGTGGAACCCGTCGTTTTGGACACACAGAAGACTGTCACAGCTAAGTGGTATACTGAACACTGCCTGCCTAAAGTCATTAGATCTATGGAGAACCGGCGGCCAAAAATCAAGAATTGACACCTGGTTCCTCCATCACGTTAATGCTCCAGCTCACCGCGCCAAAGCCTGTATCGAATATTTGACCACGACTCGAGCACCCTCCCTATAGTCCAGATCTTGCTCCCTGCGACTTTGCACTGTTCCCGCATGTGAAAACGAAGCTAAAAGGGAGGCGGTTTTCCAGTGATGAGGACCTTCTTCGGGCTTGGGACAACTAGTGTGCTTTACTCCCTAGTAGGGTTTAAAGATTGGTTTCGGAGGATGGAGGGGTGTATTGAGTGTAGAGGAAATTACTTTGAAAAAATTAAATAAACAAAGATGTATTGCAAAACTTTCCTAGTACCCTTTGTATAGGTGAAATTTGATTAATTTCTTACTTTCGATTTGAAAATGAACAAATAATCTATAAAACTAGTAATATTGTTTTGAAGGACTTTTACATTCCAGAATAAATACTAACACTCCTACTAACAAGTGGATATTTTTTCACTAATTGGAATTTCGAGGGTAATACACAGCTACCCAGCAGACTCAGAGTAGGCCAAGCAATAAATTATGCATAGAAGACGGGATACTGTATATCAGTGTCCTGAATGCAATTGGATTCTCTTCGTTAAGTACACGAAGAAGAGCACTATAATTACCAATTATATTTATAAATACATCATTACAAATCTTAAAGCCCTTATCAGAGCGAAAAGACATAAAAATTTGATTGAAAAACATAAATTGCTGCACGATAATTGCAGAAACTGTAATGCTCAAGAAATTCGACCAGTTATAGAGAAGTATGATTCTCAGAAGTCGAAGCATCCACTCCATAGTCCAGATCTAACACATAGCGATTACTATCTTTTCTTTTAGATGCTTAAAATTATTGCTTAACTTTCAAGTATCCGCTGGTATGTCATTTTCTCTGGCACTGCTTGTATTCTTAGATTTTTTAAATACATTCACTTACTTCCTCTTTTGTTGCCACTTTTACTCAACATTTTCTGTCACATTATCCCTGATTCTTTCCTGTTCCTTTTCTTCGGCTGCGTATTTGTCGAAATATTGTGTAAATCTGTTCGGTTTTCCTTCTTTATCTACTACAAAGATGCTTTTTTTTATTTGTTATACAGTAATATGTCGAATTCGATCCACTATTATTGTTAAAAGTTTGTTAGTTCTTATATGCTTCTCGGAAATCATCACTCTGTACTCTGAATCTAGCACATAGCGATTAGTATCTTTTCCCGAAGTTATAAACAAAAACAATTAGGAAGACAGAGATTTTCTTCAAACGATGAATGTTATTAATAATTAATTTGGACATTTAAGAGATCTCGTTGTTGGAGAAATAACTATAATTATTTGAAGTATATATAGAAAATTAATTTGTTTCATTGTTCTCCATTCTTTTCTTTTATGTCTAGGTAGAGTACATAAAAGATCTTTATAATTATTTTACAGATGTTTACAAAGTATTTTACTCAACACAACCCAACTCTGGTCCTCTATTGTTCAATATTTTCATCTTCTAAAAAATTGCTTTTGCAATAATTTAAAAATATTTCGAGTCATTTCTTCTTTAGATGATTACAATCTACTTAAAGCTGATTTAGAGTGCATATTTGAGTGATGTTCAGTGAATAATATCTATCTCAAATAATGGTATTTAACCTTACCAGAAAATCCAAAGTCACCGTTATTAAGTACAAACTACGTAATGTTAATTTACAACGCATTAAATTAGTTAGTAGGATTGAATATTTTTTGATATAAAGCTGACTTTTAAAGATCTTACTTTCGGTACCATATCACCCAAGAAGATCTTAAGTTTTATCATCAAAAGTTTATTTAAACAGGAATATGCAAATTATTTCCTTTTCCTTAGTCCGTTCTCGTCTTGAATACGGTTCCATAATATGGTAGCCTTATTGCCAAAGTCAAAAGCATCAATTGGAAGTGGGTCAATGCCGGTTTATCTGTTTTCAATTGTATCATATTTTTCCTGAAAGAAATACTGGTCATGGATATCTATTTTCTAGGTTCGATATTCTTTAAAGTCCAAGAAGATTTCTTTGATCTCGATAAATTGTTTCATAATAATATCAATTCGACTAATATTCTACGATAGAATAACTTATAAGTTTCTCACTCGGTCACACACCGTCCCAATACTTTCTATAATGTTTTAATGAAATCAAATCACCACTATGTGTCATGTCCCAAAATTTAAATATAATACTTAGAGATCATGATATTAATATTTCTTGCCTCCACACAATTAATTTCATCACTGGTCAACATTATAATAAAACTGTTTAAGTTCGTACACTTAGTTTCAATTATTTACTAATTGAAAAGCCTAATTAAAAAACGGCTTTGATCCAAAAAATAAGTTATGATATAAAAACGGCGTTATGTTCCACTTGTTGAAAGGTGACATTTGGCGAAATTAATATGTTTCAAATTGCCTTCTATCAGTATTCAATTGAACGCTAAATATTTTATTTTTTCAAAATATTTTTTATCCGCCAGTGGTGATTTGCAGCTGTTTATTTTGATAATTTTAAGATGTTCTTGTGTTTGAAAAAAGATTTATCAGTGATAGGTGAAAATAGCCAGAGGAATTGTAAGAGTAAAAAAAATAAAGTGGTAGAAACGGAAAGCAGTGAGGTATAATTAATTTTTAATTTTTAAAACTATGTTTTTTTTATAATTATAATAATATATTCTATAGATATCAAAATAATTTTCCAAATGCGAAAAACTAAAACAATAAAACCTAGTTATAAATGTTCACGAATTACTGTAGCGAATTTTACATAGAAGTTAGTAATTTGGAAAGTAAAAGAAATATATAAATAACAACTGTAGCAGTGAATTATTTTTTACATATACCTGCAAGGAAAAGATGCCAAATATGGCAAAAAATGTTTTTATCAATTTTTAACGTTTCTCGAAAGAGATCCCAGAAGATAGCAAATTTAAAGCTTAATGGAAGAAAATAGTAAAAAACAGAAGCGGCCATCGGTCTCAAATTATAAAAGGGCAATGTGAAAAAAAATAGACAATTTACTGATAATTAAAAACACAAGAGAGTCATTATGACAAGATAAAGTCAATAAGATTATATCTTCCTTTGAATACAAACATATTAAAGTTGTGGAAAATATAATAAAACAATAATATTAAATTGCTCTGTTACTAAGCAATTACAAGCAAAATTAAGTGTTTCAGAAACAATTTTTTAACATGAGTTTTGGAAATCGGCGATCCGAGATTATGCATGTTGCTTTTGTTTTCGAAGGAAAAATTAACTAAAACGCTGCCAAGAGACATCTTTTAATGAATGAAGAGTGTCGATTTATGTTTTGACATGCAACAAGTTCAGTTCATTGACAAATTTCCAATTGAAAAAGCTTTTTATTTACGGAAACTCTTATTTTATTGTTTTTGTGTCACATATATAAAATCGGAACGTTAAGTTTTCTACACCTGGACGGAGAATTTTGCCGAAAGTATCTTGCATCTTTTAAAAAATTTGGCTTTAAATCATCCATTAAAAAAAGAAAAAATTGAAAATCTAAATACGCTTTTGCAACATTATGACGAACTTGGCAGACGATTACAGAATTACAATTTTTGAAAAAGTTGAAGAATGAAGATATTTGTGGTCTATTTGTTAAAGATTTTTGACGTACTCTACTTAATAGGTAATAAAGTTTGTCTATGAATGTATATAAACAAACAATATTATATTGTAGTTACATGGCTTGGAACGGAAACTACACATATTATTGATAAACTATATTCTATTTTTTGTTTTTTATTATGAAATGTTCATTTTTTAACGGTTTCAGCTTTTTTTAAAAGGTTTTTTGTATATAAACAAAAATAGTTCGGTGTATCATGATTTATTTAAATATACTAATTAACTTTCTTTTCAAAAGCGCTTCTATCGGGGTGTTTTTTCAGAAGTTCTTTTATCCATTGTAATTATTATTAGCAAGTTAATAAGTGTTAGGTAGATTTATAATACAAGTTACTAAATATAGTTTATTTAGAAAAAACGCCATTACTTTTTGAAACTATGCTCCTCAGTTATTTATAGCGACTCTTATTACTTATTATTGTGTATCTATCTAGTTATTACCTCTGTATCTTTTGTTCTCAGTAATTTAAAATATTAAAATTTATAATTTCGTGTATAAAAATTTTAGAACAAAAGACTTACTTTATGATGACGTCATTTAAGAATGTTTTCTATAACGACGAAATAATTGAAAAGGCAATCAAAAATGGATCATTCTATGTCTTCTCAGAATATATTAATAGAAAATTAACAGCGAAGTAAACACGATTAATCAACATTAATTATTAATTGTATTTAGAGCGTTGGTAGCGTTGGTAGCGTTCTATTTGGTGTCCTATTTATGTTTAAATTAAGCAACTTAGAAGCGTTAACCTAAATGGGTACAGAGCAAATCTATTTTACATTAGCAAGGCAGGTGCTAACATTCATATGTATTAGATGGGATGTTATTATTTCAAATAAGTATACTTGCTGTCTTATTCTATCTTTCATTAAATATAATCTGAGCCATTGATTTATTGAAACCATGTTAATAAAATAAAAAACGAAATATAATTTCATAAGTTTTAATTCTATAATCTAAATTTAGTTATAAATATATTTTGAAGTTATATATACATAAATATGCACATGCATTCATGTGTACAAGAATATTTCTCTGAAGTTAATGCATTGCGTGTAATGTAATTATCATTTGAATTTCAAATAAACCTGTTGCAGGAATGCCAACGCCATAAACGATAAACTTGAATTAAACTACTGACACAAAAGCTTAAAATAAATGTATTTTCTATTATTAGACCTTGCACCATTGTGTTACATTATAAATACAGACGTTCAAGTATTGTCACTAATTTTGCTCAAGTGCTTCCGTATAATAGTCGTGAACATTTCTTATGATATATATATGTATATAAGACTATAACAATAAATTTGTATTATTAGATACATAGAGTTCCGCAATTATAAACCAATGTTTATTCATCGGAATGGGTAATGGGTAATTACATTCTTTGAAGTAGTATTGTAAAATCATGGAATGCTAACAAACAATATAGCGGAAACTTTTAATTATATATATATATATATTATATTACTTGTAAAATTATGTATTTTTGTTCTAACATTTAAACTTACAGGGAAAACTAAAATTGTATAAAATTGGCACATAATAAAAAAATCTTTATAGAAAATTATGGTCATTACAAGCAATGTATAAATAATACTTGTTTAAATATAATTTAAACACTGTTTAATTTATTCAATGTGGAAATCCTTTTATTTAATATACAATATTGGTCGGTGGAATTAAAATAAAGAAACGAATTTTACAGTTCAAAATTGCGTTTATTTCTGTCACCTCGATACAACGATGATTCAAAATCTTGGCGCCTTGATAAAATTCAAAAGTTATAAATTCGTTAAAATATACCGTCACAGCAGCTTTAATATCGTTACCTGAAAATTTCCGACCTGCAAGTTATTTTTCATTCAATTCATATATGTACATATTCTAAATCTAATTCGTTAATTTTGGTCATAACAATACTTGTGTGGAGCCGTCCATTGTGTTAGTGCTTTTTTCTAGGCTAAACCAAGACGCTTTTCATTAATTCCCTGCCCTAATTTGGCTAAGGCGTGTAATACGCGCCTGAAGTGGTTTAACCTTAAGGAAGATAATTGACAAGATGAATACCTTTTACATGCTGAAAAACGTAAGCCTTTATCCTTCCTGGAGATGGAACAGTCGGGCGTATAATGATGAATGAGTCTCATATATGATGATATATCGGTGAATAAAATGTATTTTGTTTTTTTTCGAAAACCCTCCAAGCACTTACAATAAATTTATTTTAATTTTTGATCAACACTAAGTTGTCGCGACACCCACCTCGCGGACAGCTTCTCTATTGCCTACTCCTCATGCAAAATATTCAGCATTTAAATAACTTTATACACGGGCTTTTAAAACCATAGCATGCACTTTCTCAAAAATTTCCTTTGTAGTGACAGATATCAGACGAGCACTATGTGGCGCATCTTTAACGGTTGCACGCAGTCGAAATCACGAACTCATTCATCTCATTATGAATATTAGTTGTGTTGCTAATAAATCCTTCAAGAATAACTACTTGATGACAGCATGAATTTCAGCATAACGCACATAAAAATCTTGACTTAATTCTTAGACTTTCTTAGCTCTTTTCCACTATTCCCTGACTGGTGCTAAAATAAACGGCGTTATTTACTTACTTTTGTGTTAATATTGTGCGAAAAAATGAAAATTAACGAACACAAAAAATAAGTCTCCACTAACTTGAGGACAAAATTATATTGAAAGTTAATGAGACGTATCTTCGGCGGAGAGATTAATTAAATCTGGCACATTTTCGGTAAAATTATATTCGTTTTTTTACACCTAACAATTTATCTCAAAAGATTTTTACTGTTTATTCTTCTTGGCAAAAATTCCGACGCGCTCTTAATTAAATAATAGTCACAACGAAACTAATAAACTTAGCAATCTGAAATTTAACAGTTGATGTTAGCACGAAGACAACTTGTCAGCTCAATACGAAAACAATCTGGCGCTGTCCCATCTATCCATCATTCTGCGAACTTTTCAGCCCACCCTCGTACATTAGTAATAAACACACTTATTGTTAACATGTTCAGTTATTCTTATTTTTAACTATTACACATAACAATTGTTTCGCCACACATTAGCCTATACAAATATTAGAAATAAGCTAAATGATAATTTTAAAAATTCCAAGGGTATTGCATTTAAACAAAGTGTATTACTTAGGTACAATATATGAATTAAGAATTTCACATATACATGATTACAATATATATATATATATATATATATATATATATATATATATATATATATAAATATATTTCTGATTGACCAACTACGATTATATTTAAGTCCACTAGCAAGTGCCTTATTACTAAAAAATATGCTCACTATATGCGATCGCTTACATTAAACAATTTCCACAACGACGACGTTTATTCTAAACATTACAACGAAGAATCTCGCTATAACGTAATCACTGTTTTTTATTTATTTTTACGTTCAGGAAATATTTCAAATACCCACTAAATTCATTAAGCATTTCTTACAATTATTTATACTATTTATTAAAAACAACATAATTAATTGAACATCAAATAAAAAATCCTCAATATAAATACCTTAAATATAATAAGAACTAACGTTAGAGAAATTTACTTGAAACAAGTTTGTTCTTTTTGTAAATATACTTTGTATTTAAAAATGAACATTTAAGTCCTTTTTGAATAAAATTAAAGTCGTCTTTTAAATCGTTTTAAACATCATTATATTATAAGCAGACATAGTTCGTAGTGCAGCAGTTACCTGCTTACTTGTTAATGCTTCAATAATGTTAACATTTCCCCTTCAGCTTTTCCGGTACTTCATTTGTTTCTGTTTTCTGTGATATAATTGATGCAGCTATTTCCATCTTTTATGGATACTTGCGCGTTACCAAACAACTGCCAATCTTCCGAAACGGATTTAGTAAGTCGGTATTCAAAAGTCCCTCTAGAATACGGTATATTTCAAAAAGGATATACGTATTACAAAATATTATTTTGTCCAAACTATCGATCGCTGCGCCTCGGCTCAGCTATTGGAGAAATTAATACATAGTCTAGTTTATTTAATAGCCGCTAGATATCAATTGTCTTCTGTTTTTCTTGGTAACCGTCATATGTTTAAAATGGCTACTCCCCAGCAGAAATCATTTTGTGTTCTCGAGTTTGCGAAGTGCAATTCCGTGATTACAGTGCAAAGACGTTTCAGGTTGAGCTACCAAATTGATCCTCCGAATGGGCGGAACTTTCGCAGATGGTATCGACAGTTTTTAGATACAGGATGTGTATGTAAAGGAAAGAGTCCTGGCCGCCCTCTTGTTTCTGAAGAAAATGTTGCACGAATTCGTCGTGCCAGTCGGGAGTTACAATTTCCTACAACAACAATTTGGCGCGTTTCGAGACGTCGGTTGGTTATGAAGCCGTACAAGTCACAGTTGTTACAAGCTCTGTGTCTTGATGACAAATGGAAACGTGTGGCATTTCGTAACGAGATTCATGATGCTATTGACAAAGATAACACTTTCGCACAACGCATCGTGTTCTGTGATGAAGAGACTTTCCAACGACTTAGTAGTCTGGTGAACAAACACAATGTTCGAATTTGGTGTCTACAGAACCCACATGCAGCCATTGAACATGTACAAGATTCGCCTAAAATCAATGTGTTTTGTGCGAAATCCCAATCATCTGTTTACGGCCCATTCTTCTTTGATGGAAGCTCGGTTAACGGTCAGCAGTATCTCGCTATGTTACAAAACTGGTTGTTTCCTAGGCTGCACGAAGATAACTTCATTTTTCAACAAGACGGCGCACCACCTCACTGGAGATGCCAATAGCGTGAATATCTCAATGAAACTCTACCGCACCGTTGGATTGGTTGTTAAGGGGCTGGCGACTTAGCATGTCTCAGCTGGGCTCCACAGTCACCGAATTTGACACCCTGTGACTTCTTCTTGTGGGGTTTCGTTAAAGTATGGGAGGAATTTGAGTATCGATGTAATATTGTTCGTGTCGCTGATGGAGAACATATTGAACATCTGTAATCTGAACTTGAGACGTTCGTAAATATGTGTGTAAAGTTTCACATTCGTATGTCTTAAAATTTAATAAATATATGCATTCGAAATGCATATATTCTTTATATTGTATATTGTTCTTTATAGCTCAACTGTGTAAACTAAGAGAATCTTCATTTTCTTTTATTTCATACCTAATATATTAATGGAATTTCGTCACCAACATCAACTTCTGAATAAAGGCAAAAACTAGAATGATTGTTACAGTTTACAATTGTTTTTTGTGAAACGCGTTTCTCTGCCTCTAATGTTAATGTACCATTCAAAAAAGAAAATTTGATTTCTATATCGTCATCCATGTAAGATGTTTCAGATAAGCAAAAATACTTTGAACCATGGGCCGAAAAGCTACTCTTGTAAAGAAGGCACGAAAATTGATGTCATTGAACTTAGATTACCTGTATTAGGCTGGACAGGATAATTGTCTGTTATAAAAATTATTTTTCTCTTTTTTCAACAAAAAATCCTATTCTGTTATTTCTTTCTCAAAAATATCTGACGTCATCCTTAATTTTTCCTTGTTCATTGTACAATTAAGGCACAAACATTTTAGAAGTTTTGAAATGACGAGGTTGATTTAACTTACCGATGACGACTAGTTTCCTTTTTTCTGAGTCTACTATTTTAGCGAAAACCAAAATAGCAATATTAAAAAGCGATATAGGTACTCTACTACGTATATATATCCGTCTCTTGGATAATTTAATTTGTATTCGAAATATAAAAAAATAGTTCTCTCTCTATTTTGTATTATCATTTAAATATGAACAAGTATTAAGAGATGGTATTATGTTTAACGTATCTGAATAGGTAGCCTGTCGACAACAGTTGTTCTTTATCAAATAATTCTATTCTTGTTCAACGAAAATTTCTAATGAAGTATCGTAGCGTAATGCCGCAAATGTTAGCACCATATGCAAATTAATTAATAAACTTTTAAAAACTTAAATTTACCTTAATTAATAAGCGTTTAACCAGAGGATTAATTATAAATTTGTGCAGTACAGGTCAATCTCGTGCAGTTAGGTCTGAAAAGGTTATCGCTCGTGCACGTGAAGATGTGCAAGAGTACTCCAAAATATCAACAAGGCGCCGTGCCTTGTTTTAAGCAATTTTCTCTATCGATAGTTCTTATTATATTTAAATTATCTTTGTTTAGCGTTTTATATTTTATGCTCAAGTCATTATGTTGTATTTAGTAAATAAAATAAATAATTGTAAGTAATGGTAATGAATTTAGTGGGCATTTTAAATATTTTCTTATCGTAAAAATAAATAAAGAGCATTGATTTCGTTGTAGCGAGATACTTCCTTATGATTTAGAATGAACGTCCTCGTTATAACCGAGCTTGTGAAAATCGTTTAAAGTAAGCGAACACATACAGTGAGCACATTTTGTTAGTATTAATGGATATGCAATTGGACTTACCACATTCCTTTTGAGGAGTATTTTGAAAAAATAACTAGACCTATATGCCTACAGGATCCAAATTTTCTACCATTTGGATATAATTGGCTACTGAAGAAATTTAACGTGGTCATGCAGAGCTAAATCTCAATAATCTAATTTCTAATATTCAATTTTATAAGGGACAAATCTTATCTTCATCTTTTCATTCATGTAAATAAACAAATCAACCGCTGTTAGGGAACTGCAAATTTCTGATTTATTCATGACTACACTACACCCAATAAAAGTTACAGTTTGTTATGGTATCTATAGCTATCCTGTTGCTATCCTTTTCTTAAGGTGATAAAGTGCAAAAGAAATGCATTATAATCGCTGGGGAACAAGACCGTGTGTGCGAATTTTGGATATGAAGTAATTTCTTGTAAAGGCAATAATGTGTTTTTTGAAAGAAAACATATTCACATGTATACAGGGAATATTACAGGAGTTAAAAGATAACATTAGTGCAAAAACATTAAATTATATTTTGCAAAATATATTCCTCATCATCTTTTACGATGACATTGATATGTATAATGACTGAACTATATAATAGACGCACTAATAGAGTACAAACAGGGTTTTTTATGTTAAATCGATTTACCTTTTATACAATACGAATACCCGCACTGTAGTCGAGACTGTGGTCGGCATGTGATGCAAAAGGGGCATCATAAAACTGAATCTGCTGATTTCATAGTGAATATAATAATAAAGTAATAAAAAAGCATCAATGTAAATGTATCTCGTTCAGATGTATGTACTATATATGGGCACAAAAAACTTTTATAACAGGTAATCTTAGAATTTACCAATTCTAATGCGCACCCAGTTAGTTAAAGTATAATGGTAAACCCCAAGATATGTACCTGAAATTCTAAAATTACCAAAAAGGATACTTCTGCTCAATCAATCATGTACATGAGAAAGTTTTAATGAATAGTAATTTAGAATACTCTAGCAAAGGTAAATTGAACTTTTTGACTAAAAAAACTTATTGAATATAAAACTTATTGGAAGTTTACATTGAACTTTTACAAAATAAAATTTAGTATTAAAATGTATACAAATGAAGCTGAAATATAACTTAGGTGACATGTAAAGGATTTCAATAAAATCTTGCAACTAATAAACTTATGTTCCAGATATATATATATATATCCTAAAATGAAAACAAAATATATAAAATTATATATAGTGAATACTTAACATTGCCAATGTAAGGTAGGAGCATCTCCATTATGGAGGAGAGTAGAAACCCTTTATACTCGTAGATTCATCGTCTTTATTCGTTGCTGCTGGAGGTTGATCAAATAGTGAACACAAAGAAGAAAACTATAGTATGTGAAACGGGACTTCAAAGGAATATCTTATTAATTTCAGATTTAAGGATTGAGTCTTTCGCCACTAATATATTTTAGAAAAAAATTAATTATTGTTAATAGTAGTGATTTCAATTTGTTCTTGCTATTTGCTGAATATTTGTCTAAATTAAATTAAGTAAATCGTAGAAATTGTAAAAATAATTATTTTGCATTTATTTAGAGCAATAATTGAATAATAATTTTTCGTATTCAAAAACAACACTTTTTCATTGTTGTTCATTTTTTGCTAACGAAGTCCAATAAGTATAAAAATAAAAATAATTAAAAAATCGATAAACGAGTCGTCTAATCTATCCTCCTCCTTCAAATTCGCAAGATTACCAAAAAATCTATTTAAAGAAATAAACGAAGAACAATTTCTTCAAAATAAACAAACTACGAATTATAGTTTACAGAATATACAAAAAAAACTTCTATTGCAATTACTGAAAATTATGTAAAACACACGTTTTCCGTTCTTCTTACATCAAAATCGTAAATAAAGTCCTACTATCATCTGTTATTTCTCGAATGTACTTCATTTTCATTAGTCGCACCACCCATTAATCATCTATTTGTAGCAGTTTCACGAGATACAATTACCAACTACCCACAATCTCCCATTTTTCCCTTTCACACAGTGATACTTAAAATACATTCTATACGCCTCTTGCAATAAAGGCATTGACAAATAATTTCGAATACTAGCTAAAACAATGTATTTAAAATGAAAACAACAGATCTGAAAAGATACGCCCGCCAACTTTACTTACTCATTGTGTTTAAAACGGTTTGCAAAATGATATGAGAAATAGGCTTGCTAAAAATAGAATCACATCTCTGTATTATATAAAAATAACGTGAACGCTTTATGAGTGTACAAAGTGAAACAAAAATCTAGTCAATAAATTCTAGAATGCAGAAGGTCACTCTTTATGATGGTAATATTCTTAAGACAAGGTGTTCGTTATATTTCGTAACTCTTTTTTTCATAGAAAACTTATTCGACTTTGAATCTATTAAAATAGAAAATTCTATTTCAAGAAAAATTTATACCAAAATTATAAGAATTCGCTTACTATTACGAGTACTTCTCTCAAAGCAAATTTTTAGCTGCTTTTAAACTGTGTTTTTCTAACTCTATATTCTGTTAAAAAATTACTTCTTTCGGAAGATGTCGGGATGTTAGTGACCATGGACATATAATTTATATAGTTAATTTTTCTCTAACATTAACGCCTATTTCCCTATTTGTTGCTTTCCAACTATTACAACTCAAAAAGCAACATTTTTTAAATATGTTTCATCAACATCCATACATTTACTACAACGTTTCTACAATACCGAGGTTTCTTCAGAAAATTAATAATTAAAAAAAGTATTAATGAAATAAAACATGGAGCCGAACTATAGAGTGCATGCTTCAACTTCTGGAAACTGCAGTCCTTGATAACTCGTCGTACTTTTTTGGGCCTTATGCATTCTCCAATTTTCAGCCAAATTTTAAGATTTTCACTCTGATGATAACTTTAAAATTTTAATGATCTCTTTATAAACACCAGCAGTAATTGTAGTTCCCTTTTCCATGTACTTGCTCAACCAACAAAATCCCAGAAAACCATTGTCATCAATATTTCCGTTGAAAACTACACTTTTAGTAGCGGAGACCCTTTATGTACTGGAGGTTTCCAGTGATCATTTTAGAAAGAGTTGCAGTCCTTTCTAACATATACGAATTTTTTGCCAAACTTCTCGATTGACCAGATTCTGTTTCAGTGTAAGGAAACTGGAAATACATCTCTCTCACAATATGTTCTTCATATAAAATTTTCTAAACTGTTGTTTCTGTTATTTGAACTTCCTTTACAATTACCTTTCATTCCACAGTATGCCAAACAATTTTCTTTACTTTCACCTGTGTTTTTATCTCGAAAAATTTACCAGATTTTGGATTATCTTCTTACCCAAGTAAATTATTTTGACCAGACTTGAAACTTCATTCGTTCATAGATAATTTTTGGACGATTTCTCTCTTTAGATGAAAATTTTATAATGCTTGTACTTAAAATTTAAATCACCCACTTTTTATTATTCGAACTACTACCAAAACTTCAATACCACAGAGTTCAGAGATGTCAACAAAAAGTGACATCTCATTATGTTTCAAAAGATTACATCAAAATCAACTCTCATAATATTGTAATCATGTCCTATTTGAACTATTATTATTTAAACTACTATAATAAATTTAAAGAGATACATATACTACAAAAAATAATAATATATTAGTTGCGACAGCCCACCCTACCATTACTCACAATTCTCCACAAGAATCAAAACGATTTTTAAATTATTTTGCACACACCACATTACTACTTAGGTGATTCTAAACGTAAAACACCCACTTAACATTCAGTTCTAAATCTTTCACGTGATAATTCGAGTGAATGTTATACAGACTTGACATGGAAGCAGAAATATCATTATAGAATGCATGCCATGTTAAAATATTATTTCTCCATATTCGTCGTTGAGTACATGTAGGCTGCCGAAAACGATTTAAGCGTTATGAATAATCCAATCCCCTAGACTGTGGGCATCATCTTATAGCACGATACTGTACACCTTACAACAGCGAAGTATATCTAATCTGACTTGTAGTTTCAATGCAACAATGGCAGCAGTATTGGCAGTTAAGTCTTGCAAATGTCTTATAGAATAAAAAACGAATTTTGAAATCGAAATGAATTAACAAAATATTAAATATAGACGTCAGGCGATTGAAGTTGATTCGAGTATTATATATACACTACTGTCCATAAGTTTAATCGCACTACAGATGATTTTAATTGCGCAATGATATTAAAGAAACTGTTTATTTTTATGGCAAATTTATTTATAAAATACTAAATTAACATAAAATTCAAGCAATTGACATTATTAATCTAAGTAATATTATAATAAGTTAGTTTAAATTTTACTTTCGTCAAAGTAATCACTACTAGCTGCGATCACGACTCCACAAACACGTGGAATTCGTTTAACTAGTCGGTCGAGATATTCCTCATCGATAGAGATTCATGCATTTCGCAACTTACCCCAAATATCTGTCTTGCTAGTAGGAGATATTTTACGCACTTCACGATCCAAACAGTCCCATAACAGTTCTATCGGATTGCAGTTCAGGCTTTGGGGTGGCCATGTCTTTAATATAAAGATTCCTCTTTCAATTTGGTCGGCGAAAAGCCTTTTTACAATCTTTGCTGTGTGTTTGGAGTCGCTATCTTGCTGATAAACAAACCCCGAACCCATTAGCTGCATCGCTGACGGAAGAGCATACTCTCGTAATATACCCAAACAGACTTCTTTTGTCATTCTTTCTGTGACTTGCACCAATTTTCCGATGTGTCCACCTTCAAAGCAACCCCAAACCATCATATTTCCACCACCACGTTTCACTGTCTTAACCACACATTCATCTAACATTCTCTCCCCGACACGACGACGAACAAAAGTACTGCGTTTATTTCCAAAAATTTCAAATTTAGATTCATCTGTCCATAAAACTTGTATCCATTCTTCGACAGTCCAGTACCTGTGTGTTCTGACCCAGGCCAATTTTTTTTGTTTATGTTGTGAAGACAGACGCGGCTTTTTACTGCTACCTCTAAGTCCAGTTTCAGCTAAACGCTGTTTGGTTGTTGTTACGCTAATCGGCTTCGTTGTGTACGTTATATTGTACTTATTTTTCCGGGACTGTAAGGCGACGATTGCGCAAGCACATTAATTTCAGATATTCATCTTCTCTTTTCGTAGTTATCCTCGGCCGTCCACTGGTTTTCGGTCCCCGAGTTGGTCAGCTTCTGCCATTCTCTTTATAGTTTGACGAACACAATACTCGGAAACTTTTAGTTTTCGGGCGAGTGCTCTATTAGAAAGCTTTGTTTCGTGCAAAGCAACAATTCTTGCCCTTTGTTCAAGAGTTAGTTGCTTTCTCCTTGCCATGTTTTAAACACAATTAAAAAAAATACGCTCACGCGATAGTACTTGCTGACACTTCATTAACAACGTAAATAGTGAGTATTCACTGTGTAATAGACATAAAATATACCCTTATAAGCGCACAAATATCAGGTAAAGACTGGGTATTATGTCCACGTAATAAACCATACAATAAACAATTCCGAGTAAAGGATAATCTCCATGACATCCTCATTATATTTCTTACCTGAATATTATTTCTTGAAATATAAAATAAGACGTTCAGTCGTTTATACAAAATGATTCGGTTCAATAACGTGCAAATATGTAATATGATTTTAGTTTGGATAAAATTTCAATATATTAACTTAAATATTTTATTTCCTTCTGCAATTAAAATTATCTCTAGTGCGATTAAACTTATGGACGGTAGTGTATATATATACGCTTTATGAATTTTAGAGAATAGTCTAAGGTTTATTCAATAATCAATCGTACTACATTATCACTGCAAAAAGTAAGGGCACAAATCTTCGAACAATACATATGTAACAAATGCAAATAAATAGAAAATAATATTAGTAAACGCTTATGGTTTCAGTTTTAAAATTTTGTCTGCGCGCTTTTCTTGTAAGTAGTCTTCCTTTTTCTATCCACTTCGTACTTTCTGCTTCAGCTTCGGATCATAATAATAAACCCAAGTTTTATCTGCAATTAGCAAACGAAGAACCTAACAAATGCAAACTTTAAACATGCACAAATCATGCAAGAGGGTAAAAATACTTTCAACGTATATTTCTAAAAGGATAGAGAGTAGCAAAATTGTTAAACGTGTGCGAATAATTACTACCCCAGTATTCAGTTAATACTCTAATTAGAACGCTTGGATCGTCTTGCAACTCGCAATTGCTCCGATCTTAAACTCTTTATACCGGTTCAGCAGTTCCATGCATCTGGTGTGTATTGTTAGAAACGACACAAAGTATTGAATTTAACTATTTCTCGTGTTTTGGAATAATATTTTTTTACGTGCTTAAGCCGAGAAGAATATTTCAATAAACTAAAAAAGGTATTTAATCCTTCCTGCTTATTGCGAATTGATTCATATTTATTTGCTGCCATAAACCGCTTATAAAATAAATTTCATTTTGGTAGTGAATCTTTGACGTTTTTTGATAGAGCCTATGATTAATTAACTTAATCATTTAAGATTGATATACAACCATGCTCAGATGTATTAGACACCCCAGGTAAAAACCCTTATTCTCGGTATTATCCAAGTCTGACGGAAATTAACCGTAAAAATAGATAATGGTATTTACAGAAATGCGTTTTTGAATACCCTAGTTAATCCCCTATTGAAAAGAATAGCTGGAAAGGGGAAATTGTGGATTTTAGAAATTTAGTGTCATTCTAGCAGTGTGTGAGCAACGTGCGTTTGTGAGTTTGTGGTAGAGATCAATTAGATTATCCTATTTTTCACGTTGTTTCAGTTATTTGTTGAAGAAAAATGCCTAAAACACGCGAGTTGTCGGTAGGGGAACGCGCCCAAATAGTGCTACTGCATTCCCAGAAGTTATCAAAAAAATGTTCGCGATGTGCAGTCCGTACAACCATTAGTCGCTATCAAGAGAGTGGGTCGTTTGTTAACAGACCAAAAAGTGGTAGAAAACCCTGTACCTCGATTAGAGAAGACTGAATTTTACAAAGACTGGCTCTCAGTGATAGGAAAAAATCGTCGAAACAGCTCGCCAGTGAGCTGAAACAGCGTTATCGCGTAACAGTTTCTGCGCAAACAGTGAGAAGGCGTCTCCAACGTGCTGGTTTACGAGGGTGTAAAGCGCGACGTAAACCGCTTTTAACTGACGCTCATAAAAAGAAGCGGTATTTATGGGCCAAACAACATGAAAATTGGACAATCGAGAAGTGGTCGAAGATTCTTTGGTCTGATGAATCGAATGTCGAGGTATGTAAGTACATCTTCATGACTAATATTCTTATCGTTGTATGCAATTCAGTCTACATGCAACATTAAACAAAATTAATCCTGTCTAAGTGCTAACTTTCTTCTTTTGCCTGGCAGCTTTGGGGACTACCTGGGACGCTATACGTTCGGCGTAGGCAAGGGGAAGCTTATGAACCACAAAGTATCATTCCCACACTAAAATTTGGAGGTGGTAGTATCATGGTTTGGAGTTGTATGTCTGCATACGGTGTTGGAGAAGTGTACCTGTGCGATGGACGGATGAATAGCCAACGCTATTTAGCCATGTTGGAGGAAGTATTAGAACCGTCTGTACTAAAACTATTCGACCAGGATATTCCACAATACATTTTTCAGCAAGATAATGCGCCCTGCCACAAATCGGAAGTTATAATGCGTTGGTTCGAGGAAAACACAGTATAGGTATTGGATTGCCGTCACAAAGTCCCGATTTGTCGCCCATTGAAAGTTTGTGGCGTATCTTAAAAACTAAGATCACGGAACATAAATGCCCGTCAAAAGCAGAATTATCAACAAAAATTCGCGAAATATGTGCTGCTATACCACCGGCAGAGTGTTACAATTTAGTAGCAAGTATGCCTCGACGAGTGCGAGCTGTCATTAAGGCCAAGGGCGGAGCGACAAAATATTGATAAATTGTACTATATTACTAAATAACACTTTGTACATAATTTTCACAACAGTTTTATTTTCCTCACCTCTCTTTTGACTAAACTATATGAACTATATATGTATGTATGTACATAAATTCGTAAGGTGTCTAATACATTTGAGCATGGTTGTATATAACCCCTTTCCACATTAATTTTCGTGTTCTGTATACGCATTTCGACAACTAAGCTGGTATCATCAGCAGATAATTAAACAGTATCGCACCTGGAAAGTGCGCATTTTCGCTTTCGACGGTACAGATCGTGTACGGAATTTATTTCGTGTGGGTTTTTGCCGTAGTTTTCAGGTGCGACACTGTCATCTGCTGATGATGATAACTTAGTTATCGAAATACGTATACAGAATACAAAAATTAATGCGAATATGGTTATATATCAACCTTAAGTGATTAACTTTGAAGTTTTGCTCAAAAACGTATGTCATTGACGAAGGTATTAGAGTTTTACGCAGCATGATACATCAAGATTATCATGCCAGTGATCACTAATGTTGAACGAACTTTCGGGTTCGCTATAGCATACAGACTCGTCGTGAAGACTGGATAGATGCGATAAGTTTATTTAAATCTGTTGCAGTTAACAATTCACCTTTGCAAGGCATCTTCGCGTCATTGATATAAGACAAATTATCGGCAATGCCTGCGCATGGCTTCTCCCAGCAGCTCCTATCTCTGGTTACCCAGAGGATTGTTCAACATTACGGATTACATGATTTTAAGCAAAAATTTTTGTAAAGGGGGTTATTATTTAATACAATATAACATAAAAAAATAATTTGCTAACCTAGTACGTTTAAAGTTTCTTATTATTTATTTATATTTATATTTTGCCCAACAGAATTTCTTCCATTAATAGGACAAAACTAATCATACATACACACAAATGTGTTCAAGAAGAACACAAAGAAAATATTTCCTAAATCATAACTAAACATAATAATCCTTTACATGTAAGTACCTGACTAAAGATAAAAATATATATATATATATATATATATATATATAAGTACAGAAACAAGCAGAGAAAAAATGAAAACATAGCAATTCGCCCTACTTGTCCTCAATTGCTAGTCTCAGTAATACTCCCATGGAGTCATTATGAATGTCTCCTGCACAAAATATTTTATTAAAATTACTGCACATTTCATATAGAGGCGACTTTAATATTACATTAGTTCTAGAAGGTGGACAGGAAAATGTAGTGTGATAACGAACCGACTATCAAAGAATGTGAAAAATCAATTCCTGATCTTGTACTCTTTGTCTAAGACCTCTTTCATCTTAGGTACACTGTGAAAGAGACGACAAATGAACATTTATACGATATAAAAAATATTATTCTCAAATTAATCTATTCAAAAAATTTCTTCACCAATGAACCTTAACAAAAAATGATTGTCGGTTCAGCATCGCTGAGCATGTTGAACTATAGCTTTAAATAATTTCATTTCCTCATTAATTATTGCTCTCAATTCTAAATGGTATACTATACGATGCTCTTCAGAAGATTTATGAAAACTGACTAAAAGGCATACTGCGTCATGGTATCGTCTTCCTACTTACCGTTAGTCAAACAGAAGACTTTTTAAAGTAAGCTGTTGAAAATAAAACTAACACACGGAGAAATACCTGACAAATTATATCTAATATATTTGTATTGGTGTTTTTAAGCTAGGAGCAATTCTATTAATAGCGCTAGCTTTACTTGTATCCAGTAATTAAGTTACAATCTAGAGTAGTAGAAGGCCTATTCTTTAATATCGAATCGTGTATAGTAAAATACAATATTTTATTTTGAAAATGTTATATTTTTTTATGTTATTCTCGGTTACAATCAATGCACTTTTGCATCGAAAGAAATAATTAATTTGTATTAAGGTTCGTCATAAAATTAAATAACTGTTGAATGCAGTAAAATCAAATTGCTAAACATTTCACTATTTCCGCACATGTTTTATGGCCTTTTAGTCTAATTTTAAAAGTTCTTGCTTCACAGTAAACGTGAGGTAAATAATAAATGTATGCTTCGGTGAAATATGATCAACAGTTTTGTTAGACCGTAAATACCCACATCTGATAGTTTGTTTAGTAATTAAAGGTTGATGGGTGCTATCTCTTATTAATTTTATTTTTTGAATTGCAGTACGAAAATATGGTTTCTGTGTAATGGGTTTTTTATTTTTAAGTTCGATAGCGTACAGAAGCCTTTTATAATATTATTATATATTACGTATTTCTACTTTTAAATTTATTTCTGAGTATGGATATTTTTGAAAACATATCAGCAAATTATCAAATTTAGTATCTGCTGCGTTTATCAATTTAATAGAAAACAAATGTACAACATATTGATAATTTATTTCTAACATCCTCGTTCTTTAAGGTTAGAGTTCATATATTATAATAATAACCACATTTGAACAAAAAAATTGATATGATTTCAACTTCCCTGAAATAATTAAAGGGTCTTTCAAATTGCACGGTTTTTTTTAAGAATAAATAAAATATGGATAGCGCACTGAATTTATCTGGATATGTGGGCATTTAAAAAGTGTGATGTATGACATTTATAAAAATGGCTTCGTACACGGTACAACAACGCGTTCAAATTGTTGAATTTTTTTATGAAAATCAACGTTCCGGGAAAAGAGTTTTTAGAAAATTACGTGAATTTTATGGTTTACATAATCGTCCATCTGAAAACACTATTGGTCGAATTATTAAAAAATTTCAAGAGACCGGTTCCGTGAAAAATACAGTCGTCGTGGTCGTTCACAAGAAAATATTGGTTTGGTTCGTGAGTGTTGCTGAAGATCCTGAAATGTCCATTAGACGACGTTCACAACAACTTGGACTTAATGGATCAACAACATGGCGTATTTTGCACATGGATTTAGCTCTGATGGCATATAAGGTTCAAATAACACAGGAACTGAAGACATTAGATCATTTAAAACGTCATTCATTGGTCAATTTCATCAATGAACAACCAGCTGATTTTTCTCAAAAAATAATGTTTTCCGGTGAGGCATATTTTGAACTTGGTGGCTATGGTAATATACAAAATTGCCGTATCAGAGGTGAGGAAAATCCGCGAAATATTCATGAGAAACCTATGCATCCTAAACGAGTTACTGTTTGGTGTGCATTATGATCAGGTGGTGTAACTTCTGGTACTTCTTTGAAAATGCTGCTGGTGAAGCTGTAACTGTCAATGGTGATCGATATCGTCGGATGATAACCGAATTTTTGTGGCCTGAATTAATGAATATTGATCTAGAGGATATGTGGTTTCAACAGGATGGCGCTACACCTCACTTTGCACGGGAATTAATTGATTTATTGAGAAAAAAATTTCTTGGACGTGTAATCTCAAGATCATGTGATTTGACACCGTTAGACTATTTTCTTTGGGGGTTATGTGAAAAGTCAGGTTTATGAAAAAAATCCACAATAAATTCCTGCTTTGAAAGATGAAATTATTCGTGTCATTGCCGAGATAGAGCCTCAATTATGTCAAAATATCATTGAAAATTTTAACAAAGGAGTGGACGTCTGTGGAGCTGCAAGAAGAGGCCATTTGCAAGATATTTTTCGCCTATAAATGTCATAACTGATACTTCAATTACCAATAAAATGTTTTTGAAAGCGAATGCAAATGATATGTTTTATTTATTCTTTAACAAAACGGGAAATTTGAAACATCCTTTATTATGGCACTTAATATGCCAATGATATTAAATTTTGTAGGTTTATAGTAATATTGTTTTCTATTTATTTGTGTTTGTCACATACGTATCGGTCGAAGATTTGTACTCTTACTTTTTGCACTGATAATGTAGTCCGATTGATTGTTGAATATACCATGCCCAAAAGTGTACTGTTAACTACAACGGGTGTTAATAAATATCTAAATCGTTTTCTTACCTTAGAATTAGATACATTATTAAATTTATTTATAATCGCATCTATCCGGTCTACATACATGGCGAGTTTGTACGCTACTGCGATGATCACCACCATGATCCAGAGACCAAGCGTCAAAGCTCTGAAAGGAAGCATCTAAGCGAAGAAAGATCAAAAAAATCCGTTTGGAGAAGTCGAAAGTGAAGACAATGTTAACTTGTTTTTATGATTCGAAAAGCATAGTGCACAAAGAATTTGTTCCAACAGTCAATCCTGTATATTATCTTGGTGTTATGAATCGTCTCTCAATATCGTGAAAATGGTAGCTGGTGTTTGTTACATGATAATGCACTATCCCATAGCTGATTTTCTAACTACAAATGGCATTTTAACCATCAACCATTCACCGTATTCAACGGATTTGGTCCCCTGTGTTTTCTCTATATCCTACAAACTACATTTGCTGATGAAAGGACAGCGTTATGCCCACGTCGAAGCCATTGAAAGGTATCGACAACGATCTTGAAAGACATCTTAAACTTAAAAATTCTTTCGACATGTTAATTGACCGTGGAAAACGTTGTATTGAAGCCTAAGGCGACTACTTTGAATGAAATAAATGAATTTTACCAAAATAGTAAGCTTTTGTCCTTATTTTAAAAAAGTTCCGTTTTCTCTGAGACAGACAGTGCATAACGACAGAATACAAAACGTATCTAATATTACGAAATTAACTTAAAATGTTAAATCTGATTTCATCGAATCATAGGACATTTTCCAAATTAGTAACCTTGATAACAAAAATAATTCTAAATAATATAAGAATGGAGCTATTTAAATACACTAATAACAACAAAATTTTATTAAAAGGAAAGAAATTAAACAATTATTTAAGCATCTGTTACTAAACAATACAGCAGCAAATTTTTCGCTTATTAAAATAATGCGTCAGTGCAAGAGTGCTAGTATTATTTTAACGAAAAACTTAAATTGCTTTGGAAACTTCTAGAAAACCAAAAAATACGGTTACAATGATATAAAGATTAGAACGTACGTTGACTGCGTCGCGACGTCACATACTGGAAAATCTGGTGAGACATAACAACGATTAGTGTCGTAAAAAGCAATGGTGTACGTGCAGCTCTGCCACTCCCATAGTGGTTATTAGACTTTATCTGTTCCTTCGTAAATTTTAAACAATTCTCAGTATTTTCTACTCAAAATTTTCTTTCTATCTTCTAAATTGAACGAAACAACCAAGTCATAGACAATCATTTATATTATATGTACATACATATATTGTATATGATTTTTTTAACACTGCAGCGCGACCGTTTTAACATCATCACCGCCGTACGAATATGACAGGTGCCTTAATATAGAAGAAGATTGTGCTGAGAAGTATTTGTTACGTAAATAAATATAAATATATATATATATATATATATATATATATACATAAATATGTATAATGAGATTTAGCATTCTTATATCGTTAGTTCTAGTTAGTTCTCTATAGCACTTTTCTTTCATTAATATCTATTTTATTATTTACAATATTCATTTTTGTATAAAAAAATAATTTATTTTACTTGTTAAACAATTTTTTAAATTCTTTTTTTTATATTTAAATTAAAAAAGACTGCTGGTGTGTATAAACCATACAAAATAGGTATAATAAGTTAAATAAATATTATAAATAATTTTAGATAATTAAGTTATTTGTTTTTTATTTATGAGTTAGTTTATAACTTACAGTCTAAAAAAATTTAGAATACAGTTTATTAGTCTTAAAACCTTGTATGCAGAAATTTTTTTATTATTTAACCAATATATTGACAATATTAATTTCCTATTTATTATTCACAATTCACAATATCTTGGGCACCCAATTCATGGGACGTATATAATTGTATAATAGTAAAATTAAAAATCCAATAATTATTGGTCATCCATTTTCACATTTAATAAAAAAAATTTAAATATATAAACTCTGAACATTATTATATAATTGTTGTGTAAAAAATTACCGTTTAACCAATCATATTATGTCTACTTATAAATTACCATTAATTTCATACATTCATTATATTATAAAGAGAATTGATTTTAATTTTACTATTAACATCTATAGTATAATTCGAATTACTTTTACTTTAAATATTTAAATTAAATTAATTTTTAATTATCAGTTATTTTGGATAACTATCAATACAAATTTAAAAATTCAATTTTTAGATTTATATTTAACTTCCTTCACGTCTTCCTATTCCAGTCAATAAATATCGATGATTCACTTCTCTATCGTTTCTATTGTTCGATTTTACAAAGGGTACTAGGAAAGTTTTGCAATACAGCGTTGTTTATTTAATTTTTTCAAAGTAATTTTCTCCACACTCAATACACCTCTCCATCCTCCGAAACCAATCTTTAAATCAGTTCTGCCAAGTTTCAGGGAGTAAAGCACATTCGTTGTCCTCATCACTGGAAAGCCGCCTCCCTTTTAGCTTCATTTTACATGCGGGGATAATGCAAAGTCGCAGGGAGCAAGATCTGGACTGTAGGGGGGGTGCTCCAGAAGTTTCAATCCTGCCGTGATCAAATATTCGGTGCAGGCTTTGGCGCGGTGAGCTGGAGCATTATCGTGATGGAGGCACCAGGTGTCCATTCTTGACTTTGGCCGCAAGTTCTTAATAGAACCAATGACTTTAGGCAAGCAATCGATTTGAAAAATACAGCTATCGTTTTCTTCTTTACAGATCGGAATTTACATTAAAGACCCAAACTTTGTTTTGAACTTTGGTCGGTACATCGTAATAGTACAGCCAAGTCTCTTCACTAAACTTTTTTAGCATCTCCCGGCACCAAGTCACACGTCTACTCTTCAGTCAATCGATGCGGCACCCAGAGGGAAAAGTTTCTTTACGTGCAAACGATCATGCAGAACGGAACGAATTGCTGGTGCGTTTAGGCCTGAAGTACTCTCTATCTGTTGGTAGGTCACTCACCTGTCCTCGCCGATGATTTTCCTCACAGTAGTAACGTTTTCCTCCGTAATTGACGTTCTTGGCCTTCCCGGCCTCTCAGCAACCTCCACAGTTAAATTTCCCCTTTGGAATTTTCTATACCACCTGAATATCGTTGTGCGATATGGAGAAACATCACCTAGTGCAAGAGTCATTTCTTCAAAGCACTGCTCCAAAGCACTGCTCTATGTTTAAACCACGCGCGAAATTATAACGCAAAACCGCCCTTATCTCATTTCGTGACCACGATGCCATCGCAAGCACATTACACACTTACTATGCACGTATGAACATGTCTCAACATGCAGCAACAAGAAGCTTCCTACGATTCATTGTTGCGTCATATTGCAAAACTTTCCCAGTACCCTATGTAAATACAATCACTTTAGTGGTTTTCCCTCCAAATTTAGTAATTAATATATTGGGTTATTTACCAATTTATAACTTTTAAAATTTACTTTTAATTAAAATATGGATATTAAATTTAATATAATATAATCATATTGATATCTGCGCTTTATCTTCCTCGAAAATTGTAACTATTTATAGAGTTTCTAATAATAAACATAACTCGTTTACAATTTTCTATTTTCTTTTATAAGTTACGGCTTCAATAGCTTTGACAAACTTCTGCTGATTAAAATAAGTTATAATGGTTTTGGAATTCTCTATTAAATTCCATATATGAGTATATAATACTTACATCAAATAATCTTAAATTTGAATATTTCGATTTTTTTTAATTTCCTTAATTTAACATTTTACTTATTTTCTTAATTAAATCATATTCCGTATTTATTGCTTTACTATGAATATTATTACAAAAATTTATATATATATATATATATAATTTTTTATATTAATTTTATAAAAATCTTATTCGTCTATTACTAATAAATGTTCTCCCTTTATATAATTAAATTCTTCAGTTGTATAAATATCCTTTAATTATTCAATTTTATTCTCTTTTCTTTTTTATTGTATACTTCTTTTACTTATAATTATCATTTTAATAATAATTCTTTTTCATTCTCATTATCCGATACCTAAATTCCTAGAACCATGCATATGTGATCTTAATTCTACTTTTAATATATTTATTTGAAAAAAAAATTATACCGATTACTAATTTACTTTATTATTATTTGATGATTTATGATATATTCATTGTTAAAGAAAAAAGGATTAATTATTTTATTTTAAAATTAATAATTATTATTTATATGTACTGTAAGCATTGAAATCAATCAAATGTATGTTGGCAAGCAATGATAGAAACGCGTTTCGTATAATGCCAGTACTCGTCAGTCTTCCTGGTCCGTTAGATAACTATGCTATCAATAATACATACGACTAATACTTTGCGCCTTAGTTGTACGTATTGTTGGTAACATAACTTATCTAACAGACATCTAAAAGACTAACAACTTCATAAATCCCTCGTTCGGCCAATTAGTTCGTTGATTGTTACGTTAGATGTCACGGCAGTAGTGTTCACTATATTTATATATATAAGTATTATTACGTTATTTATGTTTCTTTCACGCGACACTTACACACGTAACAGATTACCCAAAAACACACCAAAGATACAGAAGGCCAGCTATGGAAGTAGACAGTGAAGAAAACGATTAGATAATCGGAGTAGCTAAAACGTCAATGTGAAGATTAATCACGACGAAGATTGAGAGCAAAAGGGCAGAGCCCTAGCTCGAATATACTATAAAGAAGTCGAAGTATGTTTCTTTCTTTATCTTTCAAATTTCAGCAATATTTGTACATAGAATTTTGATACCTACATTCTTCGCATTTAAATTTGAGAATTCCATTTTTAAATGAACCTTTCTTATAATTCATATAAATTATTTTAATTATAATAATATATAATAATCACAGTTTTAAGTTAAGACCTCATACCTATCATAAACGTCGTTATTTTTCAAGTTATCTAAAAACAACTCGCAATACACAACTCATGCATCATAATTAACTTCGCTGCAATCTGCAGTTCTTCCTTAGATGCCTCGCTTCCACCGCATGATAATAAATATTCTTCTTAAAAATATAAATTTTAATGAATAAATTTAAGACAACAACTTTCAAAATGTTACTTAAGAAATATTATTATTTTTCAGTGACACAAATTTATATTAAAATTCTAAACTACTTTTAACAAGAATTTTATTGAAAACACGTGTATGAATGTAGAGTGTTATAATTATCATATTTACTACTATGATTAGTTCTGGCAATAATCATAGAAATAAAAAATCTAAATAACCGAACTTCGGTATACAATTCCAATTTGAGGCAAAATTTAGCTTAAAGTTAATTTGGTATTTAATTTAAAAAATAAGTATATATTATATGTATTACTAACACTATAATACTAAATGAATTTTTCGTAATATTGTAAAATAATACAGTTACTTCTTCTTTAACTTTCCTATCCATTAATTGAAAAAGCCAGAGAAAAGCTTTCAAAATCTTGCATAACAAAGTTACCAAAGAAGACGTCATTCTTTCTTCTTAAGTCTTAATTGATAAAATTGGGGAAGAAACTCAGTCTTTTGAATTCGGATCTAACTTATAATGCAAGGAAATTTGTACCTAATTAATCTCTGATATGGTACACTTTAATTAGATTTTATCAACAATTAACGTAAAATGAAATATAATATAATGGAAAGTAATTAGTTCCCCCAAAAAATACCTAAATAAAGATGTAATCAGAAATTCGTCTTAACATAGAACTATAGATACTTAACAAACATATACAGTGCCGATTTCATATTTTTCGGGAATTGCGTATATACATATATGTATATGTAATATTGGTAAAAACATTTAGAGAAAAAAAGGCTTTTTCATTGTTATAGTTAGAGAAAAAATGCTTTGTATATGTATCTAAATAATAAGTAATAAATTAGAAAGGATTTCTCTTTCCTGTCAGTGTCTCCAAATATGTGTGCTGTGTTCTATAGTGTCTATAGCTGCCTTAATGGTATATATATATATATATATAATTATATATAATACATATATTTAATGACTCTATTTATTACTCTAAATCCCAATAAAAAAGCAATTTTTTCCTAATGAAAAAAGCTTTTTGTCTCTAAATGTTGATACCAATATTACAACACATTATGTTGATATGGTATATAGAAGACATTTCAAAATTTTAAATAAAAGTAATGCTAAACTATATGAACTAGCTTCAAGCTCATTAGTAGAAGAACCGTACTTTTTGAAATAATTTATCCATTGTACTACCTTACTTCGGTACATTTTGACAACAAACTATTTGTGATTAGAAAACTTTATATTTTAAAAATTTTTATTAATTTTTATTGTACGTTTAAATATTTATTTAATTACCTCCCCAAAAAATGTGTTATCAGATTATAATATGTATAATAAATATATTATATTGTTGTAAGTGTTTCTTAATAATTTTTGCAAAAGAGAAACCTAGAAAAAGTTAAATATTTGTTACAATTTGAATTTAAATGGTACTCGTTGATCTATGTTGCTGGTAACGCGCTCCTCAATCAATATCTAAAAAATCACTTCTTTCATTAATAGTACCTATCGCTGGAAAGCTACTATCATCATGACTTATATACCGAAGATCGATGGTTTGTACTATAGAATGTCAATCAGTTATATTCATAAATAATGGAGGCGATATTCAGTGATGAATCCAGATTTACTTTGCAGTCAGGTAATAGGCGTATTCTGCATTTGTGTGAACTCGGCGCACACAATAGATATCCCACAATTTGTCCCGGAAAGATTTCTATATGAGGGTAGTGGCTTCATTGTGTAGGTTGGGATAAGTACTGGAAAGCGCACCAATCTTTATTTTATAGAAAATGAAGTTCTTACTACCCAGAGATATCTATATGTGATTCCCCGATCCATTGCTTTTTTGTATGCAACAGAAGTCTAAGAAGAATTTATTTTTATGGGCAATAATACTCATCGAGCAAATATCATATAACTAATGTTATGAGAAGACATGCTGCATGAAATATACCACAAAGAATGCTTTAAGCATTACAAATTACTGTCAAAAAACAAAAGGATATGATTACCCAAGAAATGTTCGTAATGCTAATCTGGTCTATGCCACGAAGGTGCTAAACGTTTTTAGATATCCATGGAGATCATACACAAGAATTATTGCAGTAAAATTTCTGTAAAATTGAATATGGCAACATTTTATACTCTCCCAATAAGATCGTATTAAAACGTGGCCAAACAAGTGAAAATATAATAATGTATTCAAGAACTTAATCATGAATATACTGAATTTACAAAATGATGTTAAATCATTTTTTTTTAATATATTATCGTTTCTATGAAATATTCTTTAATTGTCTTGAATAGTTTAAGTCTATATAAGCGAGTAAACGAGTACTCTGGTCTATATCTTATCCTAAATATTTATGTTTTTTTCCTGTACCAAAAATGTAGCATTTTCTACTCTCACAGTAGGATGCATTAAAACATGTCCAAACAAGTTGAAGTACAAAAATGTGCTGAAATACTCGTTCACAATTGTAATGTTAAATCAGTCCTTTTAAATTTATGATAATTTTAATGAAATATCCATTAATTGCTTTGAGCAGTTTATTTAAATGTAATCCATTTACCATGCAACTATCTTTTGTTTCGAAATATTGGCAAAAATAAAACACATGTGAATATAACCATTGCTCACGTTTATTTGTACATAAAAAGTAAGTCTTACTTCGAGCATACATTAATATATTTCAAAATTTAGTTTGAATTTTTAAAGGGTTACTATGCGAAGAAATCCTTAACTCACAATTTAAACAATGTATCAACTTATTCATAATAAATAAGTAACAGTTATTTTTAAATTTTTTAGTCATACACATTTATTCTACTTTCATTCACAATTATTTATTATAATCACTTTCTCTTTATGTTAAACCATGTTTACTAATGATATCAAAGGCTAAAACGACATACGAGTTTTTGGAAGTGTAACTTTATTTAGTTTTTGCTTATTTATTATCCCGTGAAACATTAACATTTCTACAAAAACCTACGTATTTATAAACTTTTCTGAACTCTACATTTAAATGATTTTTACAATGTGCAGCTATTATTTTAAATTATACATTAACTTATGTATATTACGGATGTTATTTATGATTAATGACAATTTATTTAATAGGTAATCGATGCAACTCGAGTAATTAGCAATGATTCATATCAATCTTACGGAATTTTATAAAAATATATGAACTCATCGTATGAAGATTAAATCTATTTCACTACGACCCTTTATGTTTCGCATACGTCTACTGAAGTTAGCCTTCATTCCGACACCTTTAGCCTCAATTGTACATAGAAAACCCTTGCCCCTATTTCACCAACTTTTGTACTTTAATCTTACAAGTATCAGATCACCTAGACGATAAGGTGTCTATACGGTTTGATCCTCACTCTCGCTTGCTCTCAGGGTTCTTACCATCTCAAAAGAAAAATATGTAAGGCGTGGGTGGGGTACTCTGCTAATGTGGCGTAATAGGACGCCACATTATTTAAACCCTGAAAGTCCTTCGGTCAATATTGAAACGAAGGATCCAAAAAATGCGTTCGGTTTCTGTTAACTAATTCCCTTAAAAAAAATTCAGCTCTATACAAGTATATTGTATGTTAACTACTGATTTACCAGGTAACGAGTGTGATTGTTTATAACGATTACGTATTGAACGAACATTTAAAAAAAGGAGATGCTTACGATATTGTAATTAATGGACACTTCCCAAATACAACAAAATAATTGCAAAGAAAAATTATACAAAATAATAAAGTTCAGCTTTCCACCGAACTAACCGTTACTTAAGTAAGAAATAAGAAAATAAAATTTGACTGTTAGTTTAACAATTAGAGGAAAGGGAAAAAACCCTCTACATAGTGTTTTTAATTTAAGAGTTAATTATCTAGATTTAAGTTCGTTCCTTGGATAAAAAATAGCCACCAAAATCTCATTTGAATTGCACAATTATCACGTGCAGTGGTTTTTTGTTTCACCAACCTACCCAATTAACTTTCACTATAAAAGTCAATAGAACATTTAATCCAGCTTAATTTGAATCCAACCAATGTTGAAAGAAATGTATCAAACCATTCTTATTGTAATAAGCCCGATTATAAATTCTAAGTTGGGACTCTTAACTGTCGTAAGAACGGAAACTAGTGATCAATTAGAACGTTAACGTTGGAAAGACGAAGCAACTCAAGTGCCATCTACTTATATTACTAATGCAGAAATAAAAAGTGCATGGTAATATCATGGCCAGATAATTACAAAACTATCAGAAATAGGTTCCATCAACAAGACAACAATTACATGACTTGATTAATTAAATTCCATTAAACAAAATTACAATGTCGATGGGATCTGTAATCGATAAGTTAAATTCGGTCGTATTAATTATGATCTATGGCGAACAGATATGAGAGGGAGTTAAATGCACAAAAGAGCAAGTAAAATTATACGTATCCTAAAAGCATATACGGCGGAATTTTATGTTTCTTGAAATATTTTAAAAAATGCTCTTCAGTAATCACACAGAACTCTATTTACTATATATATACGAGGAGGAGTCAAAAAGTTCCCGGAATTTTGTTTTAACTCTTTATTACCACAACATAGATACACAGTCACTTAATCGCCTTCAAAGTAGGCGCCGTCTGAACACACACACTTGCTCCACCGCTCCTGCCATTGTTGGAAACAACGATGAAAGTCCTGTTGTGGTATCTTCCGAAGTTCAGCCGTCGCGTTGGTTTTGATGTCTTCTACGGTGTCAAAACGGTTACTTTTGAGGCCCTTTTTGAGCTTGAGGAAGAGCCAGAAATCCAATGGCGCTAAATCCGGTGAGTAGGGAGGCTGCTGGAGGACTGGAATGTCTTTTTCTGCAAGCCATGTTTGCACAACAACCGACGTGTGGGAGGGAGCATTGTCGTGATGGAGTGACCATCCTTCTTGCCATTTGCCTGGACGTTTTCTTCGAACTGCTTTCCTCACTCTTTTCAAAACTTGCACGTAAAAAGGACCGTTAACCGTTTGTCCAGCTGGTACAAATTCATGGTGCACCACACCTTCGTTGTCGAAAAACGCAATGAGCATCACTTTTGTTTTCGATTTGACATGACGTGATTTCTTTGGTCGAGGAGAGGACGATGTGTGCCATTCTGATGACTGCATCTTGGTTTCCGGGTCGTACGCGTACACCCAAGTCTCGTCACCAGTAACGATTGTCTGCAAGAACATCGGGTCCTCTGTGCTTTTTTCAAAACATTCGGCCGCCGTCAACTTCCGAGTTTCCATCTGATCCGGATTCAGCAAGGGCGGGACAAACTTTGCACTGACACGTTTCATCTTCAAATCATCTGACAGGATTGCGTGTATGGATCCATGAGAGATCCCCGCTTCTTGTGCCAACTCGTCAATGGTCATTCTGCGGTCTGCTCTGATTAATTGTTTCACTCGCTCGACTATTCCTTCGTTCCTGGAGGTTGAAGGTCTCCCACTGCGACTCTCGTCTTCCAGCGATTCCTGTCCACCCTTAAATCTTGAAAACCACTCGTAAACGGCTGTTTTCTTTAAAGAATCGTCACCGTAAACTGTTTGTAAGGCTAACAAAGTCTCTGAAGCACATTTTCCCAATCTGCACATCAACTTGATGTTCGCCCGTTGCTCGAACTGCGACATCGCGCCAACTGATCACCACACACTCCTACCTTCCGCTAAACTGCAGTCACACTGAGTGTTCAGACTTGCTCAGACCTGTCAGCGTCATAACTATGCACCATAAGGACCTTTCGTCATTTTGTTTTGAAACTTCAACTTTCAAGAACTATCATTAAAAATTTTTACCAAAATATGTCATTTTAGACTAATACTAAATGCATGACGCGAAATACGATAAAAGTATGTTAGAAAACTCAAAGAGAAATTTTAAATCAAGACGAAAGAGATGACAATTGAATTACATAAATTAGGTTCAAATAAAATCGGACACCAAATACGTGTAACAAATAAAATATTTCTGTTGTAAAGTTTTCAAAATGCAAAAGCGGATAAAAAGCAGCGAATTGAAAATCAAAAGTAAGTTCACGCACCATTAACAAATATTTCGTCGTCCTTAGTAATATTAGAAAGACAAAGAAAGTGTTAGCATCATAGAATCATAAAAGAAAATATGGGAAATACTTAAAATATTAAATAAAATAAAAACAAACTCGCAAGATATTAAACAAAATGGAAAATCTTGTGAAAAGCCAGTGTCTGAGAGGAATTGAATAGAGAAATTGACGAAATATATGTATGCATATCACTTCTTCTTTTATCTTTTTTATTTTATATAATATAAAGTTCATGAGCCCCTACATATAGAGCAGTGCTTATTTTTATTTAATGAAATATTCGTGTTCAACCAGACATATTTGCAATTTTACAAAGACTCATAGTATGTAAATAAATTTAACAGAAATATATCTGTAGGTACCAGATCTGACTATATGGTGAACGATCGATTATTTCAATAGTTTCGTCATTCAAATACTCAGCAGTACCGAGCTGAATGTTACCATGATACAAGATTATCGTTTCCGCTGGATGATATTCGCGAACACTTTAGAAAACTTGAGTCAAACATATTGTATTGTACCATTATGTATTAACACGACAACAATTTTGCATCGCTACAGTGGAAAACGTAACTTTTAATCCCAAAAAATATGACAACTATTTTCTTGCTTTATCAACTGTAATGTTGTACTTTAGAAAAACAATCTATTGACAAAACGATCTAGTTTGGGTTTGCACCATCTCATCTTTCTGAACTACTGTAAAACTTTGGGAAATTTTAACCGCTTTCACTCCTTCTCTTGAAGGTTGCTTGAAGAAGTACTGCTTGAATACTTCTTATAGCCACAAGTGGGTCCTCTTCAATTATGTTCCGAAAAAGACCAATACTCTTTTTGATAACAACCGTTTTTGGCGTATAAACTTTAAACGTGTCATTTAAAGAAAGTGTATTGCATTAAAATTCATTGTATCACTATCTTACGGTACCTAAGGAACATAACTTATCACTAAATACCCTATCGATTTCCCTAAAAGATTTCTAAAGGCTCCAATCACGTTTGAAATTAGAAAAATCACAGATCGATAATATTCTTTTCTTCATTTCCATGATTTTTGTACAAATGATTATATCAAACCTACTAGTTTGAACCATATTATTGAACAGTCTCTGTCGCTAAGTTTGTAAATAATTATGTATGTCAAACAAAATTTCTAGCAAAATTTATTATAGTCTGCTAGAGAGCCTCGTTGAACAAACACTTACAAACGCGCATGTCACTATATTTGTTACTTTAATCTATATGTGCCAATTAAAAAATGTTCTTGGTAACATTTATGGATGTTTTTGTAAGTGAAAGTACTATGGCCCTTATAATTAAATTGAAAATAATTGATAATAAAAAGTTCACAAGTTATGTATAATTTATGAACAATCAGACTTTTAGAAACAAATTTAGCTGAAAGCAATCATTAAAATATCGCCACTTATTTCAAGTCATTTAGCAGAGGCTAGATATAACATATTTTTTCTTTCAATCGAATTTCGTTGACATTAAAAAAATTATTATTCCATAAAATCGCTTATTTAGCATTGTTGCACAGCCATATGTTCTTTGATGAAGACAATAATATCAAAATGTATTTAAATAAAAGATCTTAAAACACTACTCTGAACAAATAAAATGTATTATTCAATAACAGCAATAAAAGAAACCAAACATTTTAAGGAGAAAGCGAGAAATTAAGATATAGCAGATAATATTTATTACAGGGGTAATTATGTAAAGATTTTCCATTGTTTTATATTTAGAACAACCGTAGGAGAGCAGACAGATGATGTTTCTCTTTTTAGAAAGATACATCATTTAGTATTGATGGTGCAAATATGTCTAAGTAAAAGAAATTAACGACTAATCGAAAGGCTATTATTTTGGCGAAGACAAAAGACTTTCCATGTGTAAAATTAGTAAAATAGTAGAGTGCAGCATTCGGAGTCATTTACTAAAAAAATTCAATAGAAATTGGTTTCATCGGGAAAAAATCAAATAGTAAACATACGAAGACTGAAAGGGGCGAGACAATCGTCTGCTGAAGTAAATGGATTTGCAAAATACAAGAGCGAATACGACTATATCTACGATTAGCAGACGATTAATCGCGGCATCGATCTAGAAAACAAACCGTTTGTTACAAAAAAATCAGATTCGAGTTATTGAAATGAACTGAGAATTATTCCAAATAAACCATACCATAAAAGAATGAGCGAAATGTAATTTTTTTTTCAGAGAATCGAAATTAAGTTTACACAAATCATGACTTTCAATATATTCGTCAAAAAGGACGGAAAATTAAAGTTTCCATTTAGTGGGATGGTTTGAAGGTGACATCACTTCAGTTTATTTAAGGCACTAATAAAGCCGAGTAAATAGAAATTTTAAATGAGCACTCTGCTGCAATTATGTGTTCCAAGATGATTTCGTTCCACGTTGTCGCGCAAAAAGAAAAATAAGATACAATTATTGTTTCTTAATTACTATTATTACGTCGGTAAAATATCTTATTTGTATCATTTTTGTGACTTCTTTTAATTATTAACTAATGTTTCTTTTATTATTACAATAATGAAATTTATAATAGAGAAGAAATTTAAATACAAAGGGAACTGGAACAAAAATCTACCTAGCCATGATACAAATAACTAATTGTGTGTTACCTAGCAACATTCATTCTGAAATTATTGTTGTTGAAAGCATGATCGTAGTCATGTTTTCAACAAGAATAATTTCAGCAGTTACCAGTCACCTACGGTAATAATTTGTGTCACAAGGGAGTACTCCTTGTTCATGACAATGCACAGGTTCATAGGGCAACCAAAGTCCAACACATCCTCCACGAGAGTATCTTCTTTAAACTACGCTACCTGCCATACAATCCGGATTTGCAGACGATAACAAAATGAAAGACAAGATTACGCCTATTTTAAAGACCGACAGAAATAATTTTTTTCTCGTTGAATAAAGTCGTTGCAGGCCAGGTGCGTCGAAACTAAAGGACATTAAGTTGAGAATTAAAATTATCTAAAAAATCATAGATCTTTTGTTGTATGAAAACTTTTCTAGTGCTCCTCGTAATTATCCTGTTCTGAAAAAAAAGAACATATATATTTCTATATGGCCCGAAAGAGAAAATTGTCAATGTAAAACCACATTCTCTAACATCAACAATGTTATTCAGGCCTTGAATTGTACAACGAACAAAAACGAAAAAGCGCCTGTATTATATGTCAGAATAAATGGAACTTGTTTAGAGAAGTGTTCTATTGTGAAAGGTAACCCTTCCAGAATGGCATGCAAAACACAATTTTACTCACACACAACTGAGCTTGCAATATTTGGTTAATTGGATTCGTAAAACATTCAAAATTGTCACACTGCTGTAGTCCATTTTCCGAGTCTATTTCGGTCATATGGGTTATTGTGTTGTACTTGAAACATCCACGCGATATACATACATATATATACGCGCGATGATTTCTGAGATAAAATTAGTTATGAATTACAGTACTCGTAATGAAATAAATATCGTAAAAGATAGAAATTTTTTGTTGTTAATCGGAGACTTGCAAAACTACAAAAATATTTTAGAACGCTGCAATAATATTATAGAAAAAACACTAAAACAAGAAATTGTTTATTCTTTAGTTTCTCTTTATTAAGTATGTAGAATTTCATTTTGTTTTATAAGGCTAATTTCTGCGGCATTTTTCGATCAATTCAAAGCTGGAAATTTAATTCTAACTACTATAAAGTGTGATCCACCCCTATCAAACTACTTCAAAACAAGTTATTCTGCTTATACAAGATATTTAGATTGTTTAACGAACCTCGTAAAGTAAATACGCATCGTGCAAATATTTTTACACCAAAATAACAGTAATACATTTTATTAAAAGCTTATTATTTTTTTATGCTAATTAACAGTAAATTCTCCGCGCACCTAATAAAACTGTACGGATAATTTACATATATAAATGACTGCTGATATAAATAGAGTGAGTAACTTCTTTCATACCCACATACCACATAACCGTTAATTTAACTAATTGTAGAGCAAACAGAGACGTGATTAAGTAAATATGATGCAGCAATTGTCGAAACATGTTAGACAGTAGAATATTTCTTGTAATATTCTGCACTTGAGTTGATGAAATAAATAAATATATTAAAAATTAACACACTATATTGTATACAGTGTGCGGAATTTGTTTTCGTACAGATATTTTGCCGTAGTTTCCCAGATGCGACACTGTTTAATTATCTGCTGATGATGACAACTTAGTTGTCGAAATACGTATACAGAATTCGAACGTTTGTAGGCGCCCTAATTCCTCTTATAATTTAAGATGAGAATAGGTATATATATATATGTGTGTGTGTGTGTGTGTGTATACTATTACGGGATGACAATATCACCATCGCAATTGATATTTAAGTATTGATATTTCTTTTATAATTTTCTTTCTCAATTTTAGTCAATGATGAACATTGTGCTGTTATTGGTGTCGTTGTGGGTTGCTTAAAATTACTAATCCTTCATACAAATACAAATATAGTAATTATAGTGTATTTTAATATATCAATTTATGTTTCTATCATAGCGTTAAACTCTAAACAATTTATAGTTTTCGACAATTTTACTATCTTAGTCAATGTTACGCTGTAATTAACGTATAGTATCGATTACTACATTTTGTTCTTCGAAATAGTATGTACGTTGTACATCGTGAACTCAATACTTGCAGAATATTCTCACTAGCCTTTACTAAATATAATTTACTAACACTGGAAAAGCAAATATCGAATGAGTCATGATAAAGACGGCTGAAAATAGATCTCGGTAAAAGCGGTAAAACTCATCTCTATTAGAGACTGACAAAACAGTTCATTAAAGAACAGTCATCCAAGATTAGAAAAGACCTACAAAATAGAGACACAAAACCTATTAATATAATAGTGAATCTGCAAATAAAATGAAAGTTCAAGTAGCAGACGAACAATATGAGCATGATAGAAGAAACCATATATAGATTCTGCCGAGCAGAAGAGAAACTGCAGCCCACGTAGTTTGAGAAGTTTGAAAAGAACACGTGCCTCTCTGTAGAGAAACCGCTCTCAAAGTTGCTAGGTCTAATTAGAAGAACGAAACTATAAAATATACTCTAACGAAACACGAAAGCAATAGATTTCTAAAGCTCGCAGTGGAATGGACTTTATTACACCTCAAGGAATCTAATTTACTAATATGTGCAAATTGGTACCAGTAATGATCCCATGCCTCTATAGTGCGATAAAATTCAGAGCTCTCGAATTCGTTAAAATAAGCGTCCACTGTTGCTTTGACATAGATATCTGTTGAAAATGTTTGACGTGTAAGGTATTTTTGTAGGCATGAAAAATGATATCAATCCAAGGGTACTAAGTCCGGCGAATAAGGTGGATGCGGCAAACTCTCGAAGCCTAATTTATTTTGGTCGAAAAATTTATTTTTTTGCTAAACCAAAACAATTTTCATTATTTCATTTGCTTTAATTTGTCTAAAAGACTTGTTCGCCTGTGATGCTTTACTCTTTTGAAAGGTAATCAAGAAAAATATACGTTTTGCATTCCAAAGAATTGAAGCCATTATCTTTACTATAGATGAAACACCCATACAGCCATCGTCCTCTTCGGGAGGGAAGAACCACTATGCCGCTACTGTTTGGATTATTGATTTGTTGTTTCAGTCATATAATGATGAACCCAAGTCTTATATGTGGTAAGTGGGTGCATAAAATCCACCTATAACCTAAGCCACTAATAGTTCAACACCGAGTAGTCCTGACATAGTCAACTCTTCATTCAAAATGTATAATTCACGTTCTTTAGAAATGTTTTCAGTCTTTTATTTCAAACCATTCTATATCTTCATCAATAAAAAGTAGTTAATTACAGAATGAATTTGAATGTATACGAAAATTCCAAAACACTCTTAATTAAACAGTCGTCACAACAAAACTAATAAACGATGCGATCTGCGGAAACAATTCAACGACGTATCGCAAAAACAATATGCAGTATGCAAAGTATCCGTAGTGATACAATACTATACAATTTGAAAGACAATGAAAACTTAACTCAATCTTTTTCAAATGAAGCTTATCCCAAAGATATTAGTAATATTCATAAATTCATTTTAAATAACTTTAGCCAACTAGAGATCTTCAGTAGCACATAAGTTAGAAACATGGCAAACGTAGCAAAACACGACAATGGAGACATTTGCAAATCATTTAAATAATGTTTACAAACAGAAACATTTCCTAATGTTAATATCGCACAAATTTCTAATGGAGATATCCCAAGGAGTCTAAAAAAGTGTAGGACAATTTGTTGTGTTGTGTATATGACTTTATAAAACGTAATCATAGTAAGATTTTTGCAAGACCTCTATTTCTCGTTAATTTAACTCATTCGGAGTTTCTTATAATTTGAAAATTATGGAAAATTTATTTTCTGTGCAAATTCATCTGAGACTATTAACTACAGCCATCTCTCTCATTTATGCTATTTTGGGCAAGCATTTACGTTTATGTTATATGGCCTTATTTATAATTCACTACGAAGTCTAATAACTGTAAACCAACAAGGATTTATGAGCAAACGATCTAAAATTGCAAATTTATGCTATCCGCACCACTTTTCTTCCTTATTTTTATTAATGACACGTTATTATTCTAATTTTCTATGTAAAAAAAACTTTTTGCCAATTATGTGGTATTTTGTAAGATCGATTTTAGCGATGTGTATATTTTTAACATTTACTTAACTTTAAAAACCAGTATAATTAAAATCATCTTCCACTAGATATCAACAAACGCAAATTAATATCTTGTACATGGATATATATTTTATTATTTTATTAATTATCAATAAGCAAATTTATTTATTTATTTATTTATTTGTTTAATACGTTTATAGAAATCGTCATTTTTGATCCAACATTTCCTATACATGAGTCTTTTAGCCGGTGTACATACTATAATAAATGAACAATTAGATTCTGCAAAGATTTATATTATAACCTCTTCAATTTTGGTTAAAAATATATAAAGTAATAGTTTACTTTTGCTACGTTTACAATAAACATCGAAAAGCTTTTAAACTTCACATGTTCTTATATGGTGTATTATTTCCTTAGATATAAACTAGATTAGATTACTTCGAATTGCCTATTCTACTGCAACCTATCCATATATTGCGATGCTTATGTCTTGTTAAGAGTACATTCTCTAGATTAATTCGTTTAATTAGACCTTAAGAACAGTTTTTCTATATAAATTTCCGCTTTAGGATATTTGTTTTCCATTTTTAGGAACTGCATTCTTCTTATTCCCCACATTAGCATACCACATTTATCGTGATTATCTTTTCTACTTGACAGAATCTATATATGGTTTCTTCTAACAAGTTCATATTGTTCATGCATTTGTAGAACTTATTATTATCCTAACAGACTTTCAGTTCCTACTGAAAAGGTCCGTTATAAATTTAGACGACAATTCATTAAATGAACTGTTTCTTGTAGCTGGAAAATTTTTCCAGGTACTAGGATCTATTTTAAGCCCATATTTTCGGGTCTACTTAGATATATGCTTTTGTAATACCACAAATATCTGCGGTTCTAAGAAAGCTATAAAGAATATTGTTTAGCCAGTTCGTTCTCTTTTTCAGTAACACTGTAATCATCGTACTTTGGGATCTAGTCAATTGTCACGTTTTTTGCAACCATTGAATTCACTCAAGGCATACATATAATTACATATAAGCTTGAAATTCACCTGTAGTAAATCTAAACGTCTCTAACATTGTTTGGCTATCGAAATAATGACCATCATGTGGTTTAAACCACTCTGAATATTAATTTCTCCAATACAATGATTTAACCTAGTTGCTTGAGCTTAAAATGACGTAGTATGTGCCTGCATCATCATCCTCTGTAACAGAATCTACCTGTTATACAGATAGTTCTAACAACAGGGTCTCCAAGACCGAATATACAGATTCTTTAAATATATTTCAACGTGCCGAAAATTAAGTGTTCACCATTGCTAACTTCCTTATTATTAGAGGTATGACGGTGGTTAAATTAGTAAGTTGATGGCATTGCGATTGAGAAGGCGAAAGTAGAAAAATAATTTCAAGGTTTCATTTCCAGGATATTCACAAAAATATTTTTTAATTCAACGCTCTGTATATTTTTATATATTTTGAAAGAAATCAGTGTTCTGAACAAAAAGTTGTTAATACATTTATACTGTAAAGGTACAAGTAAACAAATAAAATACACTTTAGCTACCTATTAATAGTTACAACCATAATCAAATAGTCAATGAAAGGATAATAATAAATATCAAAACAGTAAGAAATGTAGAGTAAAAAAGCGATATAATATTTTAGGGACAAGTTTAAATTATGTAAAACTAATATATAACTTAATCGAGTCAGATAATAATAATATACTACGTCCTCACATTTTCTAACAATTTATTTGCATTTGCAGAGTATGAATTATTATTACAACCAATTTTGTCGAGCGATTGAAGATCTTACTGTTGGAACTCACCTTAATCTAGAAAGACAGACACAAACAGCGTCCACAGATTCGAATTTGAGACTCTAAGACACTAACTTGTTAGCAAGTCTGTGGACACGAGCAAAATGCCACAGATTCATTTTACATTTCAATCATTTCGCCAAAATAACATACTCTAATGTCTCTGTCAGCTAATTTATAACAAAAGGATATTAAAAAAAATCGCTTTAACTGAGCAAAAACACTCTTTCTCCTATTAATCGATGACGACTATTTTCACTGACAAAATTGTTAATATTCCCAAAATACATATATTCAACAAAGCAATATAATATTTAATTCCTTCCTGTGAAATATTGAAACAAATACTTATCTCTTCGTTTAAAATTATTGATATTACTATCTGCACTTCTTAAGAAACAATTAAGACAAAACTAACAACTTTCGATAGCAAGCAAAAACCAGTTTCGTTTTCTTAACTGTAGCTTAAAGTTGGCTTAACGGTAACTCTTTAGTATCCCTTAACAAAACCGTCCACGGAAGCGATAACTCAGGGGCAAAGGTCTTCCATACAAATTCCTAACCGCCAACGTATCCCTTGCTACAAATCGTTCACTCGTATCTTTCCCAAAGATCCGTTTAAGTGAAATACAACTTCACGCTGTGAAAAGATTGCAGGACACAGTCGACAACTTCGACAATTAGTTCTCCACATGAAGAATAAACATCAAACCTAAAAAGAATTCTGCCATATTTCACAACAAATCTCCAAAACCGCCATTCCGCAAGTCAAATATCTAGGTGTCAGAATGGATTGCAAATTAACCTGGCGTTACACGTCCAGCAGCTTGCAATACATGGTACTGCTCTTACATCACAAAAATAATCTCGAAATGCAACTACACCCCACTATCTACAAGTCCGAACCGCCTGACACTAATACTGTTAATTAGTTACACTAAATTCGAACGAACTGCAATATACAATATAAGAAATTACACTCTGAGATACCATGTTATTACTCACTAGATTATAAATAAGACTTTGCATGTTGAATACAATTTATTTTCATTCATATATTTTTGCTAGAAAATAATAAAAAAATCCGAAAAGCGCTTCTAATGGTCTGGTTAATATTCATCAGAATGAAATTATTTTGCCACCTGTCAATAAGGACTAGGGTAATTACAAATCATTGCACAATTCTTAGAATTTTAAAACAAATATGTATACATAAAAAAAAATTTACGATGTTGACAAAAGCTACTTTTAACAAAATTTAATACACAGCAGTATTATTATTTACAGTTACTTCAAGAATCATACTGTTTTATTTCGCTTAATTTCGAATTTTTCATCATCTTTCACCACTTTATATGGTTTCTGCTTCTATTATTTTATATACAGCTAAGAAACAGTTTCCAACCCACCAAAAAAAATTCGTATTCGCTTTCATTCAATAGCAGTAGCTAATTGAGGGACAATGTACCTACCTTAACTTTGGTATGGGTAACCACCTCTCTTAAATATAAAGCGCTATTATTTATACTAATCAACACATTTTCGGAAATGGAAAAGCAATGTGCGTGCTCTATACAGTAAATTTTATGCCGAAACTGAAAAGCATACTGTTATGTTACATCGACTTGCAAATGGCCAAGCCATTATGCCACTATACTAGACAAATTGGAGAAAGCGATTTTTGTCTACTGTCTGTCGCAGGTTCAGTGCAGTAGTTGAGCCCTGAAGATCTTCCTTATGAGTGGGTACGAAACGTCGGCAGTTATACCAGTGACGCGGTTCCAGCCGACCGCGGACGTCTACGTACCAGATAGTCTAGTTGTTGTTAAAATTGAAGAGGTAGGTCTGCTAACAGTTTCGGGACCAGTACGACTAGCTTCTCTATTATCAAGTTGTTCTGCATAAACCAAATTTTTCAGGCTTCTTCATTAAAATAATCTAGGGAATTTAAGTCTAGTGAGCTTGGCGCCAAGCATCTGCTGAACTTCTTCCAATCCACCGGTTCGTACTGTATCCACATTCGTTGTCTTACACTAAGAGTAACATCACCCAGTAATGTTGTAAAGTCGTTTTCCAGGACACGTAAAGTTTTCCAGGACGCGTAAATAACTAACTGCCATTAGATGTTCTTCGATTATAAATGGAACAATGAGACAAAATCAACAGCGGTACGTAAATATCTGCATTAGTAGGATTATTTAAAACTTCAAATGCTTGTAGCTCAGTTACGATAGAGTTTTTGGCATATGTGCATTAAATATTTTTAACCTGAAATTGCAATTTCAGGTTAAAAATATTTAATGCACATATAGCATGTCCTTAAGCTGTGGCAATCATGACAAAGAATACCCTGTATAAATGAACAACTACTATACGTTGATATATTTTATTCAATTTTCAATAAATATATATTTTGTTCGTGCTAACAAAGGATAGAAATTCCAGCAAGATACATTTTAGCACTCAAGGTAATAATTTAAAAAATATTTGTGTCTTTCGGTTGACATTATTTTTAATCATCACTATAACTTTATTTAGTCCTGGTAGAGTGAAAAAGAATGCCTTCTATCGCCAGTGCGTTTGAATTTTCATCGATAAACTGAGTATGAATGTGCCACAGTATTCGACACATTAGAACCCAGACTATCCATTCGTGATGTAGCTAATTGTGTTGGACGTAATACCGCTACAATTGCTCTTATTATTAAATACAGTTAGAAAATTAAGAGGAATGACAACGTTTATGGTTCGGACGTTCCAAACACACTACTGATTGTTAAAGTCCTGCTCTTCTGCTTGTGGATCAGAGAACGTTTCTCGTCAAAAACAGAAGTTGGTGATAGATGAGTTTAATTAATCCACTAATGTCCATACAATCTATATATCGAACGATTCGATCTTTTGGACTTAGATCGTACCGACTATTTTTTATTTTCCTTTAACTTCACGCCATAAAATTAAAACGGCTAGAGTGATTTAACGAAAGTTTGCATTGAAATTAAAAATAGGATCGGATCGAATCTCAATCTTGTGACGGTCATAGTATGGTTATATGACGTCCTGAAGAAAAAACAAACTTGCAGTTTTCTGTGTGTTGGTATGGGTAGCTTTCTGCCATAGAAGTAGATCGCTTTCAGCAGTAATTAAAGAAACATTAATGCGATTCGTTATGTCAATAATTTTCTTGTACTAGTATTAATACTATATTGTCAAAAATTGCTTGGTCTAATTTATAACCAGGATAATCCGGCGTCACATATAGCGAAAGAGTTTCTGGATAATGCTAATGTTGACCGCTTACCATGACCTTCTCGTTCACCAAATTTTTCCTATTTGTGATAAATTTGGTGTGTAGAATATGTTAAGAGGATCTATAATTTTCAACCACCCCCAAAGAACGTAGATATACTTTGACAAGAGATTTTGGATGCTAGTATACCATAGGCTACCACTGATTCGCTAATTTCATTTAGTATTTCAAAAAGAATATACGTATTTCGAATGCATATATTTATTAAACTTTGAGACATACGAATATCAAACTTTACACACATATTTACGAACCTCTCAAGTTTAGATTACAGATGTTCAATATGTCCTCCATCAGTGACACGAACAATATCACATCGGGCAAGCATGTCTTTCGTCACTGATGTTATAGCAGTACGGATCCGGTTCTTCAACTCTTCCAGGTTCTGTGGGAGTGGTGGTACATAAACGTTGTCTTTAACGAAACCCCACAGAAAGAAGTCACACGGTGTTAAATTCGGTGACCGTGCAGCCTAGCTGACACATGCTAAGTCGCCAGCTCCTTGACGACCAATCCAACGATTCGGTAGAGTTTCATTCTGATATTCACGCACTTGGCGACTCCAGTGAGGGAGTGCCCAGTCTTGAAAAACGAAGTTGTCTTCATGCAGCCTCGGAAACAACCAGTTTTGTAACATAACGAGATACTGCATCATGAATCTCGTTACAAAATACCACACGTTTCCGTTTGTCATCAGGACGCAGAGCTTGTAGCAACTGCAACTTGCATGGCTTCATAATCAACCGAAGTCCCAAAACACGCTAAATTGTTGTTGTAGACAGTTGTAATTCCAGACTGACACGACGAGTTGGTTTTGAAGGATTACGTTGGAAAGCATTTTGAATTCGTGCAACATTATCTTCAGAAACACGAGAGCGGCCAGGACTCTTTCCTTTTCATACACATCCTGTGTCTACAAACTGTCGATACCATCTGCGAATGTTCCACCCATTCGGAGGATCAATTTAGTAGCTCAACCTGAAACGTCTTTGCACTGTAATCGGAGTAGCCATTTTAAATACATGACGGTTACCAAGAAAAACAGAAGACAACTGACATCTAGCGGCTATTAAATAAACTAGACTATGTATTAATTTCGCCAATAGCCGAGTCGAGGCGCAGCGATCGATAGTTTGGACCAAATAATACTTTGTAAAACGTATATTTTTTTGAAACACGCTGTTTACCTGATAGACTAGCTAAATGCATAAGAAACAAAGAAGGATCTACGCATTATTAGTGTTTATATGAATTGTTACGATTATATCTTGCTTCATCATTCCTTAATGCAAATAAAATACATATTTTCAGAAAATTTCATTAAAATATGCAAACATTTACTAAGTGTTCACTTTATGACGGCCAATATATAAGAAGCTACGCAAATTTTAAGAAAGCAGTATATAAAATTTTGTTTAATTATCGAACAGAATTAATATCATTTCAAAACATAATTTAATTTAAATTTAGTTCAAAATTTTAAATTATGGATAAACTTAACGCATTATATTTTCAAATTTCTAGTTATGTAACAATTAATAATTTTATAGTTTTAAAACAAACTAATATTATATGACCTCTTTTCTTTTCAGTATCGAACTCGTACTAGCTTATAATAACCACAATTTACTGCTTATGAGACTTTGTAAAACGCTAATAATATGGGACCCAGTCGCCATAACACGCAATATTTCTGCAATATTACATTCATTCGTTTATTTGACACGAAAAATCGACGTTCTTATCTAAATTTGAATTTCGTGTACTAATGGGAAAACGTAAATATACTTTATGATGCATACAAATCACATGTAACCTGAATACTTGTGCTTTTATCAAAGTGCGGTCGAATACATATATCTATTTGTGGTTAAGTGCTGACAACCTATATTTATACTAATTTATATATGATCATAATGTTTAATTAAGATTTAATTAAATCAATGGTTCACAAAGATTACTAATGCACTTTGACAGTATGATATGAATGAACAATGCTAAGTAGATAATATGTATTCGAGAAGATTAATGGTATTAGATAATGTTTATACCAAATTATTGCACGATAAGTGTACTACAATCACGCCATAAATCAGAAAATAAATATACTAAAATAAACCAATAAAAACAAACAAATTCTTTTTAATTAATATTACTATTTACCTGGCATTCATTTATCATTAAAATCTGTTCAAACAAAGAAATACTGTTTTAGAAGTTAGACTAATTTGATCCACAAAAGATGTTTTTCATTTTTAGACATTAAGACATCATTCGAAGAAAGTATTTTCGAAGGACATATACAAATAAATTATTGACTATGTCTTTATTTGATTTTTCGTCATGTATACTTTCATTTAACATCTTACGGTTTCATGAGCGATTCATATCAATAAACCACATTTCGTCAGAAATTATGGCACTTTTTAAAAATCGAGAACGAATATTGCTTCTACCATGCTCTCGAAGAAAACCATTCTAGTTTTTTAATCTTCTTAAGCATATTTTTTTATTAGTGAACATACTAGTGTTCTTACTATTCAAGCTGATGTAGAAAATTAACCATTACTTTTACTCAAACAAATCTTAAAGTAAATCTTAATATTTATTATCTAAAGTTAATCCCTAGTTTAGACTACATTATTTGGGATGGCCACAAAGTCTTTTCCACTTCGACTTTTTCAGATCTATTGTGATCCTCATATATTTCAGGAATCTCTCGACTTCTTTACATACGCCTGTTGAAGTTGGTCCTGACTGCAGCTTCTTTAGATTTATGTAATCACATACCTGGGTACTTCAGCTTTAGAAATTCTAAGGCTGAAGTGCTAGACTACTTAGCTGATTGCATCTGTTCGTCAGACCTCGTATCATCTTCCAATACGATGATGACTCTCTCTGTATATAACTCTGGTATATATATATATATACAACTTTCCTTACCATACATGTTAGTCTGGATTTAGTTCCAGTTCTTCTAGAACGTTACTCACATACTAGTCGCTGAGGAGAAATTAAATCCATTGATGTTCCTTAAATTTCTTTAATAACTGTGAATGTATTGTAGTTAACTCTTGTACTGTGGTGTTTTCATATCGAATACCTCCCCATTTTTCGAGCTTAGTGCTGGTGATCTAACAGATGAAGAGCTTCTGTGTTGTTATTGAGGTACAGTCTAACTTCATGTTCGTCTCCAAATCTTTTGATATTTTCTTTGACGATTGGAATTTCAAGGTATCTGTGAATTACGAATATTGATAAACTATTAGATTGTCAGCCGAACAAAGCGTTCGGTAGGACTTACGTTGATGAATACTAGGACCTTACGCATAGGCAGCGCTACATTAGGAGATCGAACACCAAATTTGATTTGATTCTACCCAAATTCTAATCCACAACCCATACTGTAACAAGCGCAGAATCCGACAGACCATGAGCAAAATGGTTATCTAAGATTCTCATACAAACTGTGCACAAATGTTTCTTAAATTCATTATTAATATAAAAAAATTATGCATGTTTAACAAACTATTAATTTAATATATCACCAGTGAGAGAAGCAATTTCAAAGTATAGTGTAAAATACAGTACTATAATAAGCAAAAATATTAAACTTACACAGTCGCCGTAGATAGCTTAAAAACCTACAAACGAGCACGTTTAACAAGTAGATTTAATAAATTCCCTATTTTTCCATATCACTGATCTACAAACTTTAACTGTTCTTAATCATCAGAAATAAAATATACTCTTTTATGCTAATTTCAAATCTGTGAATCCTTTTTTATCAGTGCGTAACAACTTTTACATGTAAAACAGTACTGAAATTAACATATTTTAGTTTTTTTAAATAACAAGACAGATAGTAATTTTGATGGAGCTTGTAACTGATTAACTTAATCAGTTAAGGTTGATATATGTATATATATATATATATATATAAAACCCCTTTCCACATTAATCGCACCTGGAATACTAAGGCCACAGCCCACACGAAACAAATTCTGTACACGATCTGTATCGTCGAAAGCTAAAATGCACACTGTATATTCGTTTCACACTATTTTCAAGAAAATTGTATTCTAGTCTATTCTAAAATAAGGTACATGCATACGTTTACAAGGCCCTCCCTCGTCTACCGTAGAAGAGTCAAAGAGAGATGAGTTATAGATAGGCCCCAAGTTAGTGTTCAACACGTGGCCTCTATTCTTTAAGATGTACATTTTTTCATACGTATCTAATTCGCGATAATTACACACATTCTTTATCAAGTGCGAAAAATCTGCTGTTACACTATAATTATTTTCCAACGCATGTTTTTCCAAACCATATTTTTCTGACCGATTGAATTTGACGTGCTCAGTATGTTCTTTGTACCGAGTTTCTATCGATCATTTTATTTGACCAATGTATTGTTTACTGCAACCTAAACATTTAATTCCGTAAATTCCCTATTTTTTATCATCCTCGACTTTGACTTTTGCATTTCCTAAAAGGGATTTGATGGAGTTAGTAGCCCGAAATGTAGCTTGAAAACCACACTCTTTAAAAACACTATTCAAATTTTTCGTCATAAGGTGAAAAGGTAAACATATAAATAACTTGTCTCTATTGCTTTGAGGTAACAGACTTGTGGTATCCCGAATTGTCTTTCTTACGTTAGCCTTCCTAATTAATCCATTGATTATTTCCAAATTAAAACCATTGTATCTTACGATATTCTTAATGAAGTTCAGCTATTTTTCGTAAATGAAAAAAGATGAGACAGATGCCAAAAATAACAAAAGCATTCGAAATTTCTAATACAATTTTATTTTCTCCACGCAAATTTAATCTTGCAGAGTAAAAAATAAAAACATTATTATTGCTAAGATAGTAATACAAAATCTTCAACACTGCATCTATGGACTTTTGAATCATCACGTTACAATATCCAATAATATTACCGCATCATGTTTAAATTCAGCATATTATAAATTCGCATACTGCTCCAATATTTTCAGGAAATGAATTGAAATGTTAATGTAAGGAAGGCATTTCAAAAAACTTATACCAATTAATTTTTCGATATACTTGACAGTTTTTTACACCATCTTGACAAAGCGGAGAGTTTACTCTATTAAAAGAAATTTGCGATAGAACCACTTAAAAACCTGTCATTCATGCTTCCAATTCAATTTCAAATAAGAACTTTAAAATTATCATCCCATAAGATTTCTTTTATTAGAAGCATAACAAAGATTTGCTCTTTCAATTTTGTCGTACATATTTCGGAAAATTACTACTCAAAATACATAAACCTACCGATATTTAAGAGTTTTAAGCAAGTTTTTCTTTGATTCAAGTTTTAAGAAACCCATAAATATTTTAATTACGGCCACAAATGTTCCAATTAATTAATTGTAAATGTATACCTGAGTTAATATATGTTTATCTTAACTGCACAGAAAGATTTTCAGGAAATTAATTTAAATGTGAATGTAAGAAAGGTATTTTAAAAACATACGGCATTGCATTCCATTTTTCGATATACTTGATAGTTTTTTACACCATCATGACAAAGCAGAGAATGTATGTTACCAAAAAAAGTTATCATATAATCGCTTAAAATCCTGTCATTCATGCTTCCGATTCAATTTGAAATAACCACTTCGAAACATTGCTATGGCAATTGATGGTGTTTCATTTTTGTTATATAAAAGAACTGCTTTAAAAACTTCGTTTGGATGAATGAATGAAAAGCCACCAGTTGTATACATCGTTTCTGCAAAATTTTCAAATCGCCCGTTTATATCAGTGCAGTACTAAAATGATTCATTTATTTTAAAAGTTTTTAAAATGTTAAAATTTGATTACAATATGTAGTACGAGACACGAACATTTAGATCCAGTAATTTCTGAATTCTCTTTGAAAAGGACCAAATCCCTAATAAAATCACTTAGTTTCGTTTAACTGAACTTTTCAGGCATTTCTGATATACTGGCAGAAATATATTTTGAACAAAATCTGATATATTGCAACGCTTTTATCATTTTCGATTCATTCTAGAAGAGGTATGACGAATGGCATAGTGTCACTGTGAAGGATCGACCTACTTGCAGATTCTACAGCTTGAGAAGCTATTCTGATTGACATCAACGTTTACTTTTGCAAAAATAGCAATCGTCAAAATACTTTTTTGGTTTCGGCCATGTCATAGGTTTTACAAATAACGATGACACTTTGTTCGGTTCAACCAATCTCAAACTTCACAGGAACACGAACTATATTACATATAATATGTGCTACTGAGGACTTATTCTGAAGAGCTTCTGAATCTTCAAAGTATAGATTTACAGTAAATATTTTTGAGATTTGTTATAATGATACTTTGCTGAGACTGAAATAAAATCTCTACACATATAGCGAAAGAAATCTATCTGACTTTTATACTAACGGTGTATTTTAATAAAAAGCAACAAATTTCTAATTCATAATGCCACGACTTCTTTCTGAAAATAATAAACGATGAAATCAAACAAATAAAGAGATCAACACTAACTAATTCTCATGCACTCTTTTTGTTCTGTGAATTCACTTTAATTATCTCTCTGCCACCACGTGGCTCGCAAGCATTAATATAAAGACTATCTGGGGGTGACATGATATCTGTAAAATATTGTGGAATCTTTCAGCAAGAATCTTTTACTATTATTAGACAACTTTGTATTATTTTATCTTTAAAAAGTAACCAGTATTGAGAAATGCAGTCTACTTGAATTCGATATAGAAATATACGAAAATAAAGCTTGTAATCTACATCCAAAAATAGTCCAGTCCACCTAAAATTATGTGTGATGATTTTTCATTGTAGACCAATGTATTTATCTCAACATTGGAACATCACCTCCATATAATTGTTTATAATACAACAAAAAATACTTATTATCCTTTATATTCTTCGAAAATTGTAAATAGACTGTACATTTAGCGGCAAAATTTAAAAACATATTAAGAAATGTTATCAACAATCAAAAGCTGACTAATCGTGAATAGAATGACGTTAATTGATATTAATCTTGAGCTGTCAGTGACGAAATTAAGAAAAAAGCATCGTAAAATTCCAAGAAGTTTTCGCAATAATACTATATACTACACCACTTTAATTCGAATGCAAAGCATTTCATTTTACGATTTCCATCAGCTAAGTTTATATTTCCGTACATTAAAGCCGAGCGGACAACAGAAATGAAATGGGCGCATTATCGGTGCAATAATAATTGACTAGTGATGGATTCCGTATATCATCGCCAATAAAACTTGTTCAAGTGTCAGTAAAATCAAATCGCTAAAAATATAAACGTATTTTCTATTTGTTATTCTTATAAATTGAATAGCATATGGAACTTGTGTATTGATCAAAATCAGTACAAATATTTTTACATAACTAGAATGAATCATATATATTTATTTATACGCAAATACATTACAAATATAATTGTATGCAGATATTGTACGAGGGGTACTAGAAAAATTTTCTACATATCAATCAATTCAAAAATCTTTTGATAATTCAGTTTTTCGACGTATCTCTCTCAATTAACTTCAACGCACTTGTGCCACCTGTCCTGCAGGAACCTTATTCCATCAAAAATATGGTGGAGATGGATCACTCACTCTCTGCCTTGTAAACTCGCGCATTGTCATGAAAAGAAAGACTTCTTTGTAATGCAAACCTAGACTTTTTAGTCAACAACTGTACGTAATTTTATCAATACATTACCATGAAGAACTGCTTTTATTATAGTCCCTTTTAGCATATAGTTATTCTACAAGAATAGCTACTGTTCACTCCTCGAATACAATAAGTCATCTTCAATGGATTAACGATCTCACAAAAGTCATTTGGAAAATGTTTCACTTTAAAATATGACGAACTCTCGTTCTTATATACTACAATCGATCACAAGAAACATTTTTTGTGCGAAACAATTATACAAAACATTAAATAATTATCGAATTGGAGTCAAATTTGACACTTAAATAGAAAAATATTGTCACTATTGCGCTACTAGGCAACACATATCTAATTGTTTCTATCATGGCTAAAATATTTACATATACATAAATATTTCGAGTATCTTAATTATTATACTATAATACAACCATATTCACCTCCAGTATGGCAATAATTATACTTAAACACGCATTCTTGAATTTAAAAAAAAGGATATTCGTTTTGCATCGACATTAGCAGTTAACCTCGTTATTCTAAATTCCTGGTTACTGCCCAATATTTGCTTTTGTAAGTGATTTCCTTAATTAATATCAAAATTATATAAGCTTGAGTCTTACTGATCTATCTCACTGAAAATCTTTCAAAAGCGTATCAAGAACATGTAAATAATCAATTGATCAATTATTGGTAAATTTAATTATCAAGAATTTATAATGTAAAGAAACATGATTATACTAAATATTAATAAATGTGTAGTGGTAACCTACTCTCAATCAGCAATCCAGTATTGTATCACTACTCTCTGGATCTAGATATATTAGCTTTAGATTTAGAAGTCGTACTTGAATTGCACCTCCATATTAATATAGTGTGCTTCTATATCGCGCTCACTAAGGTCAGTTTAACATCTCGAAGAGAATTAATAAGGGCTGAGTTTCTTCGTAACCTTGTCCAAAATCGGTTTAATTTCCCATGTCTCTATCAGTGGTGGATTTTTTAGTGCCGACGTATGCAATGCGCTCCAGATATTCTTTCTTGGTGAACAGGTAGAACAAATGTCCTAGTTACAGCACCGCTGACTCATGTCGAGAACTCGTTTTCCTGACATTTTCCACATATAGTTGTCCCTCATGCATTATACCTATACCTTTTCTTATTATTTTGATTGCAATTCTTATTAAGGAATTACGATTCCTTGATAATTTAAATTGTGTGTGTACGTTCATATATGTACATGCTGGTTTGGATATGTGCATGCGTATTCATTCATTAGGTGTAGATTTTTTTGGGTATCGTAGATTTAAATATGATATAATATGCTACAGCATTGTTTCATTTACATATTCATATTGTCCCATAAAGGGATTCGTCTGTGAAACAATAAAAATCATTATTATTTTTATTATCATTATTATTATTATAGCCATACAGACGTATTCTATTTTAACGAATTTCGAATATACTACAAGAGATATTCTAGAATTATTAAAATACGTAAACACTGTACTATAATAATTTTTTATTGCAAAATAGCAATAGCAGTTGCACGCTCCAATCCTTTGTAGCAGCTATGATGCTCGCTGCAACGTTACAAGCTGAAATGAGAAAAAAAAATTTAAGAATAATATATGACGGAATTAACTTCGCCTTTTCAGAAAAAGCATATTCGTGAATATATAGAAAAACTTCTATGACACCTACTTTATCTTTATCCATAACAAACAATGAGTTTAGTTCAAAGTAATAAATGACTATGTAATAATAGATGATACTCTTGGCTTTGGATCCATAGCAATATAAGTAATTTTTATAAATAGTTCAATGTTAAAAAAATATTTTAAGAAAATTCTACCATCTTCATAATGAAAAGACAATGCCCAATGAAAAAAGAATGCTCACTACTTGTTTTTTGAAAGTATAGGATTGGTAAAAATTGTTATGTTCGAAGAAAATAAGATGTTGTATATATAATATACAAAATAATACATATGTGACATTGTTTAAAGGATAGATTCCTACTGTTGAATCATTGCAAATTTATTCACAAAACTGCTCTAGTAACTTACTAAGGAGAAATTAGACGAAATTTATCGAAGATCTAATTGCACTAGCTGTGTGATTTCTGATTGTTTTCCAGCATCTAAAGAGAGATGCTGGCAAGCAATGAGATGCTGCAAAGTCTATTTTAAGCGTTCTTGAAGTTTTATACATCCAGCATATATTATTTTGCCATATCTCGATCACTTCTTTCGTATTTCATTTACTTCCGACAACAAACTGGTAATAAAAAAATTGCTAAGAATATCAGAGCGCTTTTATACAATACCGGAAAACCCTTTACAAGATCTTATGAGATGCTTAGTGAACGCGATGTAGAAGCACAGACAGCATTAATATGGTCGATTAACTGAGGGTTCTAATCAAATACGACACCCAAATCCCTAAAGTTAGTCTGCCCCAGTGTAGTGATACAAGACTTCATTGCTGATTCTTAAGTAGGTTACCACTGGGCATTTATTAAAACTTAGCATATTTTCATTATACATATTATAAATTATTGATAATAAAATTTACCAATAAATTTTTCTAATATCACACATATTCGTGAGCATATTTTTTCCATATTCAAGGTTTACCATTATCTAGAATTCTTCAGTAGCTCAAATAACAAAGAGCCATTCACACATTAAATCAACAAAGCGACAGGTTCTGACGCGAAATCAACCGAACTCATTAAGCTTCTTGATGGAAAAAGCATTGAAGTCCTTCACAGGCTCTTTAATGGAATATATGGTATTGGTTAATACTCCGATCAATAGTAATCATCGACTTTCATACGTCTACCGAGAAATAACAATGCAGGAGGATATGAAGGTCATAGGCTCATTAATCTCATAAGTCATAACTTGAAATTGATCCTCAAAAGTATACGCCAGCAAATATCTAGAAATTATGAACAAACCGTAAGTGATACACTATTCGGGGCACTACCTAGCAAGCTGTAGTTGAAACACAAGTTCTTTCGCAAAACTGTTATGATCAAAGAGGAAAGGTAACGCTTTGCTTTATATATTTCGAAAAAGCATTCGGTAAGGTACAAATCCTTAGCTATTGAGAATTTTTAAACAAGTGGGTATAATAAAAGGACACCCGATCCAAAAAAAAGCTTATATTTAAATTAAACGAGCCAAATCAAGACTGACGGAGAGACAGCAGGGAACATCGAAATATATTATGGAGTCCGATACCTCTACTATTCAGTATTTTTCCAAAAATCTCTTGAAGATCTTGAAAAAGGTATCAAAGTTTACAGGATATGCATGAACAGCATTCATTATTCTAACGACATTATTTCAATTGCTGATAAAATCGAGGATCTTTAACGCTTTGTCAACATAGTTAGGATACAACGGCGAAAGAATGGGTTTCGGCACTAAAAGAAAACAAAATTCACAGTCATTACTCGAGAATCAGATAAACAAACGCTAGCCTAACAGGGGCTACAAGGGCATACAAATTGAACATACAAACAAATTTATATATCGAGAAGAGACTAAAACAGCCATCCACAAAATGTCACATAAAGAATGTGTACAGTGCATTTATGTAACTGAAAAATGTTTTAACAAATGCAAACTTTGATTTGAACAAGATTTATAAAATGCTATATTTGATCAGTAGCCATGGGCCTAAAGGTCCGTGGAGCTGAAATATATAAATATATATTTGGTCAGTATTGTATGGAGCAGAGGGTTGGACATTGAAGACGCCCGCAATGAATAAACTTCAAGCTTTCGAAATTTGGATATAGTCCAAAATACTCAAAGTCTCTTTGAGCAATAAACGAGAATTCCCTTAGAGATATGCAGAGACCGAGAATTCCTACTTTTATATAAAACAAGAAAAGTTTCATATGTAGCATACATAATGCGTAATACAATGTAACAATTACTACAATTAATTTTTGAAGAAAAAATAAGAGAAAGGGATTATCGAAAACAAAAAGATGTCATGGTTATTCAATTGGCACATAGAAATCGCACTCTTAATGCTAGATTCAAAGTGAGCTGCTCCCATTAGAAGGCTATTATCAACGCAAACAATAATGAATAGTTTGAATATGCCTGATTATAAACGTAAACACTAGTAATTTGCATTAATCTTACTGTAGAGCAAAAAAGGTCATAAATGCAAATGAGCATATCAATCGCTATCAAAATGAATGAGAGTTAATATTATTCAATGACGAACTGAGACTTACTTCGCAGCCAAATAATATTTTGACTAGTATTCTAACTTAGCGTGAACCCAGCATACACAATAATCCACAACGGAAAAGGTTGCAATGATGAAGCTGATATAGAATGAATGGAGTGGTCAATTAATTCTCTAGATGGTGATCCAATAGAACAGGCTTGGATGAAATATACTAAAAATGATTGAATTGGTAGTCCGATTCATTCCATTAATATACCGCTTTTAGATGTTCATGAAGATTTCATGAAGATAATGTATATTATAATAATAATCTATATATTTTTTTTGGAGAATTATTGCAATAACACAACTGTGAAATTGAATATTTCTGTATTTGTCCTACACAAAAAATACAACATTCCATAATTTCACAGAAAGATTACATTGAAAATTCCAACGTGTTCGATTACTCGTTCGCAAATATACTGAAACTAAAAAGCGATGTTAAATCAACTTGTTTTTATTATTATTTTTATGATATATCGGTTAATTTTATTGAGTAACGCAAATCCAGACAATTCCATGTATATTAGGCAAATGTAAAAAAAAGGAAAATAAAGAATAGGGCTTCCTGCCATATATTCCCACCTTAATTTATTATTTATCTACTTTTTTCATAAATAATTTAGTTATTTTACTAGCACACTTTCTCGCAGTAAAACGGAAACGTCCTATAAAAAAAACAATAGCGGAAAGTTTGCATGAGGCGCCACTGAAGTCTACGTTAATATTAAATCAGGACAAATCTAATGATAAAATCGTATGCCAGCAACGTACGAAATTTAAATTAAGTTTACGTTGTTTCGCAGCTAAGGTATTCTTAATATGCTTCTAGCATGTAACTATTCAAGGAAGGAATTCGGCAAATTTTCATTCTTTAATTAATACATTGACAGTAGACTAACCAAAACTATATTTTAATGATATATAATTATTTAATTATAAACAGAAACATTAAATTTAAGTGAAAAGAAATATAAATTTTGAATATTAAATAAGTATAGTACAAATAATAAATGTAAATTTTAATATAATCAATATTTTAATCATCATACAATTCAGAGCACAGGACTGAATAGAAACCAGTTGGCTGTAGTGACGGGAAAAATTTAAATTCGAAAACATTTATGTGGAATTTAAAGGGAAAGGAAGTTGTTACACAAATTTGTGCTTATGAAAGATAAACAAAAAGTTAATGTTATATTATTACATTTAATTAAAAATTCACACAAGAAAAAAAAAATTGTATTTTTATGTACGTAACAAGTTATACTGGGTGTCCCAAAATTAACGCAAGATTTGAATTTGTCGCCATTTGTGCAGTAAATTGTTGGCAGCCCTAAAAAAACAATTCGACAGCTGACAGTTTAGGATTAGTAAAAATGGAGCGTTACACGATAGAACGTGTCCTCATTATTGAACAATATTTCAAAAATAATGAAAGCTTGGCGGCCGCAAAACTTCATACAAAATATGCTCGGAATAGTGTTTTAACTTCGTCAACTCTGAAGAGATTAATTGAAAAATTCCGGGAGACTGGATCCGTTGGAGACGCCAAATATACTGGTCCTCCAAAAGCCGTTCAAATGTCAATATCGAAGCAGTGCGTGAGAGCGTCGGTGACGATCCAGGAACCTCAATTCGGCGTTGTGGACAAGATTACAAATTTCAAGAAACTCTCTACGGCGTATACTCACTAAAGATCTGTATCTCCTTGCTTACAAAATTCAATTAACACAACTAAAGCCTAATGACCATGCACAGCGAAGAGAGTTCGTTGAATGGATTATTGAACATCAACAAATGGATGCTGATTTTTCGAGCAAAATCATCCTAAACGATGAAGCACATTTTCACCTTGATAGCTTTGTTAATCGCCAAAATTGCCGCTTTTGGGGTTCTGAACCCACATGTGATTGTCGAAAAACAAATGCATTCACAACTTGTCACTGTTTGATGTGTATTTTGGGCTGGAGGTATAATTGGACCATACTTTTTTGAAAATGAGGCTGGTCAAGCAGTGACTGTTACTGGTGCTCGATATCGCGACATGATAACAGTTCTTTCTGCCGAAATTGGATAATATTGATGTGGCCTATATGTGGTTTCAATAAGACGGTGCCACATGCCATACAGACCGTGATACAATTCAATTACTGCATGAGACATTTCCAGGTCATGAACTCTCTCGCTTCGGTGATCAGAAATGGCCCCCTAAATCATGTGATTTAACACCATTAGATTTCTTTTTATGGGGTTATTTGAAATCACAGGTCTATGTCAACAAGCCCACAACCACCCGTGCATTAAAGGAGGAGAGCTGCATGAACGAAATTCAGTCACATTTATGCATAATAGTCATGGAAAATTTCGGCGAACGAGTGCGTATGTGCATGCAAAGCCGTGGAGGCCATTTGCCCTATGTATTATTCCATAAATAACCCTATGCTATGTACTTTAAGACTAAAAACTGTGTTATCTATTTAATTCAAATCTTGCGTTAATTTTGGGACAGCTTTATATGATTTAAACCTATGGTAAATTTATTTTCATGTTTGTTTAATATAAAATTTGTTTATACATTTTAAGTTTTATCAGATTATACAAATAGTAAAAATTTTAATTTTTTGTTTTTTTTTGTTTGTTGAATTTTGAAGTGAATTTTATTTTATTGCAAGTATTTTTTAATTATTTCAATATTAATATAAAAGAAAGTGAAATAGTTATTCTTTATTTATATATATACATTTAAAGATTAAGAGAAGAGAAATTAAGAACAAAAAAATATCAATTATCTTATAAAAAATATATATAATTAAGAAAAAAAATTGTTTAGTGTGATTTTTTTAAGAAACTCTATTTCATGTTTTTAAAGAATCTAGAATATAAAGTTAATATAATAAAACAAAACAAGCACATATACAATTATATTTATTAAATTTAATCAATAATATTTGCATATTAATGTTAATTAAATTATATAACTGTAACATAATACATATTATGATGTTTATTTACTTATACATACGTATATATATATATATATATATATATATATATGAATAATTCTAAGAATTAATTAATACATGATCTTGTAAAAAGAATTTGATTTATATATTTATCAAAGAACATAGAAGTTGTCAAGTACAAATATTTAAACTAAAATTATATTTGAAAGAAGTTATAAATATGCAGTACAAGTACAGTACAATAATTAAATTAATCTTTATAATATATTTTATTTAGAAGAGAATATTTAATGTGCATGTCTAATTTTGTTTTATATACCAATGGTAAAAAATTCTAGTGTATTAGTAAGTAAAGTAAATGTTTTTCAAGAGCTTAAAGAGAAATAGTATTACTGAAATTGATCATTAAATTGTGTGTGAAGAGGATTTGCCAAAGTAAATGAAATATTTGTGTGCAAATGAAGATGCAAGAGTCAAAAAAATGTAGGATAAATTTGTAAATAAATAATACATTAGGAAAGGAAAAGGTTGTTTAAGCATTATTTATGTATTGTAGAAGTAAATACACGAATAATTTTTATGTGATTGGAGTATAAAATGATGGATTTGTAGTAAATTCATAAAAGCACTTAAAAAATTCATAAAAAGTATTTTAAAATGGTAGACAACATTAATTGAAAGATTACAGAGTGTGGGATTTAAGTTTCCGAAAGAATTTCATATTTAGAAGTTACAGGAAGCGAGAAAATTGGAAGGGAATTATAACTTTGACTGTGTAGAAAGATTAAATACGCGATATAAATACAAAGTTTTTAAAAGAAGGAAATGAGTTATGCTTACGAATTTAAACATTTTATAACTTACTTTAATATTAATTTGTAGTTTAAAAAATGAATTTATGAGTTTATAATGCAATTTATAATAAATATCGATGGTCAACTGCTTAGATCTTACTGGTTTAAAAAACTTGAAAACCAGGAGTGCCTTTTCAAATTTCGGTCATTCATATTCAGCCTCTAGTGGACGACGTATCGTTTGTTTTCCTTAAAAATTCTTATAAACAATAAGATAACCTATTGGAGGTGATGTTTGTGTTCATCAGAATGATGAAAATCACGCATGAATTAAATCACATTATAAGTAATTTTATTAAAAGTGTTTACATGTTTAAAAATAATAAAAATAATTATAAATAAACTATGTATTAAACTATCTAAAATAAATTAGAGAAAACTTAAAACACTTAACTAAACAATTAAAATGAAGATAAAGTCTTTAAAGTGTTAAATAATTTTAAAATTACTATTTATGGACAACATACCAAGTTAGTGAATACAATTAAGAACATAAAGAGACAGAAACATGACACCTATCGAGGAAATAAATAAAGATGTGGATATAACGAGTTTAGACAATCCAGATAAGATTTAAAAAAATATTGTTTTTATTTGCGTTTATGTTGATGTTTTAAGAGTTTATGTTATTTATAAATGTTTATTTTAAAATGTATTCGTAATTGTTTATAATAATGTTATGAATATGTTGCAAACTTTTAAAATATATACCATGTTACATTCAAATTTTCTTTTATTCAGTAAAAACTTCTATCAAATATTAGTTTTAAGAAGAGTTATAATTAAAACAAAGGTTTTATGTAGATTGGATGAGCATTGCATTTATCTATACTTTGTATTATATTTAGAGTATTAATTGAAATAATGCTGGACTTTATACTCAGCGACCATCGATACAATTGTTCTCTTAGCAAGAAATTCTACTCGACCTTTTTTCTTTCTTATTTTCTGATCGAAAATATTGTATATGCAGTTTTTAATTTTATATATCTATCATTACATATGTACTTTATCTTTCTCAGTTCTTCTAACTAGCTAGATGTTCCTTAATCTCCTAATGTTTTAATGTTAAATATAAATATATTCCATGCAAAGGAATCACCAACACGAAGGTGATTCCTTTTTTGGATTCATGATTATTGATCGATTTTATATGTATAATTTATTACTCACAAACGTACACAGAGAGAGACCCTTTCCTTCTTTAGGTTATTCGCTATTTTCAGGTATTTTCGCGGTCTTTTACTAGTCCCATGCTATTATCTCTTTATATCTTTTCCAAGAACATTACCTTGATCATCCTACACAGGCGGCCATACCTTTAAATTACATACTATTTATTAATTGAATGAAGAGGAATACACTAGAAAAATATAGAAAACTCGCATCTCTGAGATACGAGGGCGGATCAATCACTCATGAACCTGGCGAAGTAAAAAACGAACAGCAAAAATCTAATTTTTTTTAACTTAACTTCAAAACATAATTATCAAAATTTGCGTTTATTTCGATTGTGAGGACGCTTATTATTAGAATAGAAAGTTAACTGCTTTTAACTTGTTTTAATAGAAAAGATGGAGTGCCGAATAGTAATAATTTTTATTTAAAGAAGAAAACAAACGATGATGTTAAAGGCGAACTAGAGTTTGTTTATGGAGTCCAATCTCCATCAATTACAACTATAAAACGATGAACATCTGAGTTTAGACGTGATCGAATCAGAATATTTTATAAACAACGCAGTCAACACTTGAAAGTTATGGATGCTCCATAAATGATTAAAAATGTACATGGTGTTAAATGACTATTTAGCGTGGTAGAAGTACTTTCATATGAAATAGTGATTTCAATCTTGCATAATGAATTGAGTATATATGTCCAAAATGGATGTGCTGCATTTGTTGACTGTAGACCATTCTCAATAATAATAATCTTGTTTGCACCCAAATACATGTTTCGCGATCTAACAAAATGGAACTAATTACAATGAAAAGGAACTATTACCGCTCGTATTAATATTTGCACAAATCAAATATTTATCCATATTTTGCGACTCATAAATATGTCGGCGCGACTAAATATTGGGTCGCGACTGAATGATTAACAAACGCTGCTTTAAAGTGCAAACGCGAATGGCAATGCATTTCATTCCCCAATTTAAGGAAATTAAGACGTGATCCGAAACATCTTTGGCTCTGAATAATAACAGTCAATGAAACCGTAATATACCAATAGCAACCGAAACAATGGACTGAGTTATAGTTATAGTTACTGTTATGGGATTGCAGTAGAATTCTTCTTATCGATTATCTGTAAAAGCATAAAACTATATCAGTACACACTTCGATTGTTTCAATGGAAAAATTCATGAGCTACTTCCGCATCCGCCTTATTCATCAGATTTAGCCTCCTCAATTTTTTTTCCTTTTTCTTAACTTGGTCAAACGAGAAGGTAGTTCCAAGTAGACAAAGAAATTGAAAATTTTATTATTTTTTATTATGTTGTCTACACACACTACTGATTCACTCTCAATCTCCGTTTCCAAATGCAAACTGGCATTGTACATTTTTTAAAGACCGGCTAACTTATGGTATTTTAGCAAACCTTTAGGTACACCTAAAGAAACGGTTTTCGCATAGTAATATATTCATTTTTTTATGCTTACTATGATAATAGTATTATACCTTTATTCCGTGTATTAAAAGTATTTTTATTGTAACTCTATTCGGCTTGTATGCTATTAGACAGAAAGTTATTAATGCAACTATTTACTTTTTATCATTATTCTAATTATTTCTAACCCAGCAAAAACTGTGTGTACACACTGTAATTTAATAATATCTAATTAAGCATTGTACTTATTAAACGTTTTCGCCTTGAACACATAAAACTTATGTAAATGTAAACGCATAAATATATAAAGGTTTTTATAACTTGCTGAGTAGAAGCATATAATCGCTTAATGACTTTCTAAACACTCAAATCCATTTTCTAAACATTTATATTTAATGTGAGAATTTATTTTCAAATTCAGTCATACAGTAGTTAATGTATATTTGACAGTATTAAGTATGTAAATTACATAAGTTACATAAGACATTCTGTATATAATTAGTATTTATTTGACAGCTAATTCAATACCATTATTCAGTGGAATAAAAATGTCAGAGAAATTAGCTTCTATTGTATAAAAATATACAATTTTTAAGACAAATATTCGCTCATTGTCGAAAATAAAATCTTTTTCGCGATGAAAGATATATCTGAAAAATACTAACATTTATATTACAAATCGATCTTCAAGTATATGTAATTATTGAATCCTACTGTTTCGTGATAAGTTTATACTAGGTACCAATGAAATAGGAAATCTTAAATACACTTTCCGATTTCTAAAACACGGAATTACACAAGCGTTAATCCAACGCTAATTACTTTGTTTTCGTATATTATTTTTTAAATCCGCTTCTACATCTGTGTTTCCTAAATTGTAGAAACATGTTGGAATTGTTCCTGTTTCCAAGAAGCGTGACAAATCAAAAACACATTATCGCCCCATTGCTATTGCATATTTCTGATATTGCTAAAATATGCAAACAGTATTTATATAGTTACATATTTCACAGTAATCATTTTATAAATACGTATATTCATCAGCATGGTTTTTTTCTCCGAGAGAACTACTATAATTAATCTAGCAACATTCACACAATATGTTAGTAAGATAATTCAATGTCGAAGTCAGGTTATTTACATTTATTTTTGACATTTTTCAGTGTTTGATATTATTGATCATTTAAAGCTGTTGAAAAAGCTTTCTTATTGGCTTTTGTCTTCTTAAACTTATACAGTCGTGCTTAAACAATAAGATTAACTACGTTTTCTATAATGGCTACACGTATAATGTTTTTATATCACATCGGAGGTGATATAAAAGCATCTCAAAGAACTCAAGGTTCCACTATTATTTTTGCTTTTTATGAACAAGTTTGTTTTCTAGTGCTTTAGATTATTCTGATATATATTAAAATTTTAGAGGTAGTATCGACTATATAGACGTCACGCTCCTACAAACGAGTATTTATTTTATAACTAATTGATTTATCGTTAATTATTCATCTTTGAATATTGATAAATATTTCGTTATCTTATCTTAGAACACAGATTCAGTAAAAGATCTTGAAATACTGTTTGGTAAATGATGAAATTTCAATTGATACATGTCTTGAAAATGTATCTACACACGTGCCTCTCAGCAGTTAAAACAATAGGATTTATTTTGGGGTCTAGCAAGTTCTTAGTATAGTATCGATCTACTGAAAGCGTAATTTTCCCTTTGTTTTAAACAGGCTACAATTTGGATCCACCATTTGATAGTATTTTAAATTTTTATGCTTCAAAACTTCTAACATTATCCTGATCGAAGAATTAAGTATACTTTATTGATACAACACAATCAACCCATTTTTTACACTAATTAATCAATTAGGTTGACTATTCTAACTTTTCTGCTATTAATTTTAATGTTCCACACATTACCTCTGAACAATTTGTCACACTTAGTCGAAATGCAAGCTTATTGTTTTTTTATTTTTAACAGATAAGCATTGGTCCTGTAAGTGGGTTTGATCTGTCTACAGTTTATTACTATGGTGTACATCTTCCTTGCACATTCTCAGCCTAACGCTGGAAACTTTTCACCAAACCCAGGTATCTATGGATTAGACATCAAACTGTAAACGGCTGATATTGCAGTACTATTATACATCATGAAACGCCAAATTAATATAAGCTATATGATGCTTTTCTTCCATACGGGGAATTATTAAGGACGATTAAAAAGTTCTTAAGCAGTTATTTAAATGTAATACTACTGTTTAATTGAATAGTATTTAAACTTGTGCAAATAATATTTTATTTAAAAACAAAAGAAAATGGAACGTCAAGTAAAAAAAGAGAAAGTCCGACATATTCTTTTGTTTAAGTTCAACAGAACCACTAGAACTATTTGTATTGTTTACAGAGGAAACGTAATTGAGGAGAGTACAATAAGAAAATGGTTTTCTGGATTTGAAAGTGGCTGTTTTTGATATAAACAATTTTCAACGTTCAGGAAGACCATCAGACTTCTTCAGCCATGGGAACCATGGAAGGGAGGCGGCCGTAAATAATGAAGTTCATTTATTTGATTTGTTAGCAAAATTATAAATTTTGAGTTTAATAAAAACATTACAAATTTGAGCATTAACCTAATACAGGTTCGGTTTGATATCAAATTATTCGAGGCTTCGTGAAGTTGTTTTAAAATTACTTGACTAGTAGAAATTAGAATTTGTATAACTTTAACATCTTTCTGATGGCATAATGGCTGTATCTCTTGTGGTAAAAGGACGTTTCTCTTTATATTTTTGTTGAAGGTTATATGCGTTAGGTATAGGAACGTCTGTTAGGTATTAGTATTTTAGTATTTTTATAAGTACATACTTATTATCTATCGCAAAACGGTATTTAGTACAAATTTTAAGATGTTTTGTACTTGAATTCGAAAATACTTACCATAATTGTCATTGTATTGATTAAATGACGGATTTTGATCATGTTATGAGATCTTCTATTAATAAAAAATTTTCTGTGTTTTGCTCTTGTTTTTGTAATAACTACTTTTTATATATTTGTGTGTATGTGTTCTTCATTATAGTTTGTATGTAATTAAAAATTTTTTTTTTGTATAATACATGTTACTATTGGTACTGCTTCTAATTCCTATGCTGTTTTAATTCGATTGCAAATGGTGTATTTTATTATTATCAAATAAAAAAGTATGTCCTTTAAAATTGTTGCGCATCGGGTATATTAAAAAAATTTTCGCGACTCGAAGTATTAGAACGTTTTAAAAGATCAAGAAACTATATTTAATGTACATAGCTATCTTTTTATATTTTAGCAGAAACAATTAAATTCATTAGAACCTCAAATGGTAGCCTAAATCGTATCCAAATGTGCGAACCATATTTCTCTCTTCACGCCTAATTAAGTCAACTTGTCTATTCCAGGTTTCTAAATCATCAACGTTGAATTTAGAAAGCATTGATTTACTCGAGTATACTACGTTAGGAAAGTATCTGAATTTGACAGGTGACCAACCCTCATCTGAATTAAGACAGACAAATTCTAGCCCAGGCCACGTTAGCGATATAAATTTCTTTTATCAAGGTAGACAAACAACTTCGCCTAAAATATACTTCCAACATTTAATGCCGAACGGAAAACGCTATTAAAGATAGAGAATCTAATACACAACCTGATTATCATAAAAAAGTGTCGTTACTACATGTAATAATAATATAATAATATTCATATACTTAACAGTAGATACCCCTTGATGTCATTTTTAATGAATATTTTATTAAGTCTCATTATAATTTTTGCAGTACTGTATTGGGGCCATATTATCAGACACAACGCAATAACTAAAATCACACAGAGGTCATTGACAAAATTTATAATAGACAGATGTATAAAACGTGACAATAGATTTACTTACCACGATTAATTTACAAATACCATGATCAATTTTTTAGCATGTCAACTATAGTTAACGCTAAAAGTTGTTCGACTGTGACAATTCCCAAAATAATGCAGCTTTAATTGATTCATTGTCTATTCTCCAAATATTAACTACTGCACCCAATCCAGCATTTCTGTCTCTTTTACTAATTTATATTGATTCAGAGCAGAGTCTGCTTTCTATTGTTTCGTCTACTTTAGAGCTTGTCTCTTATGATTCAATGTCTCACATTCTTCTAGGATATGGTTGACTATTTCTGAAGCTCTATTACACAATTTTCTATTAGGACCTCCGTTATATCTGCCAATTTAATTTATAAAATGGACAGATGCGTAACCTGTTATTGTTATATTTTGTTTTCTTTCCAATCAAAGCCATTTCTCAATTTTTTTATGTTTTGGCTCGATTTTGCCATGTTCGTGCTTAAGTTTGTTTCCCCTAAGTACAAAACACGATCTTAGCACTCCTCAATAATCCTAATGCAGATATTTTATTTTATATAACAATAGGGCACACAACTTTGAAACTAAGTGACCCATTGAGCCGTATAATGTTTTTAATATGCCACTGCATATATTTAAAGTCAAAATAGTGCAGCTTTTCAGTGGTTCTGACTCAGTAACAAGTTTACTAATGAACTTATTTCGATAATTAAATTAACTATTAATTTAGTCACCAAACATGTACATGTTATGTTTTACATATTTCTTTTCGCCCTTTTTCATTTACCTTCATTATGTTTTTTAATTTTCGTTGTCATATTTACAATTATATTGTTATATTACCACTGATATACTAAAATAGTAACTACACTTATAACTCTAAAGATCTAATAATAAAAATAATTAATTGCTTAGTTATTTATTTTGAAGGACGGAAGAACTTAATTACAAAGCATTACTATTGAGAAATTTTATACCTTAATCTTCACACACTACTTAATTGGTAAGTGTCTATATCTATAAACTACATTTTAAATAGATCGTATAAAATCTGCATTCATATGCAAAGTTATGTGATTAGTAAGTAATGTTACTAATCACAAACCGCTAGTGGGTTAACCTCTATGTTTATCTTTCCAAAAAATTATATTTTAAGGTTCATCAGAATATTATCAAAATGTTTTTTGTTACTTTCACATAAAAACTTTCTCTAAATTGTAACTAAAAATAAATTTTATGATAAATACAAATAGGTAAACTACTTCTAATTTCGTGTATAAAGCTGTAATAAAAACTGTATAATTCTATCTAAGTATCTTTATACAAGAATGACCGAAGTTAATCTACATTTTAATAATTAAATTAATGTAACAGCTCCTTACTATTTTCGTCAAAATAATGAACTCTTGAAAAAATCCATCATTGTTCTTGTAGCCGTAAGTCTAACATTAAATAAAACTAACTTATTAAACTTTATTTATTATATTAACTAAGTTAGATTAGAATATCTTTAAATTATATACGTAATTGGGTGGACAAGTTTCCTTTTCGGTAATTTAATATAACAGTCTTGAAACATATAGATGGATAAATATAGCTGGAGTATTGATATAAATAGCATTCAATTCGAAACTATTTTTTATAACTATTCTATTCAAGGCATCAAAAAGGAACAAGTATGTATTTCATTCCAATCATCAGTATTTTCTTTATATGCAGAAGATATTTGTATAAGCAGCAAATAATTAACCTCAATGAAGCTTATCGCTTTCAATTCAACAAATATACCCAATTATTTTAAAACAAACGCATATCTAATAATTTTTAATATTCCTAATAGAATCACTGAACAATTTTATATTAACTAACACAAGTACTTCATTGATAATGCTAAAACCAAATTGTCCAACTTTTCTTCCCTTAAGTAATTTATTCCGTGTTGTTGAACATTAGGCCAACAAAAGCCTTTCTCATTATAGCACCCCACCGGATGATGTTTGTGTTAGCCACTAACTAGCCTTTATGTAAATAAGGACTATTATTCAAATACGACTGGATGAATAAGTTTTCAAGCAAAATACACCTTCTATCTCCATAAATTTGTAAATTCATTTGCAATTCTTTCAAACACAATATAAATAACGGGTACTTAATTTACATAAAATGCTTAAAAGCTGAATAGGCTTAATAAAGGAAGTTCAAATAAATTAATTACTTTGAATTAGAATATAGTATTTTAGCATTAAATATTATGTGCGTATAAAAGCAATTGCTGTAGGTATATCAAAATACATTAAATCCAAATTTCCGACAATCGAATCTAAATATGATAAAAGTTGGACTATTTCATGTAAGTTATACTCAATCAAACATAAATCGGTAATTTTTCTAAAAATAACTATTGTTTTACTCTATATAACAAACATTCTATTATTGCTTTTAATATAATATTGCGAATATTAAGTAACACGAAATAAAACTTCAAAATCAAGACACAAAAATGTAGCATGATTGCATATCATTATGCGCTTTTTATATAGCATGATATTTGCGGAAGTTGAGTAACTTGTGTATTTGGAAATATTAATAACAATAAATTAAAAGAAGTCGACGTAAATAATAAATCAATGAAGACAAATAAAAGCGCAAATGCAATAAATCGTCTGTTAAAATCGTAAAGTTTACTAAAAAAGGCAAAATCTATAGTATGTAAAAAACTAAAATGTTCAGAAATATGTGACAATAGAACATGGATGTTAAACAAGTCAAGATAGAACTGAAACAGAAAAAAATAAAAATAATATTGGACCGAAAGTGTGTGATCGAAAATTAAGGGATAAAATATGTGGATATGGATGTTTTCATTGACTAAATGACAAGAAAGTATTTAAAAGTAGATGTAACTACTATGCGAAATACGCTGGAGACTATAGCTAAGTGAGTAATGAAAATTATAATAAAAACTTACAACAATCATGTTTACATATGTATTTCGATAACAGATCATACATACACATTTCTATCGCAGAGAAAACCGAACTTTTTTAAAATAAAAACAAAAGATTTCTATTTTGGTAAAATTCATTTATTTTATTCAAATTAGTCGCGTTCGGCTTCAATACAACGTTTTTCACGGTCAATTAATATGTCGAATAAATTTTTAAGTTCATCTTTAGAGATGCCCTTCAAGATCGCTGTCGACACCCTTTTAATGGCTTTACCATTTGTAGTTCGAAAATCAGTGATAAGCGTCGAGCGATGAGATGATGCATTATCATGTAACGAACGCCAGCTACCATTTTCACGATATTAAAGGCACACACGACGAATTCGCACTAAAAGATGCTTCATAACACCAAGATAATATACAGCATTGACTGTTTGAATAGTTGGTACAAAGTCTTTGTGCACTATGACTTTCGAATCGTAAAAACAAATCAATATTGTCTTCACTTTTGACTTCTCTAAACTGCTTTTTTTCGGGCTCTCTTCGCTTGGATGCTTCCTTTCAGTTTTAAAGCTTTGTTTCTTAATCATATTGAGAATACCACGTTTCATTGTCTCAAGTTTTCCCTCTTTTTTGAATCTTTAATCAAGTCTGTACAATGTTGAATTCAGTTAGCTTGTATGGTACACACCTTGCACAAATCTTTCTCAATCCCAAATGCTGTGTCAAAATGGGATGAATTGAATCTGGAAATATACGTATCGCAATGAGTATTTTGACTCTTTTCTGATAAATTCATGCATGAGTTCGATGTTACTTTCCGTAACCACAGATTTTTTACACCAGGATGTTCGTCGTCATTTATGTCCGTACGACCGTCGTTTATACCGCCCATACACACTCGTATGTGATAAACATGCATCACCATACACGTCACACATCACCATCAAATTAAACGTTTCAGTAAACGATTTAGCGAGTTTAAAACAGAACTTGATATTTATTCTTTGTTCAAAATTCATTTTTCAACCAATGCCAAACACACTCTGTTACTTTATGCACAATTTCTCTGCTTGGTGAAAGATCTACGTTACCAATGTATATTTTTTTTTAGTAAACGACGCTACTAGGAATTACTATTTTGAAAAAGTTCGGTTTTCTCTGCGACAGACTGTCTCGTATATATATATTATTTTTCAATGTAATTGCTCTTCTGACTTCAGTGCATCCTGTTCTGCAACGACTTTACTCAATCAGAAAATTTTGTCGTTAGTCTTCAAAATAGGCAATGACCTCCTTATTCAACTGGTTATCGTCTACAAAATAATGCCCTCTGAAATGGCCCTCGAATTTCTAAGCAAAAAAGAAAAAGAAAGAAAAACGGAACCAAACTCGGACTATATGGTGAGTAGTGTAATTCAAAGACTTACACTCGCGGAGAGTGGGTTGGACTTGGCTGCTTTGTCTACTTGCACGTTTTCTTTGTTACGTAAAAATTGACGTTTTTAATCAATAACATACGTAATTTGACATATTATACAGGTAACTACTCTTATTGTAGTTCCCTTTAACATGTATTCAATAAGAATAGCTCCTCTTGGGTCCCAAAAAATTGTGAATTCCAGCTTGAATCCTCAATGGATGCACAACCCCGCCGAAACCGTTTTGACTAATATTTTACATTATAATATGATAGAGACTCGTTCCCATATACTGCAATATGTTCGTGTAGAGTTTTAAGAGAATTTGGTTTTTTGCCAAATATTTGATGACATTGTGATATTTTAATTTCAGAAAATTTATTTTTTGGCAACCCGCAATTAGCTGTTTCTATTATAGCTAGGTAAATTTTTTCTATTACCAATTACCAATTACCAAATATCTGCTTTGAGACAATATACATAAATTTTAGCATAAAGGTTCAAAACTAACATATATAGAATGTTTCTTTGTATCAGTGTGATTTACTAATGATGTGGGCAAGTTGACTAATTCATTAAATAGATACATTATCTAAGGGTATAAATATAAAATTTGATGTAGTTATGATAATAAATTCGTGAGTAATCCTTAATCAATGATGATCAGAATGGCCACGTCAACGTTAAGGAAAATCAGGCACCGCGCTACAATTAAATTCTTTACAAAATAAAGGAAAAGTTGAAAAATCGATCAGAAGAGCTGGTGACTGTTTACAAAGATTTTGCACCTTCATTATCTAAAGTTCAAAAATCGGAGGCCCAATTACTGCTGCTACGAAAGAAAATGTGAAAAGTGTTGGGAAACTACGGGAGGATATTCGTATAAAGGTTAGAGTGGCAGCAAATGTGACTAATTTGTCCGTTGGTACTATACACAAATTTCTTCATAACCTGTGCAAGCTTATGCCAAGCAATTTGCAAGGCATTATGTAACTGTTATAAGTTTGTTGAACGGTCAGGAAGCATACCAACCCCTCCACCTTTCCCATTCCAAACATGTGCTATGGACAATAGGTCTGGCGACCGTCCAGGCCAGTTGAGAATATGTATTGATGTTGGCCTCTTACAGGACTCGTAACGTAACAGCTGTAATATGAGGATGGCCATTATCTCGCTGGAAGGTCACATTATTTCACTCTTCGACGTATAGTAAAACGAATGGCTCCAGAACTTCGTATTAGTTCCTATGTTTTCACCACAAACCGCCAGTCCTCTAGTAATTGCAGTCTCGCGTTATATGGAAAAATTCAAAGCCTCCTCTTCGACATCGAATTCGTCTACAACCATCATGTGTTTACAAAAGAAACGAGTTTCTAGGGAGAAACAACATTAGTCTGAAACGATAGAAAATCCACCCAAAGACGAATACGGCTCTATATGTATAAAACACGTTTTTATCCTATGACCTATCTACTACACCATTGGATCAATTTAAATGTTCAAAAATACATTTACGAATATATCCAAGACCTAAATAATATCACCCACATTCCTGCAAACAATGTTCGCCCTCATATTGAAACTGCGCAGTCATTAGGCCTATCATCCATAAAACATGTCTGGGATATGATTGGTCGAAAGGTTAGTATAGCATGGGTAAGTAGCAGAATGTATTCGTTTATGTAGGGCGGTAACTCGCTATTAAATTTTCTTTATAAAGAGTATGAATTTTTCAATGAAAATTTAATCATTCATTATTCTCAACACAATAAACATTACTGCAAAATTTAGTTTAAAAATATATACTTTTATTGGATGTTTTGTTGATACATACTATAAAATAAATAAACTAAGTAACTACCTTAACCACCCTCTAGTTCACCCACAAAAATATCTATAAATAATATTTGCATTACAGCCCATGTCCTAGATGGATGCTTTAACTAATAAATATATCTTGGCCAATGATTTCTTGAAGTAGGCATGTCATGCGACACTATCCTAAGAAAATAAATCCCAACACTCGATAGCAGTTCTAGGGAATCGATCTGATTTTGTATATGGTTAATTTGTGTAAGTTTATTCCAATTTGCTTAATACACTAACTCTACACAAAATCTGAAATAATTGGGGATCCGTGAAACATCTTGTTCATTTTACAATAACATCAACGTTAGTTAATTCGAAAGAACAGATGCTATCAATGTGTTGAGTGAATATTCAACTACTATGAATCGGACACTTTAGCACATTACTAATTTCCAATGACTCGCCATTTATATTATAAACAGTTGGAAAACGCTTAAGCTTACGAGTGTAAGATACACATTTTTCGATACTTAAAATAAGTTTATTATCTCTACACCAAATAAAAATTCGACCAATATCATTCAGCAAACATATACTGATCTGCAATCGTTCTAACTTTTGAATACATTTTCAAATCACTGGCATAAACTAGTATGTTCGATGTGAGTGTATTTTGAAAATCATCGAAAAAGATCACAAAAAGCAATCTCTTAAATATGTAACTACAGTGCGTCTTTTAGTTTTGAAAAAAGCAGTCCGAGGTAAAATGAACACGAAAATTAAAGAACTACTTCGAAATTGTTCGCGTCAAGAAACAAGTGCAATTTATGCCTTTTTCAGTCGTTTCTCGTGTAGTATTTAAATAGAAAGCGTTTTTAAAGATCTATAAAACGCTGAATAAAAAATATTTTTGGTCTAAAATGTAGCACGAAGCTTTTTGGCCAAAAATGAATTGGTATGTTCGCATCAAGATAATTGCCCATTAGGTGTCAGAATTAACATTTATCGTGATAGCTAATAGAACGAAAATGTTGTTCATTCCTTCTATTCTATGACTACGTACCGAAATTACCAGATACTTTGTAACGCACGAACATGTATCGTTCAGTAGTTGAGAAATTCATCTGGAGAAAGCTTTCTGTTTATATAAGTTTCCGTGTAGAATAATATATCCAGATTCAGTGAAAGTATTGATATTGAAAATTATCTGTTTGTTGAATAATTTATAATCTACCATGAATTCTATTCACACAATGATGCGAAACGTTAATTCTTTTTCGAACTATCACAGACAAAAATATATGTACATTTTTCATGTTCATTGTCGCATGTCATGATTAATTAACTTTTGCTTCCTTATAAATGGATGAAATTAATATGAACATAAAAATCGCTATTTTCAATATATAGGACATTTCCGTCACAGGAAGACAGCTATCTTTTTGTGAGCTGGGCAATACTATCATTTCTCATCAAATATTTGCGATGGGTCACGTAGTTTACGATTCTATCTGAGAAAAACGCCTTACAACTTAAAAGTATTTTGTTTCTGGAATATATTTTTAAGATCGAATTATTTTTATAATTTATTACTCTCATTGATAAAGCATATCCTGGTCAAAAACATAAAATAAAAGCAGATCATTACATGAAAATCAACACACTTCTCTTAATCTGGAACAGAAAACAGTAATTGAGAAAATTATTATAAAAACGGACTTACACATTAATACCATTACGAATTCTTCCTAAAAGAACAAAATAAAGTGCAAGTGAAATAACACCAGTTCAGCTAACTCGAAACTAATTGTTACTTACCACCTTATCTGAATAATCGAGCGTGCAAACTGCCACATTATGACGCATACTTGGCACGCACTCACCCTTAAAATTGTATGACTAAGTGACATTATGTTAATTAATTATACCGACTATTTTCTTGCTTAAATATCACTGGAATATTTAGTCTAACCTTGGAATTTTTAAAGAGAATTCTTGTGCATGTACACTTAGTTTCAAAATAACTGCCAGTGGAAAGAAATGTAACAAGACTCTTCGCTGTATTGTCAGTCATTGAAGCTCGCGTACCGAGCGATATACAATTGAAAATATTCTATACACAATGTTTAATACATTTATTATTTAATTGAAATCTAGGGTTCAATTTCTTACGCCGTAGATAAAACCTACATTGTGTTGGTTCGATGTATGGCAAACAATTCTCTGTATAAGTTTTGGCTATCTAAACTATATATTTATTATTTGAGACTTTTGACATGATTTTATAAAATAATATGCGCACGTATAAAAGTGATAATTTGATAATATTAGTAACTAAGCAACATCGTCTTGCTCTTTCTCTTCATAGATACATATTTAATTTACAGTTTTATGTAAAATATTAATATAATTCATATACAGAACTGTGTATAAGGAAGGAACACTTACACTGTTTATGAAAATTTCAGTCCCATTAGAATATTTGATTTTATATTCTTAACAAAAAAATAGTCTCTAAAACAAGCAATCATTACTAAAAGTTTCCAAGAAATTTAAAAGTTTTAAATTATATCTATGTCACATCAAAACGGAAACTTCGTAGAGAACTTCGTAATCTAAATTTTTATTTTTCTATTTTTTTGTTATTTATTTAAAAAAATAAAAGTTCAATATATAAAAACCCGAGCAGAACTGAAGAGAATCGAACAACACTGAAGCATTCTCATCAGTGGGGCTAGCAATATAGATCAAAAATTTACCCACTCAAAATGGTACACATTTGCTAGAAAGGTACAGCTTAGGACTAATGACAAATATTTTAATTTTTTAAGGTTTTTCATTTGTAAAATGCTAATAAAAAGCACTTAATATTTAAATATTATTTATTATATAATCTTATAACATATTTTCCAGGCAATCAAATAAATTTACATATGTACGTCCAGCATAAATATTAAAAATGTATAAATTTTTAAGATATAAAGGTTTCCAATAAAGGGCTGTCAAAAAGTACCAAAGTTGAGACAATAGTATAATACATATAGTATAGTATAAATATATACAATTTTATGTATAAATATTATTTTTAAAAAATATTATATTTTTTGTTACGTATTTAAAATATTATTATATTTAAAATAAAAAAACAATAAATACAACATCGCCTATTAAAACAATTCACTTATTTTTTATAGTATATTAAAGATTATGATACTAATGTTTTCTGCTGTTACTGTAGTCAGTGCATATAATTTTAGACTAGTACGTTTTTTCACAAATTAATTGCTAAAATTAATTGCAGTATTTGCCGAATTTGCGATCGTTTTTTCACATGCGGCCTCGTTTTTTATAGGAGTTATCACATCTTACATGTCTAAGTACCGTTATAAATGGTAATTTAAAATTTTAAATAAGACCTCTTGTAATTCTTAGATTTCGGTCTTGAGGAATTTGTAGGCGATCGTCCACCTTGTGTCTCATTTCACAGAATAATTAGTGGCCGTTTGAAAAGTAGCATTATATAAAAGTCAATTATTTATGGTTTTCTTTGTACTGAATCTCTTGAATTTGCGAAATCTCTATATATGAGAGCCGCCAATTCACCAGCACAGTTTCTTTGTACATAAGCCACAAGAACCATTATATCTACTTTGTGAAAAATACTCGATCGAACTTCTCTTTTTTGATTTGGTAATAACTCTTGCAAAAATTCTGCTCTTGATTGTTTTATACTGTCAACTATTATAATGTCTTTTTCTAACAAGTCTTTTCCAAGAAACTGGAGAAATTGTTGTCAGTTATTACACTAATACCATAAACATCCAACAGCCTTGATGATTTCTCTTTGTTCATCCTTCTTTTCTATATAACGGGTGGGCCATCTATCGGTTTAAATTTAAACCACCGGTTATTTCGAATCTGGCAATACTTATGTCATTCTATTCTGCCACAAAATTTAGTATATTATCTCCAGTGACGAAATAAATCGATTTACGCTTGGACAACGTTGGGATTTATTGGAAATTTATTTCCAAAACAAAGACAATTGGTCAGAAATTGCACGAAAATGTCGTACAAAATTTGGTCGCAGAGAAGGACCAACAGTGCCCGGTATATGCAAGTTTATTGCTAAAATTCGTGAAACTGGTTTCATTGTTGATGCGCCAAGACGTGAGCGTGCTCGTACAGTGCGTATACCCGAAAATATCGAAGCTGTGGCTAAGAGTGTGCGTGAGAATTCATCAACATCAACTCGTTCTTTCACGCACCAGTTTACGTCGAATTTTGCGAAAAGATCTCGGTGTGACGCCTTACAAAGTTCAATTGGTTCAAGAGTTGAAGTCGCGTGACCATCCGTTTCGTTTTCGCTTCGCTAGATGGGCCAACGAGAAACTCCACGATGATGTCGATTTTGCCAAAAAAGTTATCTTTTCGAATGAAACTCATTTTCATCTTGGTGGGTACGTTAACAAGCAAAATTGCCGTGTTTGGGGCTCAGAAAACCCACACGTGGTCTTACAGAAGCCAATGCACCCATTACGAGTGACTGTTTGGTGCGGCTTGTGGAGCGGGGGCATCATTGGCCTGTATTTCTTTGAAAATGAGGACGGCGCAACCATTACGGTCAATGGAGACACCTATCGCACCATGATAACCGATTTTTTTTGTGCCCGCTCTTCATGGTATTGATGTGAACGATGTTTGGTTTCAACAGGATGGTGCAACTTGCCACACATCTCATGCCACAATCGATTTATTGCGTCAAACGTTCGATGGCCGTTTAATTAGCTGAAATGGTGATGTCAATTGGCCGCCAAGAAGCTGCGATTTGACACCGTTGGACTATTTTCTGTGGGGCGCCGTTAAAAACAAGAATTATGCCGACAAAGCAGAGACAATTGAACATTAGAAGGCTAACATTCGTGATGCCATTGCTGAGATACGACCCCATACACTCGAAAAAGTGCTCGAAAATTGGTTCGATCGAAGGTACTGTGAGGCTAGCCGCGGCAACCATATGAATGAAATAATATTCCATTTCTAACCGGAACAATTGTTCTTCACAACAAAAAAATAAGTTTGGCAAAATTTCAAACCGTTTTTGTTTTATTGAATTTTTAAATTTAAACTTTTAAATGGCCCACCCGGTATATGTACAGACATACCTATGCACGTATTATATATGAATATATATATATATGTATATATATATATATATATATATATATATATATATTCATATATTTACATAGATATGCTCCACAGAATAATAGAATAAAGTAGTAAAAACTGCTTAACTATACCAATTTTTATTTTTAGAAACATGACCTAAACTTTCATATATTTTATAAATAATATACGTATTGTTTTCGTTTTTAATATGTTGGTCTTTTTATTCTAACTACGCCTTTTTTTGGTTGAATTTTTCTACCAATAGGTCAATCCCAATGGTCTTTATAAGAACTTAGCCTTAGGAAATAAATTACTTGCATCTCTCTGTACATATGTAGACTTTAAACCGATTTTTTTCAAACACTACGTAGATGATTGCATAGCCTGCATCCCTAAATCAAAAACTAACTACATTTTACAATAATTCAATAAATATCACACCAAATTACAATTTACAATTGAAATAGAAAACAATCATGAACTACATTTTCTGAATATAACTTTAGTAAACCACAATAGTAAAATACACAGTAAATTATACCATTAACCCACAACATCAAATAGATACCTAAACTACAACTCATGACAATCAATACAACACGAGAAAATGTAGCAACCGCAGTAACAGATAGAGCAATAAAATTAACTGACGCAGAATACAGACCACAAATATTGAGCGATATTAGAAAAATATTAACTCAAAACAACTATCCACCAACATTCATAAACACCATCATTAAAAAAATATTACACAAATATTATAACACTAACAAAAGAATCAATGACAATAGCAAAGTAAAAAACTATAAATATACACAGCTTCTCTATATCCGAAACCTTTCTGAAAAAATTAACAAAATCTTAATACCATGTGATATGAAAGTAGCACATAAAAATCACAACAATTTCAACAATCTGTTCACACAGCTAAAAGATAAAATACCCCAAAATAAGTAAACACATATTATATATAAAATACCATGCAATGACTGTGATGGTGTATATATAGGACAAACTATGCAACATTTACAAGATAGATTAAATGGGCATAAATATTCATTACAGCATTGATTAAACATGAAAACAAGAAAAAACACACATTTAAAAAAAACAAAAATCATTACAAAAGAAAAAACAATAAAACTAGAACCATATTAGACAGTATTCACATAAGAAATGAAAAAAAACTCAATAAACGACAGAACGTTAAATTTATTAGCAATATATTCTTCTATCTTATAATCCTCCCTAAGAGACGACCATCATACACAACGTAGAAAACATACATACACGGTTTTAATAAAATCAAAAAAAATTATCCTCATATCAAAACATTTAACAAACACACATCTCCTTGCTTCAACGATGTATAGAAGTAAATTTTTGGACGATATTTAGGGATGTTTGGAGTTTTGTGAGGCAGGTAATTATTAAGCAAAAAAAAAATGCTAGTGGTAATTTAATTGTACTGTTTAATTGTATATTGAATATTTAGCAGGAGTTTGTTTGTAGATATAATATATATAATATTGAATAAATAATAAAACACTCTAAAGTGTTTCTATAGATTTACAATATTTAACAGCTAGAAAACGTACAATTACATATACTAACATATTTTAAAAACTGTAAAAAAGATCCATCAAATAAAAGTATGTATATATAAAATCAATGTATTATATATTAAAGGAAAAAAAAGAAAAACAATTAAATAACTTAAAATGAGGAAAAAATCTTCCGAAACGTCGTAAATATAAGCTAGGTATTTTATTATATCCTAGTGGTCGAAATATCTAAACACAAAAGAATAAAAGTTATATATATTTGTAAATCAAATACATATTAAGTATCGATTTATGTACATATGTATATACACTTTAGAAGAAGAATGGAAAGATTTCTAAATTAGGGTAGAACTATATTCAAATACGTATGAATAAAAAGTTAATTTCCATTAAATAAGTGGTAATGAAAGTGTTTTCCTTTCTTTATTCACGATTGAAATATTTCTTGACCCAATACAGCAGAAACGTTAGACAGGATTAAATACGATGCGATGATATATGTGTTGGTAAAATAAAATCACGAGTTTCCTTTTACTACTTATTCTCAAGCCTACATATATTATCCGATTAGGCCACTTCATTAATTTTTAATACTACTTTAGAATAATTAAATATTAAATAACAGTCTACGATTACATCTAAAATTAATATCTTCAATGATTTTAATTTAGTATGAACCCTGGCTTGTTTGTATTGCTAGTTTAAAATTTATATAGTTTGGCGTTAGTTCAAATTATAATGTATTTTGTGTTTTCTACCATTCATATATACACATACATCAGGATAAAATATGCTTATTATTAAGCAAATAATCGTAAATTCGTTTGAAATTTAAAATTACTTTATTATTATTTACTTTATTAAATTTTAAAAATATGTTATGTAAACAAGCAGATATTTCCTCTTAAATTACAATCGAGATAGATATTTAATTGTTTTAATCGCAGTGCGTTACGTTGTTTAGATGAATGACTTTAATATTTAGTTGTAATTTAATAAAAGGGAAATACATTAGATAAAATATATTTAATACTACTATATATATGTCCTGCTTTGAAATGCTCTTATATTAGATATATAATAAAGAACATATTAAAGAAATAATATAAAACATTTTATATTGTACTAACTATATATTATTTTGTATTATTAATTTAAGTTAAAAATTATCTATTTGATTACACAGGGTAACAAAATGAAAAAAAAAATTTGGTGCCGGAAATCTAACATCTGATTTTAGATGTTTTTAATGTGCTGATTCCAAAAATGCCACCAGATTTTTTCTACCAGCTCTAGTTTTTGAGATACAGGTTCCAGGTTAATTGATATTTTTTTCTGATAAAGGACAACAAATAAAGAGATAAATATGTACTTAATCGTCAAAATGAATATTGTTTTGGGTATTTATCACGTAAATTTCCTGGCATTAGCACGGAAAAACTAAAAGCTGGTATATTTGATGGTCCTCAAATAAGGCAACTTGTTAAAGATCCACAATTCACCACATCAATGAACGAGACTGAATCTAACGCTTGGTGTTCATTTGTTCAAGTAGTACAAAATTTTCTTGGCAATCATAAAGCAGAGAATTACGTAGAATTAGTGGAAACTATGCTTTCAAATTTTAATATTCTCGGCTGTAACATGAGTATAAAAGTTCACTACCTCCACAGCCACCTAGATCGTTTTCCAGAAAACTTAGGTGATTGTAGTGAAGAACAGGGGCAAAGATTCCATCAGGATATTAAAACTATGGAAGATCGTTATCAAGGGCGATGGGATAGCCACATGATGGCGGACTACTGCTGGAGCCTTCAGCGAGACTGCCCTAGTAAACTCCATTCTAGAAAGTCGTATAAAAGAAAATTTTTATGTGATTAGTGACTAATGTAATTATGTAAATTAAGTTTTTGCAATAAATACTTAAATCCATGTGTCTTAGTTTTTTTAACTGTCAATAGTAATATTATATATTATAACAGTTATAACGTAAAATATATACACGATTTTTTAAAAAAATCTCAAAAACTAGATCTGATAGACCAAATCTGAGAACTTTTTTACATTCTGCATCCAAAAATTAGCGAGGAACAGTTAAAAAATCGCAGGCACCAAAATGTGTGTTGGCCTGTGTTACAATAGAAGGAAAAGGGTATATAGAGTAAAGCTGCAGGTGAAAAAAATATATAAAAACAAATGTAATGTGGAGGAAGGACTAGACACACCTATAAGAAATATACTGATTACCATAAACTGAGCTGAAAGCATAGACATACCTAAAACTAGATATTAAAAACAAATACAATCAGAATAAGTAAAATAGTTGGAGAAAAGACAAACCAGAAATAATAAATTCGTTCTGAAAGAAGACACAATGTATGACTATTATAAAATTATGTATATGTTTAATCTATATATGGTAACTACGAAAGTAATACGTAGAGTGCAGAATCAAAAAAGTAAAAAAAACCAAGTATAAACTAATTTTTCACATAGTACAAAACACAACATACTTAAGTGTCTTAAGTATTTGTGAACCCTATAGTAGTTTTTACTAGAAGGAAATTTATAATGTAATATTAATATTTCTCTAATTATTGTTAACAAATGTGTATATAGTTTATTGTGTATTGTTCAAATGAATATAAGCCAAAGTCGACGTAAATAAGAAAAGTCCTGGAGATTTAGAAACAAGCTATTAATGAAATACAGACTCTGAGACGCCTCCTACCTGCAACAATGACAGGAAATATAATTACAAAACCTGCAAGTAACTACGTATTTAACACCAGGACAAATGAAAAAAAACTGCAAAAATCCTGTGGAATTTTATGAAAAAAAAACTCAATCATTCGAACATTAAAATCTACACTTCTTTTATAAAAGTCAATTCTTTAAAGATCAAAGCAAGAATTAAAATGAACTTTATGCCATGGGGTAACACAAAATTGTAAGTATATGATTTTATGTAGAAGTACGTGTAAGAAAAAGCTAGTAGTAATTTATTAGGTGGTGGGAAATCAGGAGAATACGGACATACGATTGTCGAGTTAGTTGTAATCTTACATGATAGCTTGGATATTGTATATCAACAAACATGACTTCATACGTTATTTCTTCTTTTTATGCGAAACAATTCAAAGAAACCTTTAATTTTTGCTATGTATAAAATGTAGCAAAAATAAAAGAAAATTTATCTACCAATAAGTGGTAAATAGTGATTTATTTCCGTGCTATGAAACTTTGTAATTCCAGGTATATCCCGTAAAATAAAAATATTCCATAAATTGAAAATAGACACAGAAGTTTCTTTTAAAGAAAAAATATCTTCAAAAGCAATACTAAAACAAAGGTACTGAAGCTCTACAGCCCATATCTCACTTCAAGAAACTTTCTCACGTGAAGAACGGGGTAAAAGGAAGGAAGTTTCAACGAGAAGGATTTATCTTAAAGCAGGAAACAACTAATGTGCCTAGTTTTCAAAAGGAACAAAAGAGTTGATTCGACAACTGTTTTCGGAAGCTGAACAAATGCATAAAATGTGAAAATTATTTACCAGCATGTTCCACCATTTACTTTTGAAAATTAAAACTTATTAAAAGCTAGTTCGACAATACGATACAGAGTTAAACACGTTCTTAATAAAAGGGAAGCAAATTAAATTCAAAAATTTTATAAAAAATTGAAAGAAACCATTCGAAGTAGTAACAAGAAATTTTTATAGTATCTGTCAATTCATAATTTATTATTTTTCTTAATAATAGGGATGTTTAAAAATAGAGTGTAATTATTCACCGTGTCGAGTCGCTCTAACGTCTGCATGGAGTATTTGACAAGAACTGAAATTACTGAAACATCTACACTAAATTCCATACCTTACTCCATGCAATACAAAGTTTATTTTCCATATAAAAAACAGACAAATTTGAAAAATTGACTTGGTGACTGGTTTAAATGAATAATGCACAGAATATGGAGTAAATTATTTTAAAAGAATATAAAAATTAATTGTAATTCCTTTGGTAATTACAAATAATATTATTAGTATCTTTATTTAATTAACTAATACCAAATAATAATAAAAACGAAGTTTATTATTTATTCAGTCCAAATAAAAATGCATCCACAAATTCGCCAAGCAGGTTTATTATTATAAATTTATGCCAATATTTGGTACGTACTGCATTACATTTTTCGATATTTTCTGGAAGTTCTACTGCAGCTCGAATATTGCCAAATAAACCACCATGTTGTAAATATACATTCGCAATGAGTAAATGATGTGGAACTTTCTTAGGTGGAACAAGCCCAGAATTATTGTAATTTATTCAGTCAATATTGCCAGAGAAATATATTGAAATTCACATATAACATCTACTTTTGTTCATATTTTTAACTAGTCAGAACCATAGTAGAAAAATATACGAGCAACAAACTTTACATACATAAAATAAAGATATATTGACCCATTGCAAAAGTCTTAATATGATTTTATATAATGTAAATAAGATTTGGTTAATAAACAAATTAATTTATTTAGCCAATTACACAATTCCCATAATAATAACATTTTCATAATCCATTTATAACGGACTAACAGCTTTCAAACATCTATCACGAAAGTTGTCAGATTTATTATCAAAAAAAAACGCATTTAAGCGATTTTCGACAGTTTCTACAGACATAAAGTCGAAAGAAAGGAGGTGAATAAAAATATCAAATTAATTCTCTCAGCCTTTGTTAAACATACATTAGTTATATCGAATTTCGCTTTACATAATGATTTTTTGAATTATTCAAATTTGAACATTTTTATTGAATCACTGAGCTTAGCTAAATGACTTGATGACAATGCGTATTTAAAAGAAAACAAAACGTAGAAGATAATTATCTGACTTTCTTACAAAATCGATAACTTTAAATATTTTTCTGAAATGTAGACCAGTTTTTAGATGCTTTCAGTATATTTATTTGAACGCTTTGTTGGTACACAACAACTTATTATATCAACGATTTATATTGATGTATCTTCATAGTATTGTCAACAAACTCATTTGAAATAGCACCAGACACAAACAACATTTTCACTATATCTTCTGATGGTAGATTGTGTGTATATAAATTTTCTGTATATACATTACATTGGTTGTAAATACATTCTTAATAAATACATTCTTGTGACAAGTGCAATAGTTAAACCTCCCTGAAATTTATTTTCAACTACGTGGCGAAAATGTGTGGATGTATTTGTCATTAGTCTTCACTTCAAAAAAGTTTAAAAAGATTAATTTTAGCTGACTATACATACATGCACTCTCCGCTTTGAAATGTCATGCAAATTATCGCTTTACAGTCGTAATATTTCGTTCCTGAATTTTTTGGTCAAACTGTATACTGAGCATATTACGTACAATAAACAATTTAATAAACGTCAATAGTTTTAAAAAATGATGAAATGATAGATCTGATTCTAGAACACTTTTTTTACGTTTTTGCTAAGATTTAATGCGTAATATTATTGCATCTTCATTTATTTTTGAGAAAGCTTATTCAATTCAAAACGTAATATGATATTATAAAAGATAAATTTACAGTTACAGAAATTGTAGCTAAACCAGAATTCTTTTCGATAACACAGGGTAACAAAATGAAAAAAAAAAATTGGTGCCGGAAATCTAACATCTGATTTTAGATGTTTTTAATGTGCTGATTCCAAAAATGCCACCAGATTTTTTCTATCAGCTCTAGTTTTTGAGATACAGGTTATAGGTTAATTGATATTTTTTTCTGATAAAGGACAACAAATAAAGAGATAAATATGTACTTAATCGTCAAAATAGAAATTTCCCAGAATGTAATTAGCCGAATGGAGACCATCAATTGTCCCTGACCCAATATTCCTATACTAGGAACTACTATCAACGAACCTTTGGTTGCAAGAGAAAAAAATCATACTTCCGCCCTTGCATATCAAGCTAGGCTTAATGAAGCAATTTGTGAAGGCTTTAAATCGAGATTGAAATTGTTTTGGGTATTTATCACGTAAATTTCGTGGCATTAGCACGGAAAAACTAAAAGCTGGTATATTTGATGGTCCTCAAATAAGGCAACTTGTTAAAGATCCACAATTCACCACATCAATGAACGAGACTGAATCTAACGCTTGGTGTTCATTTGTTCAAGTAGTACAAAATTTTCTTGGCAATCATAAAGCAGAGAATTACGTAGAATTAGTGGAAACTATGCTTTCAAATTTTAATATTCTCGGCTGTAACATGAGTATAAAAGTTCACTAGCTCCACAGCCACCTAGATCGTTTTCCAGAAAACTTAGGTGATTGTAATGAAGAACAGGGGGAAAGATTCCATCAGGATATTAAAACTATGGAAGATCGTTATCAAGGACGATGGGATAGCCACATGATGGCGGACTACTGCTGGAGCCTTCAGCGAGACTGCCCTAGTAAACTCCATTCTAGAAAGTCGTATAAAAGAAAATTTTTATGTGATTAGTGACTAATATAATTATGTTTTTGCAATAAATACTTAAATCCATGTGTCTTGGTTTTTTTAACTGTCAATAGTAATATTATATATTATAACAGTTATAACGTAAAATATATACACGATTTTTTAAAAAAATCTCGAAAACTATATCTGATAGACCAAATCCGAGAACTTTTTTACATTCTGCATCCAAAAATTACCCAGGAACAGTTAAAAAATCGCAGGCACCAAAATGTGTGTTGGTCTGTGTAATCTTTACTTTAAGTCGTCTTAAAAACTTGTGTAATGTGTTTTAATTTGTTGAAGATTTCTGACCAGCAGGGTATTTTTTCAATCATGGAAAAAATGTGGTAATCAAATGAAGCTAAATCCGGCGAATAAGGATGAAGCAACAAATCGAAGCCTAATTCGCTAATTTTTCCATAGTAATAACACTTGTGGTGAGGTCGTGTTTTGTGTTTGTGAAAACAGACCTTTCCAGAACGCCTTTCATTAATTCTTTCTTTAATTCGTCTTAAAACTCGTAAAATGTGCGCCTGTAATGATTTGGCTGTCGAGAAGAAAAATACTTCGCACTTCGCACCCCGACAAAATGTAATCCAGCATCCATTCTATAGGTGAAACAATCATAAGCCTCTTTGGAAGAGAAGAACTACAGCACCACTAGATTGTTGTTTTGTTTCGGATGTATAATGATAAATTCGCGTCTCATCTGAGATGATCTACCTCGTTTCCGAAAACACGAGAAATTACATTTACATCAATTTTTGATTAACACTTAGCAGTTGCAGCATGCACCTCATGCTTAATTTCTTTGTAGTCAATACCTCTTTAAACTGTATGTAGCGCTCTCTATAAATATGTTTATAACCTCTACTATGTCAGGTTATTACAATAACACGATGGTATCCACTTTTTCAACATTTTCGGTACTGAGGAAGATTCCAAACGTGTGGTGCATTTTTAACGACCGCATTTAAACTTACGAACCCTTTTATTAAAAGAACAAAGAAGGAGTCGAGATCTTCAGACCATCCTTCATTTCATTATGAATATTTGTTGCTGATCTGATAAACCTTTCAAGAAAAAATACTTACGAAAGCATGAATTTCAACAAAACCCATTTCCCTAAACCCTCATAATTAAACAGACGTCACAACTAAACTAATAAACGTGGTGATCAAAAATTTTACAATCGGCGTTATTAAGGAGATCATTTGCGCGCAGCACAAAAACAGTCTGAAACTACGCCATCTATTCATCATTTCATGGACTTTTTAGCCCACCCTCGTATAATAATGAAGAAGAATTCAGTTCCATCGGAGTACTCCAAAAGAGAATGTTGGTTATATGATAACTACAGGCCGTTCACATCTTAGAAATCAATACAACTCTTACCGTACATTGCTATCATGTCATTCTTTAAAATATATCAATAAATTACGAATTTAAGGAAAGAACTGGATACAACATTGATAAATTTAGATTAGCAAATAGAACATGAACAATGAGAAAATAAATACGAGAGGTAATGCAAATGGAATTAGAATCGTTAGATACAGAGTAAATGACCAAAGATAGAAATAATCAAAGAAAGAACGTAGTAGAGTGTAGTGAATAAAATAAACCTAGATATGGCACAGTGCGCTCAAAAGAAATATAAGATATAAATAAGATTAGTTAAAATCCATAACGTGGAAAAGTAATCAGATTTTATATCTCAAATAAGTTTTTAAAATTATATGAGAAAGAAATTTAGAAATTCCATTTCATAATTATGCATAATTTTGTAAATATAGATAAATAAAAAACAACTTCAAAAGATAACATTTATTATTAGTAAAACAACTGTGACAAAACATCTCTTACAAAATATCCTTAAGGTAACTTATTTGTATTCGAAAATTTTAAATGTATTTAATTGTATTGGATTGATTCAGCCTTCACTTGATTAAAATTCATGACAATATTAACATTTGAATAATCCACTGTGTGATGAAACAATTAATAATAATAATAATAATAATAATATTTATTAACCACACAACAGAGTACTCCTATAGTGTACACAAACCAAAAATTACAATTACATTGATAATACAAAAAAAAATCAAAAACCCAAAAAAAATGAATAACAAATTAATGGAACTGAATCTAAGTTAAATAAATAAACAAATCAAATTAAATCAAATCAAACACCGCGACGATGCAGTTGATTGAAATTCCTAGCCGCGTGCATAAGTGGAGCCCTAAACAGAATGTTGGTTCTTGGCGTTCCCATTGCCAAAGAATCACCGAACCTCGACTCCAGGTGTGGAACCGCAAAACCTACGCCAGCCAACAGCTCTAGCGCATCAATTCTCCCCGAAATCAAGCCAGACATAAACGTAGCACTGACACTCCGCCTCCGTTCTGCCAAGGACTCAAAGCCATGACTAAGTAGCAGTTCCCCATAGTGAGTGTCCTGTCCCAGATAAAAACCATTTTTTTTTAATGATAAGTATTTCAAAAACTTTCTCTGCACTCGTTCCACGGCATCAATTTGATTATCGTAAATAGGGTACCACACCACTGCAGCATACTCCAGCTTACTACGCACTAACGCACGAAATAAAGAGGATATGCGTCCCGTGTTTGTAAAGCTCCTGCAAGTCCGCATGATAAGGCCAAGAACCTTGTGTGCATTCGTGAGCATAGCCGAAACATGGTCAGAAAAGGACAGCCTGCAATCGAAAACAACACCAAAATCCCTCATAGAATCCACATGCGAAACTAACACGTTATCAATATGATATAGGTACTCAATCCTATTCAATTTTCATAAGGGACTGAATAACATTTTTCAATATTTAGGGACAGATTATTGTTGGTACATCAGAGATAAAAGTCAAAACCTCCTGCAAAAGTCGAACATCATCAATTGAGGCAATTCCGTGGTAAATTTTCAAATCGTCGGCATACGCTAGTACTGGGCATTCGATCGCAGCGATAAGGTCATTAATGAAAATCACAAACAAAAGTGGCCCAATATTCGAACCCTGCGACACACCAGAAGTTGACACATAATATTTGGATTTGAAACCCGTGTAGTAAACATAATTATACCGATTCGTTAAATACGAACTGAAAAATCCTAGCAAAGCATCATCAAAACCACAAGAATCCAACTTGTGTAACAAAATGGTATGATCCACAGTATCAAAAGCTTTAGAAAAATCTGTATATACAACATCCAACTGTCCACCCTCATCGAACGCCTCAGCAATACCCTGAGAAATCGTGCAGAGGTTAGTAACTGTAGATCGTCGTGCCATAAATCCATGCTGATATGGAGAAATTAATGATTTAGTAACAAACAATATACGCTTGTGAAGCAGGGATTCGAAAATCTTGGCAAAGACAGAAAGAATAGCAATAGGGCGATAGTTGTTAATGTCGCTAGCCATTCCCTTCTTAAGAACAGGACAAATTCTTGCGATCTTCCATACCTCAGGAAAAGCACAGGTCTGCAAGGAAAGATTAAATATGAAATGTAAAGGACTTGCAAAGACAAAAGCACAATCTCTGATTAGAAAGCTGGGTATATTGTCATTACCAGCAGTGGTCTTATTACTAATCTTTGTTATACACTCATACACCTCATCAAAAGAAAAACCCGAAATACTCACTAGTGGGTTATCAAATGAGAGATTCGGCAAATCGCTGATCGGAATCGACGGCCCAAAAGCTCTAGAAAAGTTTGCAGCGAAAGCATTGACGATACTATTTGGGGAGCTGTATTCACAGTTGGCATCTGTCAAAATATTAGGGATTCGACTGGAACATGCTTTGGATTTAATATAGCTCCAGAAGGAACGAGGATCCGTGGTCAAAACCCGCTGAATACGCTCGTTGTACGCGTCATGAGCAACGGAAATATCATATTTTATCAATTTGCGTAGCCCTTGGAATTCCCTCATGTAGTAGGTACTACCAGTCGACTTCCAACTTCTGTGGTAATGACGTTTAATTTTAAGTTTTGTTCTTATATCAATTGTAAACCAAGGTGGACACTTAGAAGTTAAATCCGTTGAAATGGTAGGAACAGATATATCGAGTACCGAACACAGCTTATTGTAGAATAAATGCACAGCCTCATCTACATTTGTATGAGTATACAAGAATGACCAGTCTATTTAGAGAAAATTAGAATAAAGTTCCCGATAGTCAGCTCGATGAAAGTTGTAGCGTTTATTATTGTTACTTGGAAAGAGTGGAGGCCTAGATGACAAAATACTAAGAGAATCAATAATCAAAGCCGGGTGATGTGCATCCTCAGGTACGAGCGGCAGCGGGTCACGCTGAACAACAAACACATCACAGTTAGATAAAACCAAATCAAGTAGCCGACCGTTTGACTTTAATATGTTGTTATATTGCTTAAGGCTAAGAGAAACAGAAAAACAGGAGAATGCATCAGTCTTCGCATCCGCATTGGTAGAATCAACATAATTCGGCAAGTTAAAGTCACCTATCAGAAGGACCAGCTTATCAAAAAATAAATAATTCAAGTAGATCCAGGAATACTTCAAGAGAGTGTAAACATAAATCAGGTGGAACATAAACGACAATGATATGTATCAGAAGAGAATTCAAAGCAAACTTCAGGATCAATATGTCAACCAATGGAATCCGATCCTTAAAAGGTGATACATCTATAGAAATACAAGGACAAGTATTTAATACAGCAGCAAGTACCCCCCTCCCCCCCCCCCAGCACGACCAGTGATACAAGGATCACGATCGCACCTATAAATATTATAATCATCAGAAAGAAGTTCGTTATCCAGGTAAGTAGAATGACATCATGTATTGAAGAATGGCTAGATGTCAATAAATCAAATGTTTTTGTGCGTAAATCCCGAACATTCTGATAATACACCTCCAGAGGAGTGACCCCGTTGGATTGATCTAGTTTTTCGAGGCTACAATTTGTGGAACTCCTTTAACATACCTAATTCTAAGATTCCCCTCACCATTAGATATAGGTTCAGCCATTTGAGCTCTCACGGCTTTATAAAGCCTGAGCTGAAGAGGAGTACAATCATTAGTTACATAGACACTAGAAAATTTTACAGTGTTTTTCAGAATTTTGGACATCTTCAATACATTGTAAACAGTATCGACCGACGAAAAAGTGATCCTAAGAGGCCGTTTCGACATGGTTTTAGTAGGGTCAAATTTACCAAGTCTGAATGATTTAATGTTACTAGAGGCAGGAACATCAATGCACTGAAATATCTCACGTATACTGGAGAGATCATCCTCAGGCCGAGCATCCCTAGAGTCAGATCCAAACTTGCAGACACCGTAAACTATAACATTACAACGACGACGCTCATATATATTATTTAAAAATAAAAATAACGAAAATCGTATTTATTGTGTGTATTATGGTAATTCTGCATTATTGTGTTTTCAAATACTAAGTTGTTTGGAAAGTAATTCGGTTTTCTCTCGCGAAAGAATTTTTAATCAGCTCATATTTCACGGCTATTTTATAAAGCAAAAATTTTTGATGTATTTATTTTCTTTTGTCGTACTTCTGAAAATGAAAAATCAAAGAAAATTTTGTCGGGATATTTTCCTTTTTTATTACTGAAAAGATAAGAACGTAGTCGAAGCATAAAAAAAATTTTTAAAGTATATTGAGAACACATCTTAGCAGAATACAATTCCCGAAACTTATTTGCAAAATCTCATTCTGATAATTTCTGGGGATAACGGGGAATGAACATTTGTTTACATAATGTTAAATGCAAACCATCATGAAATAGAAAAGATGAGCTGTCGGAGGGCACTTCGAAAGTCGATGTTCATAAGACAAGGTGGTCTCTGTTTGGTGTGACTTTAAAGGAATTGTTTCGGTGCAATCGTAAAGGAATTATTTTTGTTTTGAGCTTCTACCAGATAATTTTACAATTAATTCAAATGTGTACCGTTATTAATTGGACAAACTGAATGATACCATGAAAGAAAGAGAGATTACCATATCAACAGCAAAGGTGTAGTTATTCGTCACAATAACGCCAAACCTCATACAAATTTGATAAATCAGTCACAACTTGGATGAGATGTGCTACCAAAAAATACCCATTATATTCGCCAGATCTTATACTCTCTAATTATCACTTATTCCTAACTTTACAGACATTTTTTATTTATTTATTATATTATACATGGACCAAAAACAGGTATGTCACCCAACATATTGTTCACTATAAATTCTAACGATTAATATGCACAAATATTGTACATACATTTTTAGCCATATTACAACAAAAAACAAGGAAAATGTAAATCCAAATTAAACGTTTCTTAACGTTCTTTAACACTGACACTTCTTAGAAATTGAAGCTTGGCAGCGATTACGTCAACATTGATACGTATTCTGTTGAAAGTGCCCATCATTCTAAGTACAGGAAAGTTTCCACGAGTATTATTGTTATAATTGGCAATTTCAAAGAGCAGTAGTGCTCGTAATGATCATCGAGGTGTACTAATATGATTCTGCTGAAGACATTGGAACTCGATAAGTGATCATTGACAATTTTATACAGTATTAATATTTCGTTAGCTTTCCTTTTATCAATTAGTTTGTATTCTCAAAATATTGCAGATATATTCAAATTAAGTACATATACTTCGTACTCAATATTACGTTTGGCTCCGACGAACCTCGCAAAATGTTTCTGAATGACCTCTATACATTGTATATAACAATCCCACACCGTTGATGCATAGTTTAATATAAAACACATATACGAGGGTAGCCGTTTATATTTCGGGAATTGGCAAAACTGTTAGTGTTGCCTCCAATCTGAAGATTGCATCGTGAAGATTGTCATTTTTGATAATATATGTACCTTGACAGTTTTATTATCCGGTTGCTATTGCTAAAATTTTATGTCAGCGGAAAAATGGAATTAACTAGTGAACATTTTCGTGCAATTATTTTTCATAACTTTCGGCATGAATTATCTCAATAAGAATGCACCGACGAGCTGAATTCTTTATATGGTGATGAAGCTCCATTGAAAACTACAGTATATCGTTGGTATAGTGACTTCAGACTTAGACGGCGTTTTTTGGACTACGAATTTTGTGAAGGTCGTCCCACAAATGTTATTGTGTTGGAAAACAATAGTGCAGTATCTGAATTGATAATGCAAGACCGTCATGTGACATACCGTGAGATCGAGGCACCTCTAAGTATTAGTAACACCAGCATGCATAAGATCCAGCATGAACATTTAGCAGTTAACAAAGTATGTTCACGTTGGGTACTACATAATTTGACAACCGCTCAAAAAAGGACTCGCGTCGATTGGTGCCAAGAAATGCAAAAAAATATATTGGCGGTGCTTCAAATAACACTTATAAAGTCGTCACAGGGGATGAATCTTGGAGCTATATGTATAAACCCGACAGTAAACAGCAATCGACTGTGTGGGTATTCCAAGATAAGTCACAACCTACAAAAGTTGTTCGCGCTCGAAGCACATCAAAACAAATGGTCGCCTGTTTTTTCGAAAAAACCAGTTACGTTGCAACCGTATCTTTAGAGAGTTGTGAAACGGTCAATTCTGAGTGGTACACAGCTATTTGTTTGCCAAAAGTTTTTGAGGAAATAATGAAAACAAACCGAAAACAACAGATCATTCTCCACCATGACAATGCGAGCACTCACAGTTTGGTTCAAACAATTGAATATTTGACCGGGCAAAACATTGAATTGATGAGCCATCCGCCGTACAGCCCTGATCTAACACCCCTTAATTCCTTTTTTCTACGCCGGAAGAGGCAGTTGAGGCATTCAAAACTGATATTTTGGAGATACCGCCTTCACAGTCACAGCAATGCTTTTCGGATTAGTTTAAACGAATGCAAAAGTCCATTGGTTTTCAAGGAAAATATTTTGAAAAACAAGAAAACTATTTTCGATAATAGTATTCCCGAAATATAAACGGCTACCCTCGTAGGTACAATACAAATGACGAATCGAATCAGTATTCAAAAAATATTTACAAGTCGTTATTATTAACACTAGGATCCTATTTGCTTTGCTAACTACACAATTTACGAATATCATGGCTTCGTTTACTATCCATTGTTATACCAAGACCCTTAACTGATAATATTTTGGTTATTTACTACTTGTTCTGCTTGCCGAGGTTAGAATTCATTAGATGGAAAAGCAAGCTGGTGCAATGACATCGTCAAAAATTACTTGGTTCAATTTCTTGAAAGTAATGACCAGAAATTTTGCGAACACGGAATCATGCTACTATCAGAAAGATGGCAAAATTTATTGGAACAAAATAGTCAATACATAATTGAAGAAAATATATATTATAAAACAATTATTGCTCATTTCCATGAAAAAAAAATATTAAATAATAAATAATAGAATTGGGTGGATTGCAAAGGTTTTTCTAATTAAATGAAATTATGCGTTCCTATCGAATGAAGAACAATTTATCAAAGTGCTTCTACTATACATACGTACATAATAAAATAGTTAACTATTAAGCAGACTTTTATTTGCATGCCATCATTATTTTATTTATGTGCAATTAACAGTTAAATGTGTAAATACGGAAAAATTAACTCACGCAAAAAGCGAAACAAATGGTTTCATTATCATGCGTAAGGAGTTCTAACTATTTATGAGTGTCACTAACAGTATAAAGTACATAAATTTACAACGATCATTTCTCTGCCAACCGAAATTTTTCAATGTATTACGTTACTGCTAAATTTCGAAGTAACTGTGGATTCGTTTCATAATTTTAAGAACAATCTATACACTGGATACCCACATAAACATTTTGGAGCGTGTGATATTTTGTCGGGTTTCCTAGCAATAGATAAACAAATATATTTTCAACACAAAGTCTTTCTCTCTCTATTAAATTTTACGATAAGCGGAAGATGTAAAACTAATTACACCACATTCGCAAAATGTATTTGCATTTTACATGCGTAATATAAATAAATTTCTGCAAAATATTCTAAACCATAATACATAACATCTGCAATTTTTCTACTTCAAAACGCGATGCCACATTTCTCAGAAGTAATTCTATTTTATTATTATAACATAATTTGTATTTGTTATCATTCAAAATTTTGTAAATTTATGTTTTTCTTTAATAAGGTAGCATTAGCAGGCACTAAAACATCGTAAGTATAAACGTTAAAAGTGGAATATATGAAAGATCAAAATCATTCGATAAAATTATTATTAATTAACAAATGTATATGGGTGTAATCACAACAATATTTTTAGTTTTATTTTGGTGTACTATTCTATATTTTCTTAAAATTATTCAACAAAGTAAAGAATTCACGCATCATTATAAAAAAATATAACACATATAAACACTATTATCCATTAACATATTGTTCTTTGCAAAATAAAATAGCTATTATTAATTTAAAACATAGACATTTTTCCTCCCGACTAGTAAAATGCCTTTCATATTTGTTTTTATAATTTCTGTATTACTAAGTTTCTAAGTTTATAAGACTTACCTACGATTTTCTTAGGAAGACGTATCCTTCGTTTTAAACACGTTTCGCTTTCAAATTATCAAACCAAAAAAGGAAAATATGATTTTTAGATCTTTTGATTTTTCTAGCAAAACGAGATATCATCAGAAATTTTGTAGAAATATAAATTAAAAGTCATAGCTTTATAAAACTAATTTTAACAATTTGGTAGCAACAATTTACCAAAATGAAGCGGAATCGCATAGAAGCTTTATTCGTCTTGATTCTTCACGCCATTTAAGAAATATTCTCTGAACTAGTTCCACAGCGAATATTTGTTAAATAAGTATGCAGTAGTGACCAAACTAAAGAGGTTAAACTTAAACCATATGTACATAGACAAAATATATATACATTGTCTAACGAAATGAATTGAATAGAATTAAGGTTAGATTCTAACATCAGAATAGTTCGGATGCTTAAATCTAATATTTTTACACCAATTAGACATGCTTGTGATATTGTTAAAGAGACTCAAACAGATCGCCCAGATCCATCAAAAGATATTCAAATATTCAAATAATAAGTGTGAAACATAGTGTTTAATTTCTTGGAAAAGGCTAGTAAATTTAGAGATATTAATGTATAAGTAAATCGTGATCAAAAAATAATAACTAGCAATTAATTACATTACACAAATCATTAATGAATATTAAGAATAACAATGATTCTAAATTTATTGATTCCTCTTGCATTTTTCGTGTGTGTTACTAAGAATTGACACGAAAGTAAAATATCTTTATGCAGGAGAAAGATTAATGTTTATAGCTTACCGCGTACAATTTATTTTTTCATTACTTTTTAGAAAACCAAAACTACTAAATTCTAGTTAACAGTATTTTTCAAATGGAAAAAGATTAATATCTGTAGTACATAGGCAGAACGAACAAATCATTTACTACTTTTTATTAAAAAATTTTAAAATACATATAATTCTATACTAACATCGCAAACTTTGGGTCCTTAACGCATGCCACTGCTTTCTTATAAAATCACCAACTTTGATAATGCCTTTAATTTTGTATTTTACATGTTTTCCCCTACACATGTATGTATACATTTCACAATAAATATAAATTTACAAACTATAAATGGGTTTGTTATAATTTTTCTTGATAACCTTTCAATGGGAGGAGTATCGTGGTTGCAACAAAATAAATACACAAAACTTGAAACAGTCGAAGAAAATAATACATAAATCAACTTTACGTAGTTACTGAAAAAAAAACAATTTTTTACTTTAAGTTACTATTTAGTTAGTAAAACATTATAAAAAAAGGTATTGATCTTCCTTTTTTATAATTTCTTATACATCGTTGGATATTTATTTACCTTCCTCAAACCCATCAATTCAGCAAAGATTAAAATATTTATAAAAAGTCCAAAGACAAATTAAGTAAATAAGAATTACAAAACAAGTGAAATTAACTGTAGTTTTTTTGTACAAAGAAGCTGTTAAAATTCAAATTACGCTACAATGAAAAAATAGCTGAGAGTACTCGGTATACTCGGATATATTTTTTCGACTTTCTTAGGAAACCAATGTTGCATGGAAACCCCCAAGTGCGTTAGGATAAGGGCTGCTCCCTAAAAGGAACATCAGCTGAACATGCAAAAAGAGAAGAATATTAGAATTTTCAAAAACGGTCGAGAGGTATTTGTAGTGATTAGATCCTAAATGACAATATCATTTAATATACAATATTAAAATAAAGAAGTGTAATGAGTTTATTAATTAATTAACTGACATTTATAAATAAAGAGATATGTATGACTACTACAATGCGCCAAGTCGAATGTATAGCAGAAAGCTTTTCAAAAAATTTCTGCATTATATACACTATCGTCCATAAGTTTAATCGCACTACAGATAATTTTAATTGCAAAAGGTAATAAAAAATTTAAGTTAATATATTGAAATTTTATCCAAACTAAAATCATTTTACATATTTGCACGTTATTTAACCAAAGTATTATGTATAAACAAATGAACACCTTATTTTCTATTTCAAGAAATAATATTCAGGTAAGAAACATAATGAGGGTGTCATGGAGATTATCCCTTACTCGGAATTGTTTATTGTATGGCTTATTACGTGGACGTAATAGCCAGTCTTTACCTGATATTTGTGCGCTTATGAGGGTATATTTTATGTCTATTACACAGTGAATACTCAGTATTCACGGTGTTAATGGAGCGTCAGCAAGTGCTATCAAGTTAGCGTATTTTTTTTAATTGTGTTTAAAACGTGGCAAGGAGAAACCAACTAACTCTTGAACAAAGGGCATGAAGTATTGCTTTGCACAAAACAAAGCTTTCTAATAGAGCAAAACTAAAAGTTTTCGAGTATTATGTTCGTCAAACTATAAAGAGAATGGCAGAAACTGACCAACTCGAAGACCGAAAACGCAGTGGACGGCCGAGGATAACTACTAAAAAAGAAGATGAATATCTGAAATTAATGTCCTTTCGCAATCATCGCCTTACAGCCCCGGAAATAGCAGCACAATATAAGGTACACTACGAAGCAACGGTTAGCGTAACGACAACCAAACGCCGTTCAGCTGAAGCTGGACTTAGAGGTCGAGTAGCAGTAAAAAAGTCACGTCTCTCTGCAGAACATAAACAAAAAAGATTGGCCTTGGCGAGAACACACAAGTACTGGACTGTCGAAGAATGGAAACAAGTCTTATGGACAGATGAATCCAAATTTTAAATTTTTGGAAATAAACGCCGTATCTTTGTTCGTCGTCGTATCGAGGAGAGAATGTTAGATGAATGTGTGGTTAAGACAGTGAAACATGGTGGTGGAAATGTGATGGTTTGGGGTTGCTTTAGAGGTGGGCACATCGGAAAATTGGTGCAAATCACAGAAAGAATGACAAAAAAAGTCTATTTGGGTATACTGCAAGAGCATGCTCTTCCGTCAGCGATGGAGCTAATGGGTCCGGAGTTTGTTTATCAGCAAGATAGCGACTCCAAACACACAACAAAGATTCTAAAAAGATATTTCGCCGACCAAACTGAAAGAGGAATCCTTACATTAATGACATGGCCACCCCAAAGTCCGGACTGCAATTCGATAGAGCTGTTATAGGACTGCTTGAATCGTGAAGTGCGTAAAATACTTCCTACTAGCAAGACAGATCTTTGGAGTAAGTTGCGGAATTCATGGAACTACATATATCGTTGAGGAATATCTCGATCGACCAGTTGAACAAATGCCACGTGTTTGTGAAGCCGTGATCGCAGCTAGGGGTGGTTACTTTAACAAAAGTAAAATATTGTATAAGCTAACTTATTATAATATTACTTAGATTAATAATGTCAATTGCTTGAATTGTGTGTTAATTTAGTATTTTATAAATAAATTTGTCATGAAAATAAACAGTCTCTTTAATATCATTGCGCAATTAAAATTATCTATAGTGCGATTAAACTTATGGACGATAGTGTATACAACATAAAAAACCGTTAAAATTGAAACATCATAAAACCGTATAATTATATATAATTAAAAGGTTACCGTGGGCTTCATTTAATATCTGCTTCCATAATATAATTTATGGTATTAGACTCGAATATCACCGTTCTTCATAGTCAAAAGAGTGAAGATGTCCAATTAGCAAGAGCAAAAATGTTTTCAAAAAATGTCTGTATTTTATATACGATAAATAAGTAAAAATACACAATTATATGTAATTACAGCATTGTATTGTATTTGCATACGTAATTAATATTTACACAAATCGTTTATCGTTCTACATTTTAAAATTAATCTGTGCACACATGCGTGGCTGCAATTTTGATATATGGTATAAATGGAATACTAAAGCATTTCATAATGTCCACTCTAAATTTTTAATAAAAATCTTAAAATTAAATATACGTACTTCAATTTGTAGTCGAAAATAAATTTATTGTTCTAAAGAATTTATATTTTGTTTGTTATGGCGTCGTAGTAATACTGTAAAAATGTTTAATATTTCCCAAAGTACAATTAACGTATTTCAATTTAAATGAAACCAAATTATTTCATTAAATTAAATATTAATTTCAATAAAAGGTAGTAATTACTTTGAATTTTTATTAAATGCACTGTCCTGTAAAATAAACATAAACATTCTGCTTCTGGGCTTCCGAGCTGGAACCGCGTCACTGGTATAACCGCTAACGTTTGGTACCTACTTGTGTGGGACATCTTCAGAGCTCAACTACTGCTACTGTCTGTTGCACTGAAACAGTTTCAGTGCGACAGACAGTAGCAGTAGTTAAGCTCTGAAGATGACCCACACGAGTGGGTACATATATATATATATATATATATATATATATATATATATATGTGTGTGTGTGTGTGTGTGTGTGTGTACATTGTAACGCCTCCACACTAGATCCACATTTTGCACCACATAAGTAAACTACTGCTACTGTCTGTTGCACTGAAACAGTTTCAGTGCGACAGACAGTAAGTAGCAGTAGTTGAGCTCTGAAGATGTCCAACACGAGTGGGTACATATATATATATATATATATGTAACGCCTCCACACCAGATCCACATTTTGCACCGCATAAGTAAATAATAAAGAAACACAATGAGAAACCGAATTATTTGTAATAAAAAAAAAACTTGAACCGAAACAATAAATAATAATCGTATATAATTAAATAAAATTCAATCGAATTTTAAATTATTTTAATTAGTTTATAAAAAATTTAAATAATAAATTGTTATTCTGATTATATAAAATCTCGAAACATGTATGTATGTATGATCAATTGCCCCTAATACTTATACAGCTTCATCGCATATACAATTATTCTTTAATTAAAGCATGTATAAAATACATCTGTAACCTATATCTTTATTCTTAATATAGATATATTCAAATCAACTAATATAACTTAATGTTATATTAAGTATAAAAGGTAGGTAAAATTTACTTTAGATTAAATACGTAATTATATTTAATTACTTGACTGTAATATGATTGAACAATATTAATTTAAATTTACATATATCAATACAATGATAATGTATTCTATTGTTCAAACTTTCTTTTATATATATTAAGTATTTTTAATTTTAATATTGATTCATTTTATAAATAAATCTGTTTCATTTTAATAATATTCATTTTTTATATAGCAGCATCTATTATGTTACAGGAAATACCTAGATATAAGTAAATAATAACTCTCGATAAAGTTGTAATCTTGGGACTAGTATTTCTCATACTTAGTATAGGTCTAAGACAGATGTGGGGAACGTGCGGCCTCTGTGGATTTTTTGTGCGGCCTTCCGTTTTTTGAAGGGTTTAACTAGAGCTTGACAGTTAATAATAGCAGAAATGTCACTTTCCGGACGACAATTTTTATCTCTTGTTGTATTTCCTGCCTATTCCGAATCGATCCTGCCATTTCTTAGGGCCAAGGTAGCGATGCTCACATGTTGCGCTGAACTCCAGAAATTGGGATTACTCTAATGCACCAGCAATTCGTTCGATTCTGCATGATCATTTGCACGTGAAGAAATTTTGTTCTCTCTGGATGCCGCATCGACTGACTGAAGAGCCGATGACACGACGCGTGACTTGGTACCGGGAGATGCTAAAAAAGTTTAATAAGGGACAATCTCGATATGTGAACAACATCGTGACAGATGACGAGACTTGGCTGTACTATTACGATGTGCCGAGCAAAGCTCAAAACAAAGTTTGGGTCTTTGATGATGAGCACACACCTGTAGTTGTCAGAAAATCCCGATCTGTAAAGAAGAAAATGATAGCTGTATTTTTCAAATCGAGTGGAATTGTGGAACGTATCGTTTTGGACAAACAGAAGACAGTCACAGCTAAGTGATATACTGAACAGTGCCTGCCTAAAGTCATTGGATTTATGAAGAACCTGCGGCCAAAATCAAGACTGGTTCCTTCATCACGATAATGCTCCAGCTCACGGCCCCAAAGCCTGCACCGAATATTTGACTACGACACCATTGAAACTTCTCGAGCACCCTCCCTACAGTCCAGACCTTGCACTCTGCGACTTTGCACTGTTCTCGCATGTGAAAATGAAGCTAAAAGGGAGGCGGTTTTCCAGTGATGAGGACCTTCTGCGGGCTTGGGACAACGAGTGTGCTTTACTCTCTAGTGAAACTTGGCAGAACTGGATTATAGATTGATTTCAGAGGATGGAGAGGTGTATTGAGTGTAGAGGAAATTACTTTGAAAAAATTAAATAAACAAAGCTTGCTAAACTTTCCTAGTACCCTTCATATATATATATATATATATATATATATATATATATATATATATATTTAATTTAGATTATTTGAAATATTTGAAATTAATTTTCATATATGATTAAATGTCAATAATTCTTAATATTAATTATTAATTATTAATGTTACAATAGTCTCGATTTTTCAAATACCTGTAACTATGATGTTTAAGTTTTTGTATCTGTCATATAAATTATTATATAAAAGTTTAAATTCAACGACGAATTATGATAATAATAAGTTTAAGGGTTCAAAACTATTATTTAAATTAGATAACTGATAATAATAGAACTTTAAACTATTATAAAGTAAAATTAAAATGTTAATAAATAGATAATCTATCTAAAGAAGTTTTAATTAATTACTTTAATATAACTATCATTGTTATTTAATTTTATATTAGACAAATAAAATATGAACTTTTCATTACATTAATAAAAGTAGAAAGATCATATTTTATTTGTTTAATATAAAATTAAATAACAGTGATAGTTAAATAACCAATTAAAATGTGTAACATCACCTTTGTATGCTTTTCCAAATAAGACTGAGTTCTTTATCTTTCAAATCGCTTAGAATTTTAAATGTAGATAGATTCTAATATAGGTCTTGCTAAAATAGAACTCTACTTTTGCTTTTGAAGGTATTTTTTTTCTTTAAAAGGAATTTTTATTTTCATTTTATTGACTATTTGAATTATACAGGAACGTCTGCAATTTTACAAAGTTTCATAATACTGAAGTAAATTACTGTTTACTAATTATTGGTAACCATATTTTTCTTTCTATTGACGTAACTTTATACTTGATATACCTTAATTAAGTGCGAATAGATCTAACTCGGATATCGCATGCCGATATCCTCCTGATTCCCCTCCGTTTCCCACTATCTAATACATTCAACCTCTTCATAGCCTTTTTTTTACACATACTGTTACTATTAGATAAAATGAACTAAATTTTCCGATATACACACCCACCCATACACACACACACACAAACATATATATATATGTATATAAATATATATGTATATATATATATATGTATATAAATATATATGTATATATATATATATATACATATAACTTAATATATTTGCCTGTCAGCCTTAAAGGAGGAGGAAAACCATGAAAACCTTCTCGGACGGCGGTTCCGGTTTGGAACCCAGACCCCGGCGCGATAAGCCAGTCATTGAGCTATCGGTCAACTATCACTCCTAAAAATATTTCAATGCTATACATATATGCCATTATTTAAGTTTAGACAGCTATTACATATTTTAAAACGTAATTTCATAAATTCAGTTAATTTATTTCTATTATTTCTTCTTACACGATATAAATTTTATAACAACATCGCGTATAAAAATATATTGGCCTCGTAGTAATATACACATATATGCGTGCCTTTCAGTTATTCTATAAAATTCGATCGAAACAGTACGATTGTCAAACACTTACGCAAGTAGGAAGTTTCCCTTCGGTGCAGATAAGCTTTTTAGGCTGAGCTAGAATCATATAGTCAGCAGATGTAATATTTTTTAATCTTCTTTGCGTTCATTAATGCACAGCTTTATGAAATGATTTGTTTAAAGAGAATCATGTGTGTAGTACCAGAAAATGACAAATTAAGTTGAAAATCATTGGCATAATACTACACCACTTAAAAAACTGTATAAAGAACATTACATCAAAATATCAAAGAATGCATTATTTTGAGGCATTAAAACATTTCTCGATAAAGTGAAGTAGATCCTTCGAATAACCATCTCTTATGAAATTCAAATGTAAAGAATTTTCTAATAGCAATTCTAATACTGAAGTTTTGGTAAAAATAAGAATATTAATTGAATCCTTATCTTTCATTATCCTAACTCGATAAGAGTATTTATCGAAAGCCGATAACGAAATAGTCTCAAATAGTAACCTAAATTAAAGGAAACAAGAATTAATTTTTAATAAATTTCTTAGGGACATTCAACATTTGACAAGAAAAAACTGCAATAGAGGGAAAAGCACTGAATATCATTAGATGAAACTTTCTGAGACTCAAGTTCGTAACCTTAAAGACAAACCCAATCAGCTTTTTAAAAGAAATGAGAACAAACATAACCTCTTTTTTTCATTTCAAAGCGTCATTTCCTCTCGAAACATGTTTGCCAGAAGACAAAATATATAGTGACAAAATTTTTGTTTTCCAAATGTATTAAACCCACCGAAATGCTCAGAAATGTTGAAACGGTATGGTGGAAAATGTTTAAGCTACCGGACAACACGATTTTTTAAAGAAGGCGATTACTTTATCGACCGTGTCGCAACCTGCGACGAAATGTGGATTTACCACTATGATGAATCAAAAACGGAAAAATATTGAATGGACACGTTAGGATTTGCCTACGAAGAAATAATTCAAAACTCACGCATAGTAATATTAACGGTTTTCTGAAACTCTCAAGGCTCAATTTATTATAACTATTTAGAGAAACAACTTGCTGTGAATAGTAAATACTATCTAAAATGTTTCAGTGAAACCCATGATAAAAAGAAAACGTTAGGGTGCGCTCTCCAAAGGTGTGATTCTGCTGCACGATAACACCCACCCCCATACTGCTCAAAAAACGAGAGATGACATCCACCTTATTTTCCTGACTTTGCGCTATCCGATTTCCATGTTTTCTTTTCATGTCCAGCCCGCTCAAACAGTTTTTACGAATGAAGCGGTCAAGAAATCTCTACAGAGATGGTTCCGTCAACAAAGTCAACAATTTTTTAAAGCGCGAATTAGAAAGATCCCAAAGCAATGCAAGCTAAATGTTGGTGGAAATTACGTTGGAAAATAGGTTAAGTTTCATAATCATTGAATAAAACGTTTTTTATCCACGACCTTTATCTTATTAATTATTGAACATCCCTCGTACATTACTTATATTATATATCCGTAGTTATAAATAATTATTTTAGTATGTATTATACTAAAATATATTTGATAGATTCTTTAGTTAATGAAAAGGAAGGTGAAATGCATTTTATATTAGATTAATAAATAAAGTGAAATGTAAAAAGAAGAAGATAGACCAAGTAAAATGTGAAATGCAGAAATTGAAGACATCCTGAAAAGGTAAAGATTAAGCTGAAAAACACGAAGTAAAAAGCAGAGAAGATTTATTGCTTCTACACATACAGTAGATGGTGGAGAATAAGTATGTAAAATTTTGGTAGTAACGAGTGACTATAAATATATGAAGCAGGTATTTAATTTGGCGACCCTGAAAAATTGGTTCGCCTGGTCATTTAACTTCAGATATATTTTTAGATTAAAATCGTTTGTCTTTTATCTTGTCAAACGAAAAATTTAAATTAAAATATACATTTTGACATAAAATTGCAGAATTGTTGGTAGCTCAAGAAGAAAATTTCATTTGTAATCATCCAATATTAATCCCAGTTCTTATTAAAAATACCTTGAATTATCAATCCTCTCTTAAGAATATTTTTCTAACATAAAAGAGAAACGAAATTGGATAATTTAGTGTAGAATAGATAATTTCACTATAAAACTTTAAGCAAAATAAATTGAAAAGGATTTTATTTTCTTAAAATGAAATTGCAATTACACTAGCGATTTTGTAATAAAATGTTCATCCTCTTAAGATTTATTAGATTGAAAGAAAGAAGTAAACGCATTTGACAAAAATGGTTTATTATAGCAATAATTAATACTAACCAAAGTTTTCGATCAGTATATGAGTTTTTATTTCTAGTTCCTCCTTTCTTTATTTAATCAACGTATATAAATATATTCTAAATTTTATTGTATGTGGCGTGAAAAGAAAACATTTTTTTAATCTCTTGTCTAATTATAATTAAATTATTGGAATGTAACTGATTAAATATACTTGAACATTCTTTCATGTGTAGTATACAGGTTCTCTCATCTTTAAAGTTAACCAACATATACGTATGTTCTTATTAAATATGTCTACGATAAGAGTCTATGAATTTTGCAAAAGAAATCATATTTTAAACACTTCGTGTTACAAAAAATGATAAAATCCAAACGTGACGACAAGCAAAAACCAATTTTATTTGCGAGACATTAACATTCTTTTCTTAAGATCAATAATAAAGTAAATAACATAGTTGCATAAGTTACATACTAACAACTTTTTAGTAAATGTGTTAATAATCTCAATTTGCTTGAAAACATATTTAGATACATTAACTTTTAAAAACGTAATACAAAACAGTGTATTTTACAGGCCTTGCATATAACAAACAACTAATTGTTTGATATTTAGTTAATTTTTAGTGTACAATGTAATTAAATTTATTAGTTTTGTACAATTATTCATAGAATATTATATTACCGTTAATATATAATTATTTCTTACGAATAAGATCAATATGGCATCATCGATTTTGATCAACTTACCACAGTCTTACTTCACCTTGAAATAATATATTTGTCCATTTCCGAAAAAAAGTTCTTACTAAAATTAAAATCATCGTGGCTTTTGTTTTGTTGCCATTGAATTACATATTTTTATATAATTTTAAATACATACATTTAATCGTACTAACATTGTTTATGTACATACACTTATTCAAAATACTTATAAATTTCATCAAATCAAACAAGTAGTTCATCTATGTTCAAAAACATTAAACATTGTACCTGTTTATCTTCTGTCGAAGTGAATGATGTGATGTGTCTTTTGTTATTTTTTTTTCTTTTTCAAAATTACACAACTCTGCCGAACACGAATTTGAAACACAAATACTTTCACCTTTCCCTTTACCAAATTGGCACGAATTTACAATTTCCCGAATCGCATGTTTGATGAATATATGATTAATCTAATCTACCACTTTGCATTGGTTCAGCGCGACGATGCGTCGGTAACAAACTAACGGTATTTGCCAAATCTACAGAGCGTCGAGGCGCACGCCAACAAACGTCGATCCATGCCATAGTACGGAGTTCCCGGAGTTTGCGCCATCTATATACGCAGACGATAACATTATCACATATCAGTGTCTCCATGGTACCACCTTGAACGACTAAAAAAATTAGATATTTAGGAGAAGTAAGAATTTTTAAATCTTAATCGCTATTTTCCATATTAAAAGACTATATATATTCTTAGCTTCACCTCCTTTCACTTGCATTTCAAAAAAATTATTATTGATAACTTACCCCTATTTAGTAAATAAAGTAACAAATACAATGGCTTAAAGCATATTTTAAATAATATATCAGTAATAGTAAACTATTTCCTTAAGAAGCTATCTGCAAAATTAACAGGAAGACAAAGAAATGTTTCACTACTAATGCTACGAACCACGACAGTATTATTCCGACACCTACTACATACATATATATTTTAAATAATATTCTAATTATTACATTTACATTTTATAAAATATCGTAAATATCTGAACTTTAATAAATGCTAAAATATCGTGACTAATATATAGCTTTATATCTTAGAATGCACAACGTGGAATTTAAATGAAGTCTAGGTATTTTTATTCTTCAAGATGGTAAGATTCATTAACAAATATAACCATAGTTAACATATAATTATGTACTAACAGAAACTAATGATGCTAAATAATAACGAAACAAATACATATTACATGTACATATTTAAAATGACAATAGATCGTATAATTTAGGTTTTTTTTATTGTACCAAATTGACATATAAGTTCGCAGCGCTTTAAATTTTTGGGACGAGAGTAGCTTAAGAAAAATATTATATTTTTGGTATTTAATTGAATAGTTTCGAATTTGTAAATTTTTACAAAGATTGTTTTCATTATTAAGGAAGGAAAATAAAATGTCGAAGTAGAAAGAATTGAGCATTACTAACATATTCTTTTGTTCAAGTTCAACAAAGGAGTTAATCTATCAGCCGCTAGAACTATTTGTGTCGTTTACCAAGAAAACGCAATTGTGGAAAACACGATACGAAAATAGTTTTCTCGATTTAAAGAGGGCCATTTTGATGTAAAAGATTCTCGACGTTCAGGAAAATCATCGGATTTTGACATGGATTCAAAAGACTACCAATTCGTTGTATCTATTTGTTAAAAAATTACTATATCTTGAGTTTAGTCTACAATTACTAATAAAAATACTTACCTTTTCATAATTGTACCAAGATCAAAATAGAAAAACATAAATGGTTTCAAAGTTACCTGTAAATCAGTCAGCTGAAGAAGTTAATGAACTGATCATTATAAACTGTTTAATTTCTGACTACAAAAATGTTTGCCAATAATCACGAAATCTAGGACTAGGTCAGTTACGTAAACGAGTATAATTTATAATTTTTTCAACATACTTCCTTCAACCTTATTGTACCAATGTAAAATTAGATTATGTCATTTTTGTAAAGATTTTTCCCAAAATTCTGAAAATACTGTTTCATGACTGTAATAAGTCCTTCACCTGACCGAACTTTCTTTTCAACAGGGAAAATTTTAATTTGGGAAATAACTGAAAGTCACTTGGGGCTACATCTGGCGAATAAGGTGGTGGAACACAACCTTAAAACTCAATAGATATAATTTGTCGCGAACAATTTGAATAACGTGAAAAAACGCATTGTGACAAAAACAAAGAAACCTTTTTATGAACCGTATTTCTCAATAACTGCTTTGTTCAATTCACCCAATAAAACGACATAATATGGTGTGTTGGTTGAGTCCTATAGAATATAATTTCCAAAAACTATCTGCATTGTTTTTGATCACATTTCAAGATGCGTAGCAGTTACCATACTAAAGCTTGGGAATACTCAATTCAATGTGTAAAATGTGATGTACGCATTTAATCCATATTCCCACAATGCTATTTAACTCATTAATGTCAATTCGGTCCTTCAAGACAAAATCATTAATTTTATTGATACTCATGTTGAAAATATATTGGTCTGGGAAAAAGTTCGTGGCGTTTTTTCAGTAAAATTCAACTGGTCCCCGCATGGCGCGTGGACGAATTTATTTAAACCGAATATGCTCCATTATTATCGACAATGTTTCGCCATTTTTTTGGTAGATCCATGATCCCATCGGTGAAAAACTTCTGTGGTTTCTGGTCGAAAAACTGAATCAAGTAGTTTTCACAGGCTTCTTTTGAAACCAACTTAATTCCATTGAGAGAGTTCTGCAGAGATCGAAACAGATGATAGTCAGAGGGTGCTATATCCGGACTGTAAGGTGGGTGCATCAAAACTTCCCAACCAAACTCTCTCAATTTTTGACGGGTCATCAAAGAAGTGTGTGGTCGGGCGTTGTCATGATGGAAGACAACACCTTTCCTATTAATCAATTCGGGCCGTTTTCTTTCAATCGCCTGGCGTAATCTCTCTAGTTGTGCACAGTAGAGTTGAGAATCAATCGTCTGACCAGTTGGAAGTAGCTCGTAGTGGACGATTCCCCTCCAGTCCCACCATACACACAGCATCACTTTTTTTGGCGTCAATGTTGGCTTAGCGAACGCTTGTGACGGCTCACCATCCTTTATCCACGATCTTTTACGCTTCCGATTATCGTACGTAATCCATTTTTCATCTCCGGTTATTAAACGTTTCAGAAACGGCTCTATTTCATTCCGTTTAATCATCTCATAGCAGATGTTAATTCGGTCAATCATGTTTTTCACGCTCAACTCATGAGGAACCCATACGTCAAGCTTTTTTTTGTAACCAGCTTTGTGTAAATGGTTCAAAACAGTTTTGTGGTCAATGCCTAGCTCCATGCCAATATCGACACTGCTGATATGCTTATCTTGTTGGACTTTTTCAAGAATTTCATCAGATTTTTCAGTGATTGGACGACCGGAGCGTGACTCATCTTTCACATTGAAATTTCCAGAACGAAAGCGAGCGAACCATTTCCGCGCAACAGATTTCGATAAAGTACCTTCACCGTACACAGCACAAATTTTATCACAAGCCTGCGCAGCGTTCTTCCCCTTATCATAATAATATTGCAGAATATAGCGAAATTTCTCATTATTCTTCTCCATTTTCAAGTGCGAATAACTTTCCAACCACTGCACCGATTACAATGTTTCTACGCTCAAACTAACGTTCGGAAGGTCATCTAAAAAACGAGCCCTCGGTGGTGTCGCTGTGACTTGTTGTTCTTTAGTTATCGGCAACCAATGCCATCTATCGGGAAAAACGCCACGAACTTTTTCCCAGACCCAATATATGTAACTAATTTCAGATGTATTCAGTTCTTTAAAAAATAAATGATGATTTCACCACGTATTACAAGATTGTGCATTTTAAGATTTTCCGCTTAGATACTTTATGCGTACGAATGTAGCTTTCAAATCATATATAGGTAATTAACTAATTTCATCTGTCATCATCAAAGATATGACAGAATATAATACCGAGTTTTTCGAAAGATGCTGCTAGTAGTCAAGTTAAGTCAAAAATCTAAATAATTGATTCATATCTTAAAACAATAGAAAATATTAATTAAATTTACAATAACTTTACGGTTTCATCAAGTTACATAATTCATTTAAAACAATTCTGAAGAACTGTAAATTAAAATAATATAAGAAGTCAAAAATCTAGGATCTATTAAATAAATTTAATTAGAAATATATCGATTAAAAGGAACATTCAATATTAATACGCTATAAAGAACAAATATTAGATACAACACGATGTTACTAACGTTAATTAAAAGTATAATGCTATCAAACTGAACCGTTACAAGAATTACTTAATTATGGCAATCTAGATGGCATTAATTAGAAATTTATTACTTTTTATTCATGTATTTAACGGCTTGAATTTAATTGGCACTCAATGCCTTGATAGAACAATCAATTATTAATATATTACTTTTAAATAGTGTACTTCATGATTTATCGATTTAGGATATAATAGTTAAAATCATGTAACAAACAAAAAAGAAAACGAAGAATGTACTAAAAACATTCTTCAAAATCTGTTTCATAGTAAGCTTCAAGCTTTATGCCTCGATTTTAGACGGAGGGATAAGTTCCCAGTAATAATATTTACCCTCATTCGCTTACGAGGCGAGGTGTTGCTTGGAAACACCCCGATCGCGCTAGCTCGAGGTCCCTTCCTAAGAGCAGCATCAATCGAACATGCGAAGTGGGAAAAATATTAGAATACAGGAAAGCGGTCGAGGGGCATTTGTAGTGATTATATCCTGGATCCTGAATTACGTACAGTCAGTCACGAGTTTTCGTACACTCTATAAATGTTGAAAATCGTCAAATATATTGTACATCCGATTATGATAGAGCATATTTACTTTTCTGTTTAGCAGCGTTAAAACAGTTTAATAACAACATGAGAGTTGTACTGCTATTATTTAAAACTACAAGAATATTTAATAAATATTCTAACGTCGACTATCACAAGAATATTCTTTAACATAATAAATATAATTTATAATATTAAATAAAGGAATGTTTGTTGGCTCCTCATTAACTTCTTTTGCCACTGCTAGTCTTCTGGGAATGAATTGAACTAAATTTTCTGTACATTTGGCAGAAATATTTTTCTATTTTTCCAATAATGCTTTTTCAATAATTCTCTCTTATATTGTGGTTTCTGATTTTTCTTTTCAGATATTTCACCGCGTGCTCAATAGGATTAAAATCTGGCAACTGAGACTGTAAATGTACATTGTAAAGTAACCATTCTTATATAATCTTGACTATATATTTCTAATTACAAGTAAAGAAGTTTTAACATCAAGAAACTTTTGTTCAACTCCTACCAATATCATCATCTTTCAGAAGTTTCTTATTTGGTCATGCCAGAGCTTTAGTAATCTACGCACTCTAAAGATTCTCAGCGTATTCCATTTTGGACTGGACAAAAGAGGGGTATTTTGTCCAGTCCAAAATGGAATACGCTTCAATAATGTCGTACTCGCATTATTGTTATCAGTAGTTAAACCTAAGATGTTTTCAGAAGAGATTTATGAAGAATTTATCATATGGAACTAACGGACATTATCCTGCTTTTGGAACAGAATATAATAGTCTACTTATCAAACATAATTTCAAAACCCTTTGTGTACGCAGAGAGAAAGCTAGTCGTACTTTCCTTTTGAAATGGATTCATAACTTAATTGCTTCTGCTGTACTACCGTTTCAAATTTTTTCTCGCATCCGGACTGAATACTAGATCTCATCAAACCTTTTTAATACCTGGGGTGGGACCAATATTTTTTACAAGGCTTCACTGGTACACATGTGTAGAAACGCCAATAATTTGTACAGCTAAACCTTTCATATTTAGTTTTGTTGGTTAGATACTGTTTTGTTTTTATACTATTAATACACATACATGTCCTTTTTTATAGAATTTAGTTTTTTTTGTATTTGAATAACTGCACTGATTTATTATTAATCTTAGTTGTATATCCTGTAATTGAATTCTATATATGTATATTGGGCATTAAAGATTATTATTATTATTATTGATATTCTTAGTATTATAAATACATCCTATCATATTCAAAGATTTCGTAAAAAAAATTAAATAAAACCCAACTTTAACTGGTTTAACAGTTTCAGTGCAGTAGTTCAGCCCTGAAGATGTTCCCTACAAATGGGTACGAAACGTCGGCAGATATACAAATGACGCGGTTCCAGCCCGGAAACTCAGAAGCAGAGAGCATGGACCACGACCGCGGAAGTCTACGTACCAGATTACCCAACTCTAACTGTTTCACAAATTTAATAATAAATAAAATTATTCCCAATAGCTCTGTGAAACAGATAAAGTAAACTTTTATTTTAAATATTTTGAAAAATATTTTAACACGTATTCACAATGTTTCACCAAAGGCATGCTATAGAAACAATTAACTATCATAATCGTATGTTCATCAAATGATGATTCTCAACATCATAAGTTGTACGAAAACCTTCATGACATACTGTAAATATTAATATAAAAAAGCGTAATATTTTTATTTATTAATTAACCAGCATTTATAAATGAAGAAGTATCCTTGCAGTTAGATATAAATATAAGCCTATGAGCAAGAAAAGCAAGAAATTGAATACATTGCGTTTGTGACAATTTTATCTATGGCTATTTTATCTAATTTTTAATTCATCCTTCAATAAAATAATACACACACATTTATCAAGCTTTCAGTTATATACAAACAAAATAACAACTTCGGTTTTTATAACTACATTTTTCTATTGCTTCATAGCGAGAAATCAATCTCATCTCGCAATAAATATATATTTACTTGAAAATATATTCACGCTAACAAACATCTAATACTACAATTCTTTGATAATTTATATTGAACTGAGCTGGTGATAAACACTTGACATTGGCACTATTCCGTGGCATCTACTATTTACACATACATATATATTTATAGGTGTGTATTTAATACAAAAGCTCACTTACCAATTAGTTGCCAATTAATTGATGTCCGACACATTATGTACATTCAAGTCATTAAAAAAGTGATAAACCTATTTCCAAACAACAAAAAATATCTTACGCCAATTCTACCCTGAATTCGTATTACTTAATTCACTTAGGTAATTTTGACGGAGCCTGTGGTTGATTAACTTAATCACTGAAGGTTGATATATAACCCCTTTCCACATTAATTTTCGTATTCTGTATACGTATTTCGACAATTAAGTTGTCATCATCAGCGGATAATTAAACAGTGTCGCACCTGGAAAACTACGGCAAAATACCTGTACGAAAACAAATTCTGCACACGAACCGTACCGCTGAAAGCCAAAACGCATACTAAGTATGCGTTTATAAACCTTCAGTGATTAATTCACTTAGGTTAATTTATCCTTAAACGGGTTTTTCCTATAGAATATACGAGGGAGCGTTTTTATATTCGCGGAATGGGGGACAAGGGATGGAAATAAAAAAACCAAATTATTTTTCTTTTTCAATATATTCACCTGCAAGACGGATACATTTTTCACATCTTTCAATTAATTTATTTATACCCTCATAAAAAAATGATTTCTCTTTATCTGCAAAATACGCCGAAACTGCCTCCTTGACTTCATCATCGGCAGTAAATTTTTTACCCCGCAGCTCTTTTTTCATTTTCGGAAACAGGTAATAATTACTCGGGGCCAGGTCTGGGCTGTAGGGTGGGTGATTCACAATTTCGAAGCCCACCTTATGCAGGGCAGCTAACGCAACGCGGCTCTTGTGGACGGGCGCGTTGTCATGTAAAAGCAGAACACCTTTTGTCAATTTTCCCCGTCTTTTCTCTTTAATGGCTTCTTTTAGTCGCTCTAATATTGAAGCGTAATATTCTCCGGTTATAGAAACACCTTTATCTTTATAATCAATCAACAATATTCCTTCCGAGTCCCAAAATACCGTTGCCATGAGTTTCCCAGCTGATTGTGACACTTTAAATCTCTTGGGAGGTGCTGTGCCCTTTTTATGCCACTGCATGGAGTCTTGTTTGGACTCAGGTTCATAATGATGAACCCAAGTTTCGTCTCCAGTAACAATTCCACTCAATACACCATCCTTGTCTTCATTATAGAGGTCCAAAAATGCACGCGAACACTCTACGCGCTGTTGTTTTTGCGGCGGCGTGAGCATTCTCGGCACCCATCTTGCGCTGACCTTAGACATACCGAGATGATCGTGTAGGATTTTAAAAATTGTTGTATCGGATACTCCAACCATTTCTGCGAGTTGTTTCTTCTTTAGTCGAGCATCTTCGAGTACAATTTGTTCAACTTTTTGGATAAGTGCTCCTGCCCGGCCTCGGGTCGTCTTCAAGGAATTCCCTTCCTTGTTTAAAGAAACTATGCCACTTGTTGTACACCATGGTTTTTCCTGGACAAGAGTCGCCGTAAACCAATGACATCTTATTCATTATGGTCGCGACTGATTTTCCTTGCCTGGTAAGGAACTTTATAACGGCACGATATTCGATTTTTTCCATATTTCACTTTTCACTCCTGATTATGTTAGCTCAAAGACTAACTGTCTAATAACAATGAAACTTCGTATTTATACTAATCATGAGTCGCTGCACAGGCCACGCCCCCAATGCGCCCACTCACCCCTCTACAACCCGCACATTCCGCGAATATAAAAACGCTCCCTCGTACAAGAACGAATTAAGAATAGTGAGTCAAGAGAAGAAAATACAATTTTTTTGGCTAAAAATTATTTTATTTTTCAACGTATTATCCTTAGACTTCATTACATTTAGTCCACATATATTCAAGTATTTTATTGCTTCTGAACAGTAAGTTTTATCAAACTGTTGAAGTTTCAGTAATTACTTTTTCATTCGATCCAAATTTGGCAAATAAGTTAGATGCAGAAGCAAATTGAAATATAGTACACTTTTTCACACACGCATTATCTAGAAGAAAAAGAACTTATTTCTATTTTAAGTAACGTGTTTTGCATTGTATTGCATTATGTAGTTTATTTATAGCACTCGCCTATTTTCGTTTTACCTTTTTGAAGACAATCGATATGAAGAATCCCACTGCAGTCCCAAAAGATAGTAACCATAACCTTTTGGCCAAGTATACACTGTTTATTTTTTGCGGAGTACTTTCGCCAGTCTCTGTTCATTTTTCCAATTGTTATTTTATTCCGAATATGTAATGGTGTATCCAGACTTCATCATCCGTTATTCTTTAGCGCTTTAGGATCATTTCTTACCTTCGCTAAATCGGCGACTGAGAGGAGTCATACGTCTTTGAGGCTTGTGCCATGAAAAATCTGGGCAATTATAAACAAGTAATTCTTTAGCAAACGTTTTTATTCTAGAGAAAAAAGCAAACCTTTTTATTCTAGAGAAAAAAGCAAACCTTTTTATTCTTTCTATGCCGACATATGAATCTAACCAAATTTTTGGATAGGTTAGATATGTCTTCGTTAATTACTAATTCGGCCGCACATTTCGTTACCTCTGCAGATTTTGTTCCCCTATCAGTTTTTTTCAAAAAAAACAGCTCTTTGAATATGTAGGTAAAAGGCACTTACAACACTTTTACATCATTATATATGATTTTTAAATAATATCAACTTATTATGTTAATAGAAAAAAGAAAAATTATAATTATTTTGCAATAAAAAATGTTACTTTGCACCAACGATTTCCTACAGAGAAGCTTGTTACTTTACTGAACACTTGACAGCAACTCGGTTAGCTGCAAAACACAGTCTCCCACCATACATTCACTGCATATTTGGACTTGTATGAAACTGATTTTGAAGGTAACACATTTTATCCGCTGAACTTTAAGATCCGCTGCACCTCACGCTACAATTATAAAGTATCTTATAATATATAATATATAAATTATCTCTATAGATTAACCAATAACTTTTTAACTGGTTCCACTTAAAGTTCAACGTAGATTTTTATTTCGCACATACCGAGAGGCATTTACCACACTTAATATTTTGTTATGCAGATCTTTAGAGGAAAACATAATCGCTGTTTCCTCTTTACAACCTCTTAACCGAACATGGTACGTCCAAACTGATATGAAGACTTATTAGTAAACCATTAGTTTTCTCGGTAATATATTTAAATTTAATTCTAAATATTTTACAAATTTCTGTGAAATTGTATTGTTCAATTTTACCAGATTTCACCTTTCGCGAAGTATTTGTATGTAGATTTTCTATTACCAATTTTTATGAGCTATAATTTTACCTATATACTGATTTACAGTCGTATAAATTGTCTCTTATTTCATCAAACTACTTACTATCACTATGAATACGATATCGTGTATGAACGTACATTTAAACCCTTATTTCGTCTTTCTTTTCTATTGTTTTGTCGTATGAATTCTTAGCCTTTTTTTGTACTTCAACGATTATTACTTCAAGTAATCTGTGTAAATAGAATTATACTCTTGAAAAATTCATCCCGATGAACTTTACTCAAACTATGTATAAGTACTAACTCATGCAAGCGAACCATAAAAAACGTTTTTTTAAACACATGCTTACATACATATATTGGCAAGTATAAGTTGCATTATTGTTAAGAGCGTAAAATAAATAATTCACCAAAATTAATTACGTTAAAGGATATTCGAATGGATTCAGTTTATTTTATTATCCACCAGCTCACAGATTATGTATTTAGAAGCGTAATTATTCGTCTATATTTACATCATCATATGATTATATTCTGAAATGTTTTACTTTTCAAACTACCACATTTCATCTACACAATAAGATAAATGAGAAGACTATGCCTGCGTTTAGTAAATTTGCAGGGAAACGTCATTGTTTTGTACGATTGTAGATGGTGGTCTGTTTATGACGTCATAACAGAAACGGCATTTGTTGATATAAAGTTTATTTCGTCTATTTGATTTGTTTAGAACTGAAATATTTCTGGATGCTTTTATATTCATGGCGTACCTAACACTAAATCCCCGGTTAGTTTGTTTTAGAAGGTGAACATTTTGTTGTTTATGACGTCACACTATAATTTCATGCCAATTTCAAGACTAAATTTATACACAGCAGTGTTAATGGCAAATATAAATTAAGTTGGATTATCAAAATAAACGAGTTTGGTTGATCAACAGTTTTTCGACACGGTTTAGATGTATACAGAGGCATCTGAAAGCAATAAATATTATGAAATTACTTTCAATTTTGAGTACTTCCAATATGTATACAACTGCATCGATTTCGTAATCTACTTTGTTATCTTTTACTGCTAAGTAAATACTAACCATAATGTATTTTTGAATGAAGAGAAATTAACACATTTTAACAATTTGAAGTGTTTCCATTTAATGTTTACGGTTTTTAACACAAAACTTAATAATGATTCTTCATTCTTCACTCATTTTTCAATCGATGCATACCAACTACTATTACTTAAATCCGCCGTATCTTGCCAATGAATCAACTGTGATAATTTACAGAAATTGTACATCGAAATGATACTTAATGTCAAGCTAAAGCATCGTTGAAAGCAGCAAACGTATTAACATCAGTGAAGAAACAATAGTAACGGTTACTAACTAATTTAAAAAAATAGAAACACTTGTGGGTCTGGCGAAATAGACTGACAAAATATGGAGACAGTAATTTTGCATAAAAGGATACACAAGTTAGTATTGAAAATAATAGGAAAAAAAAAGTTCAATCATCTTGGATGAACAGCTTACAAGATAGCATGGGAGACACAGACCATTATGTTAGTTTCTATATTTTATTAATCAGTAAAATAAATCTAACACAATACATTCAATTTGTATTCTATTGTATCTCTATTTATAAATATCAACTAATTATTTAAATAAACTTATTGCCTTTATGCTTTGGAGCAAAGGTAGGAGGGAAGAAAGTATTGTATTTGTGAAAAAAAATTGAAATCGAGATTTCTGTTCTTGAAGGTTACATTACGAAAATCATAATTTTCGTCCCGTCTGTTCGTTCGTTCGTCCCTCCACCTATGCGTCCAAGCAGGTATTTTATAGCCAAACTGCTCAATGGATCAAAACCAAATTTTAAACTTAAGCACTTTAGAAAAGTACATCAAGATGCCTTTCTGATTTTTTTTCTACTCTCAAATGGTTTACTGATGAGAAATCAAAATTTGCGATTTTCCCAAAAACAACTGTAACGATTTTACTTAAACATCATATCATAAATGAATAAATCATAAATAATATTATAATATGTAGTTACTTAAGAATTAACAAAGCATACGTTTCTTTTTGTCAGTACTACAGGACGCTAGGGAAGACCTGGGGCCTTTCTCCACATCTTGATATAAATCTACACTGCTATAGTAAGACCCGTATCAACGTATACACGTAAGACAATAGTATGGTAACTAAGTACCAGAAATACATTGAAAGTTAAAAAAGCTAGCGCAGATGTTCCATTAAATTTTGTGTACGGAATCAAATTTCTGGTGCCGAAACGTTCAGAATGTTGCAAAAGGCCTTCGGTGATAATCGTTTGTCACGAGCAAGTGTTTTTGATTGGTACAAATTATTCAAAGAGGGTCGAGAACGCGTTGACGACGGACCACGTCCAGGACGGCCATCAACATCAACCGATGATCAACACGTCAATAGTCAAGGAATTGGTGCTTGAGAATCGACGATTAACAGTCAGAGACCTTAATGGCATCGTTGGAATATCGGAAGGATCAGTGAAAACCATTTTGAAAGATCATTTGGGCCTAAGAAAAGTGAAAGCACGATTCGTTCCAAAATCACTCAATTTTTTCGAAAAACAGAGTCGCGTTGACGTCTGTGAAACAATGCTTTCCGACTATCAAGACAAAATGAAAGGCATCATAACTAGAGATGAGACTTGGATCAACGCTTATGACCCGGAAACAGACGATCAATCGGCCGAATATCGTATAAAAGGTGAGTCGAAGCCCAAAAAACCACGTCAAAACAAGTCAAAAATCAAGGTTATGTTGACAGTTTTCTTCGATTATCGAGGTGTGGTGTACCCCGAATTCCTTCCGACCGGCCAAACTATCAACAAAGAATACTATTTGTGTGTTATGCGTCGTTTGCGCAATGCTATTCGTAAAAAGAGGCCAGAATTATGGGCCGACAACTCTTGGTTTTTGCACCACGATGATGCACCGTCACATACTGCATTAATTCTTCGTGAGTTTTTCACCAAATTTTCAACCAATATCGTACCGTATTCGTCTGATTTGGCTCCGTGTGATTTCTGGCTATTCAGCAAACTCAAACGACCACTCCGGGGAAACCGTTTTGAGTCAATTGAAGACATTAAAAGTGAATCGCTATGCGCATTGAAGGCTATTCCTGAAATTGACTTTAACAACTGTTTCTTCGAGAATTGGAAGAAACGTTGGCACAAGTGTATTGGGGCCAGGGGGTGATTACTTTGAGGGGGACGAAATAGATTTGGAAGAATAAATTAAGAATTTAAAAATTATGAATAAAGTCTTACTATTTTTTGCCCACAGTAGTAAAATCATATAGCTAGTCTCAAAATATGATGAAGAAGACATACGTGCTGAAATATATGGCTACCATACAAGAAACACCTAAACCTTGACAAACAACCCCTCCAAGCGAAATACAGTATCTAATACGTTACAAATTTATAAAAACTTCAACTCTTTGTCTCTCGTTTTCTCATCGGCAATACTTAATAACTTTAACAGTTTTTCCGTAATTAAAATGTTAAATACACTTAAATAAATACAAATTTCGAATAAATAAAATCTTTCGACAGCATTTTTCCTTTTCTATTGCTAACTCTTTTAATGTGTGGGAGTTGTATATACATATTTGTAGGATCACCTACAGAAATTCTATATTATAAAACATGAAAGAACATCGTAATTACTAGAGATCGGGACCGTGAAGTTAAATGGCCGAACAATTAAAACTTGCCGAAAGGATGCGGCATGTGAACTTGCTGTTTAAGAACTATTGTAAATATATACGAAAGTACATTTAAACCTTTAAATTGTCGGAAACAGAACTATTACCCTCATCCATTCTATCTGGCCCAAACGACATCCATTTATTCTTTAAACTCAAACTTTTTTGATGGAAGAAGTTTCAATAGAGTGACATACATATTTTAAGGATTCTGAGTAAGATCATTACGAAAATAACATAAAGTCACTTAGTATTGTTGATTCAAATACATTGAAATTGAAGCGGGATATGCTAGAAAATAAAAAAAGGAACTAATTTTGCAACTCATTTCTTCGAGTTTTACTTCCTATCGAATCGTTCTAGTATACTAGTTCTAGTAGAGCTTTCGTCGTACTCTCTTCTTTGTCTATTTCGTCTAAAATAATAATAAATAACAAGGGATTCCTCTCTCATTACCCATTTGTTCTTATGTTTTTGGTTATTTTCTCACATACGCATATCGCATTTCCATCGTGCCCTTATAGAGGCTTTAAATTATTTCAGTTTTTCATTCAATTCTTTTTTTCGGATTTTTTCCATATATCCTTCCATTACAGACTGTAAAATATAGTTTTCAAGTTAATAGCTCCTACAAATAATTTATTGTTCGACGCTGTTATTTCTTCTATTCGCTTTGAATCCAGATTAAAAATCACTTGGTTAAAAGTCACTAAAAATATAATCCAATTTTTCTTTCCCTTTCTTCTTTCGTTTCATTGCTGTACATAAATTCCTCTGCGTTTTTTTACTTTTAACAAATGTCAGAATTGTCTTTCTTGTGGAATGAGATTAAAACTATTATTTCCCGCCCAATTAGCATTGTCTACGCACCCCTTGCCAAATTTAATATACTTCAAGCAAAATGAAATATTTCAATAATCATTACATAAAAAAATAAACACATAGGTATAACCGATTTATTCACCACTTTTTGAAAGCACTCTCAAGTTCGATGAGCCGCCTTAGCAATTAATTTTATAAGTAAAGTTTGTTCCTTACGAAACCAATGGTGTGTAACATACTAATAATATTACCCCAGACTTTCGCAAAATATAATGTACGATTTCTACATCAAATCCTATTCAGAATATATCATGGAAACCAAAGAAAATTGGTACATCTACAGCAGTCTATTCATACATACAATTACATAAAGTTAATTCTGATAAATCTGCCAAGACCTGTGCGCAATTTAAGTAATTTCGAGACGATCCATTTTTTTATTACTTCATACCAACTTATTTGCTGGTCAAGGCCAATTAAATATAGTTTGTTTATTAGATATTAATCTCTTTATTTTAATATAAGTACTTAGAAAGCTTGAAGGAGACTATAAGCCCCTGACATTATTTTGGAAGTACCACTTTAGCCATATTACTTACCTCAATCTGTTTTAAACAACCTGTAATCAAAATAACTGTTTCGTTTGGTGTTACATTCACATACTTAATATATTTAGACCTAGAAAATGATAAAAAAGATACCACTCTACTGTACAGTTGACCGTGGCAGGTGTAGTTCAGTATTAACCTTCAAATAATATTACTATTTACACATGTATATGGTTTGCTTTAGTATTAGTCGGACGAGAAAATTTATAAAAAAATTATACAATATTTGAGTTTTCATGTGTAAGTGTTATTTTTATTTATGTGTAAGCAAAATTATTATTGCTCGAATGTAGTGATATAGCATGAGCATCATCATTGTACTTCTCATATTTTCATTTATAGACGTCGCTATATAACCGCCATTTAAATCCACAACTCCAGTCTTTACTAATTACAGTTATGAAGATAAGTTTCTACTGATTTTTATATTTTAACACCACACCGCTCTATTTTTCTTTCTGAATTTGGTACTTACGTAAAAGGTGTTTCAAACTGCGCGTTTTTTTTTTTAAGAATAAATAAAATATTGATGGCGCACTGAATTCGTCTGGCTATGTGGGCATTTAAAAATGTGATGTATGACATTTATAAAAATGGCTTCGTACACAGTACAACAACACGTTCAAATTGTAAATTATTATATGAAAATCAATGTTCTGTGAAGAGTTTTTAGAAAATTACGTGAATTTTATGGTTTACATAATCGTCCATCTCAAAGTAGTATTGGTCGAATTATTAAAAAATTTCAAGAGACCGGTTCCGTGGAAGATCAAAAAAGTGAAAAATACAGTCGTAATGGTCGTTCACAAGAAACTATTGGTTTGGTTCGTGAAAGCGTTGCGGAAGATCCTGAAATGTCCATTAGACGACTTCACAACAGCTTGGACTAAGTGGATCAACAACATGGTGTATTTTACACAAGGATTTAGCTATGAAGGGATATAAGGTTCAAATAACACAGGAACTGAAGCCATTAGATCATTTAAAACGTTGTTCATTTGTCATTTCATCTATGAGCAACCAGCAGATTTTTCTCAAAAAATAATGTTTTCCGATGAGGCACATTTTGAACTTGGTGGCTATGTTAATAAACAAAATTGCCGTATCTGGGGTGAGGAAAATCCACGAATTATTCATGAGGAACCTATGCATCCTAAACGAGTTACTGTTTGGTGTGCATTATGGTCAGGTGATGTAATTGGACCTTACTTCTTTGAAAATGCTGCTGGTGAAGCTGTAACTGTCAATGGTGATCGATATCGTCGGATAATAACCAAAATTTTGTGGCTTGAATTAATGAATATTGATCTAGAGGAAACGGTGATGTTAATTGGCCACCAAAATCATGTGATTTGATACCGTTAGACTATTTTCTTTGGGGTTATGTGAAAAGTCAGGTTTATAAAAACAATCCGCAATCAATCCCTGCTTTGAAAGGTAAAATTATTCGTGTCACTGGTTAGATAGAGCCTCAATTATGTCAAAATCTCATTGAAAATTTTAACAAAAGAGTGGACGTCTGTGGAGCTGCAAGAGGAGGCCATTTGACAGATATTATTTTTCGCATATAAATGTCATAATTGATACTTCAATTACCAATAAAAACTTTTGAAAGTGAATGCAAATTATGTGTTTTATTTATTCTTTAAAAAACCGCAAAATTTGAAACACGCTTTATATAGAATAAGCACTGGTGACAAGCTTCAGCAACGCATGGATTTATAAGTGAAAATATCCGTTACAACTATTCCATACGACTGTTGATTATTACCCAGTGACCTCATATTACTAGCTCTATGCTACCTCCCGTTAAATTTGGAACACATGCCAACTAGACGAGAACAGTCCTTGGATAATTTAAAATATCTTATCTTAACAAATAATATATGCATTAGGATCGCAATATAAAGATGGTGACGTTAAACAAAATAAAATTGTTGAAGCAAAATTTTAACCGTTACTAGATATTGTGTTACAGTTGTATCATATTTAGCGAAAAATATGTAATATATATCATAGTTTTAAGTTGAGAAACGCTTAGTGCAAGAACTTGACATGATGAACAACATGCTTGAAATGTTGCCATCTAGTTTTGATGCACGCATGAACTATAAGTTTGATGTTTTCAAAAGCGTTTGCGAAATGTTAAAGAATTATATTAACACAAAGTTCTCTAATACTGTACCATAAATCCATTGATTGTACTCGTATAACATGCCTTTCTAAAAATTGTATAATCCGTGATTGTGAGATCTGGAGACGTTACAGAGAAATTCGCTAGTCGACTTTCAAAAAACTGTTTCAAATGAACGCGAGTCATTTGAACTGGAGCATTGTCTTGTTGGAAAAATGTTTTCGTATGCTTATTATCGTCTAGTCGGTTAATAAAATTTCTAATAACCAAATTTTGTATCTTTCGGCATTTACTATTTTCCTAAAAAATATGGGTCCAATGATAATAGTATCTCCACAAATTCATAAGGATTTTCTACCAACCATATCTATATTTGTTTCTTTAAATATCCAGAAAGACAAAACCAAGCCTCATCAGAAAAGAGACACTTATCAAAAACGTTCTCATTATTCAAGTTGTTCAAAAGCCACTGGCAATACTCGTCATTCTATCATACCAACAAGACCGAGTTGGATATAATTTTAGCTCTTTTTTAAGAACAGTGTGACATGTTCCAACTAACGAAAGTTCTTAAAACATTTTTGTATTGGATTTTTAGATGATCCGTTCCAAAATTTTCAACTATTGCCCCGCTAAACGAAATTTGTCAAACCCGCTGTTTTCTAATTCCCCAGTCCTACAATAACTTCTCAACAATAAAAACTTTTCATTGTAGTTACAAATGCAAGTCATAATTAAATAATTTTAAAATAACAACCATAAATATTTTACTTAAAAATATTATTCCAGCATCGCAACATAAATCAGAAAGTACCAAACCAAAATGGTAAAAAATTGTTATTAAAGTACAGCTTAAGAACAATACCAAATATTTTGTAAGAAACATCTAATGCCAACATATTATTTAGTATATAACCTTATATCACATGGATAAATTAAATAAATTTTCATACGTATACCAGAAACATTAAAAAATTTACAAAAAGATGTAAAAATTTTTTAATCAAGTAGGTTGTTCAAAAGGTATCGAAGTTATAGTAATACAAATTGTTTCAAAACGTATGGTTTTTGTACAAAAATATCAATTCCGGGAATGCTGTATCATTCATATTTGTCAATTTGATAGATTACCCTAAATAAGAATTTTATTAAAACCATGGTAAGTATATGTAGGCATTAACAGTATAAACAATTTCTAGTCAAATATATTTCTGGACAACTTATATAATAGGCTTTAATTTTGATTAATTTTGTTGATTTCAAACGGAAATTTTCTTGTCTTAACCTAATTACAGCATGTATTATCTATGATTAATTGTAAATATGCATTTAACACTGTTTTTGTATATATTCGAAGAAAATTTTACTATGAACGTATATATTTCAACAGTACACGTACTGAATATTCAACGAAGGAGAAAATCGACTTTGATATAAGCAAACACGTAACTCTCGCGAAGATTTACATTAAGTGCTCGTTATTTGTCTTACTTTGGATATTCAAGATGTGAGTAATAACTAGGATAACTATATGCGGAATTATGAAACATATACTCTCTGTAGTCTTTAAATGTAAATAATACATAAACTAAGAACTCGTAACCGTACATATTGCTCTTTAAGTTTTCTGTAGCCATAATATTTTTAAATTTGAAACTCTTTTTGTGAAATCTTTTATAAATTTCTAGGGGTTAAGCTGGGTTTAATAATAATTTTAATAAACTAGGCCTAGTATCCAGTTATGCACAATATTCAAATAAATAAAACGTGTTACAAAGTTATTAATTATAATTAATTAAATTCAATATGATTAAATAACTTCATTAGTTAAGAAAAATTGAACAATTAAACATGTTTCAGTAAACAGTGAACAGTAAGAATTGTATTTTTATTATTTACAAATTTGACTTGAAAGTATTAATTATTTAAGACTTAACCTGTGTCTAAACACAGTTTTCGAAAATTTGCTAAATCAAAATTTGGATTATAATGGTTATATTCAAACAATTTGTCTTTGTAATGTAAAATTAAAACAAATCAAATAAATATACATGCAATCACAACCATCGTCGATCTATTCATATGACTTGTAGTTGCATATATTTTATAACAAGACATAAAACTAATATTGTAAATTACAATTATAATACATAATAAAATAAATCACGATTTCTTATTCGTATTTTAAAATTATTACCTTCTACCATGATATGATGTGTGTTTCCGTGGTTTAAATAACCCCTTAAATAATTTGATAAATAATAAAGATAATTCTTTAATAGTAAATATTTATTTGCACGTGGTGGTTAGTGAATTTATTATGAACGCGTGTCCGGCTAAATGAAGAACTGTAATAAATGCAAATAGGAAAATAAGTTGCGAGAGATAATAATTATGTTTACAATGAGCACCAAAAGTCCATGACGTGTGTAAGGCTGAAAAAAAGATTATTAGTAGAAATAAAACAAGATTGCCTTTAGAATTTTATTTATTAATTTTTTAACTATTTTGGTAAAATTCATTTATTTTATTGAAAGTAGTCGTTTTCGGCTTCAATACAACGTTTTGCATGGTCAATTAACATATCGAATAAATTTTTAAGTTGATTTTTAGAGATGTCGTTCAAGATCGCTGTCGACGCCTTTTCAATGGCTTCGTCGTCGGCATAACGCTGTACTTTCATCGGCATGTGTAGTTTGGAGAATATATAGAAATGACAGGGGGCCAAATCTAGTGAATACAATGAGATGGTGCATTATCATGTAACAAACGCCAGCTACGATATTAAGGGCGCACACGACGAATCCGGGCCAAAAAGACGTTTCATAACACCAAAATAATATACAGCATTGACTGTTTGACTAATTGGTACAAACTCTTTGTGCACTATGCCTTTCGAATCATGAAAACAAATCAACATTGTCTTCACTTTCGACTTCTCCAAACGGCTTTTTGTCGGTCTTTCTTCGCTTGGATGCTTCCAATCAGAGCTTCGGCGCTTGGTCTCTAAATCATATTGAAAACACCACGTCTCATCGCCAGTTACAATGGAATGCCTGAAGCTTTCGTCCTTTTTTAAGTCTTTAATCAATCTGTACAATGTTCGATGTTACTTTCCGTAAGCACAGATTTTTTAATTTTTTAATAATGCAAATGTCATGATAATTTGACATAACATTGGTGAAAGATCTACTTTTTTTTATAGATGGCGCCACTAAGAATTTTAAAAAAGTTCTGTTTTTTTTGCGGCCGACTGTGTAGTGTGTGATCATGGCTGGAGTAGAAGAGTCTCTTTTTTCTTACAAGTTGGGGCTTTTAAGAAAAGAAGCGGTAAACTGAAGAGCAGGGGACTGATCATAAGCAGGTAGATATTTAGGCAGAATAATAGACGTGCATTCTATGTGAAAAAACAAAGAATAATATTTTAATCTCTTATTGCATTTAGAAATCAATAAGATAGAATTAACGCTGAATGTGAGTCAATAGAAAGTTACTACGTCTATTCCAAGAAAAAGTTTGAAAAGTTCTAGATATTTGGCTCCCTGGAAAATGACAAAAGTTAGTTTTGTTACAGTCTGACCGTACGTGATGAAAATAAGATTTCACATTTGAATATAACACAAAAAATGTCTAAATGATTTATGTATGTGCATTTAGAAATCAATAAGATAGAATTAACGCTGAATGTGAGTCAATAGAAAGTTACTACGTCTATTCCAAGAAAAAGTTTGAAAAGTTCTAGATATTTGGCTCCCTGGAAAATGACAACAGTTAGTTTTGTTACAGTCTGACCGTACGTGATGAAAATAAGATTTCACATTTGAATATAACACAAAAAATGTCTAAATGATTTATGTATTCAAAATCGAATTGTATTTAAATTCAATAAATTAATTTAAAAATATGATATGAAAAAAATTATTACATATGCGCAGCGTAACAAAATAAAAAAATACGTCAGTTATTTGGTACATACATCATTCGCCTAGTAGTGCACTTCCACAACTTGATTAAATAAAAATCAAGATAAAATTTTATTTGAACACGATACCTTGAACATCACAAAATTCATAACAATCGTCAACCTACTTAACTTGCTGTCTAGATTTATATATCTTTAATAAAAATTATTGAAGAGAGTAAATATTTAAAATTTTTAATACGTGTGATTGCTTTAAAGCACTGATGTATTCTCCTCTGGATTTCTGACTCTCCGCCTTATATACCCTACGTCTGTCGAGTTCCATGTAAGCGCAACAAACAGTACTATAAGGACTAGCCATGTCCGCAATGGGTACATTTACATTAACCAGTCGTCGGTCCAATAATTTTGTTTCCCTTTTTTAAAACTTCTGAAATTAATTTTTGTAACTCTTTAAATTTAATTAACGTCATTTAAAATTAAACTTTGTATTAAATTTTTGCTTTTAAATATATTAAAATAAAATTCTTAATTTGCTTGTGTTATCTATCGGAACATATTTCCTACTGCATAAACCTACTACGTTGGTATGGCATTTCTGATGAAATGCCATTCACGATGCCAGTAGTATGATCTAAGGCGATCCTATAACCTATTGTTATTTTTATTACCAAAAAAGTTAACTATTAAAATGTTAATGTATTTACATTTCTAACTACGGTAAGATATTAATCTGCTTTAATATTTGCAAACAAATTTCTTACAAGATGTCACTCAGAATTGCAATATGGAGATTTCTGCTCTTCTCTGCCTTTACATTAAACACAGGTGCTTATACGATAGTAAACGTTGATAATCGCCGCTGTTTTTTTTTCTTTAAAACTTTTGCGTTTAGGCAATGCTGCTTATCGCATTATTAATTGGCAAAAAGTTTTAGATAAGATATCACTTCCTGAACATTTTAGTTTATAGAAGTAAAGCTCAGCAAAATTACATCAATTATAAAATATTTTGAGAAAAGGTACATATTAAATAGAGGACTAACTAAAGGAACACTAATAATGTTTTTAAATTAATTGAAATTATTTCCAAAACTCGTAGGCAATTATCACAGTAAATAAAAAACTGAACTGCACATCACGACTTCCGGGCTAGAACCGCGTCTTTGTCAATACTGGCACACACACACACATATTGTATTATTTCAGGTTTTAGAAAATATAGTCAAAATATAAAAACAAAAAATGTATATATTTGGTCTTTTCTGGAATATAAAAGTAAATTTCATAAATTAAGCTGTACAATTTAAACTACAAAAATATTTGTAATTTAACATTATTGGAAAATATACAAACAGGATCAGAGTCATTTGAAATTTACATACATATATTATCGGATTATTTTCAATATTGAAAATACACCGAATCATCAGATAAAGAAATGTCTTACAATGTGTAAAATTTATACAATATTAAAAGTAGTTACATGTTAAAGACTAGGATTTATATAAAATGTCTCTAAACCTAGATTTTTAATATACAGAGAAACTGAAACAATGTTACAATTGTAAATATATTACTAAAATAACATGACTTTAAATTATGTCTAATATACAAGTACAAGGTTTTAAAAACCATCAATTTGCAGTATCAACAAACAAGTTTTGAAAGAAACATTTAAAAACTTAGACTGCTAATACAGAAGGTGTAAGTTGAAATATTATGATTAAACATTTAACAAAAGTATATATATAAAGCAATAGCTTCTCCTTATAAACTTATTTTAGATTAGAAAAATATATCAAAGTAAAACTAAATATGCACATTTTCTTTTAAAAAATTACTCTTCTATCGCAATTTTTTATAGCTTTTTTTGTCAGTAGAAAATAAAAATATTAAACATGAACATAAAGCCATGCTATTGATTGTGAATATAAGTTACAAATTCAATTCCTGGATGTAATATTAACTTTACATTTTACCTTAGAGAAAACACAGGAAGTCAACAAAAAAAAACAATGTTTTTCTATAAAAATACTAGAAAATTGTTTTCTTATATATATAATTATAACATACAATGTAATTTAGGGCTATTATACTGACAAAAATCAAAAAATAAATATAAAACTGAAAAACTGAATGTAGCAATGTGTAAGAGATTACGTTTTTTATATCATCGACGCCTTATTATTCTCTCTAATGAACGAGTTGAAAAGGCACTTATATTGGAGTACAATTTTCTTCTTTCAGCATCGACTTTCAATCGATTCAGCAAAGTGCAGTTCTAAAAAAATCTAGTGTAAAAAATCCAAATTACAATATATTATAATTTTTTAATTATTTAAATTTTAATTTATAATTATAATAGTTAAAATTTCTTACTCGTTAGCTGATATATATATATATATATATATATATATATATATATATATATATATATATATGACTTTATGGCCTTGCGATCATTGCTGATCTAATATCATATGTCATTAAAATACATTTTCTATTTTCATACTTTCAGTTAGACCCAAAAACTTCAACGGTGAATGTTCTACATAGAGTTCTACACAATACTCATCTCTCATAGGCTTATTGAGCTTACAATGTCGTGTTAGTAGACCCGCTATCATCCTAACAAACTTTCTGATCCTACAAGGATAGCCCTTTATATTTCAGGAATAGCAAACAAAAAAAAATTTGTATTATCGAAAATAGTTTCATTGCTTTTCAAAATATTCTCCTTGAAAATCAATGCACTTTTGCATTCGTTTAAACCAATCCGAAAAGCATTGCTGCCACTGAAGGCAGTAACTCCAAATTATCAGTTTTGAAGGCCTCAACTGCCTCTTCCGGCGTAGAAAACCGTTGACCACGAAGTTTATTCTTCACATGTGGGAACAAAAAAAAACCACAGGATACTAGATCAGGGCTGTACGGCGGACGGCTCATCAATGCAATGTTTTGTCCGGTCAAATATTCAATTGTTTGAATCGACCTGTGAGAGCTCGTATTGTCTTGATGGGGAATGGTCTGTCGTTTTCGGTTTGTTTTCCTTATTTCTTCCAAAACTTTTGGCAAACAAATAAATGTGTACCATTCGGAATTGACCATTCTACAACTCTCTAAAGGAAACAGGCGACCATTTGTTTTGCTTCGAACGCGAACAACTTTTGTTGGTTGTGGCTCATCTTGGAATACCCACATAGTCGACTACTGTTTACTATCGCGCTCATACGTATAGATCCAAGATTCATCACCTGTGACGACTTTATAAATGTTCTTTGAAGCACCGCCATTGTATTTTTTATGCATTTCTTGGCACCAATCGACGCGAGTCCTTTTTTGAGAGGTTGTCAAGTTATGTGGTACCCAACGTGAACATAGCTTCTTAACGGCTAAATGTTCATGCAGGATCTAATATACGCTGGTGTTACTAATACCTAGAGATGCCTCGATCTCAGGTATGTCACATGACGGTCTTGCATTATCAATTCAGACACTGCATTAATGTTTTCCGACACAACAACATTTGTGGCACGACCTTCACGAAATTCATCGTCCAAAGAACGCCGTCCAAGTTTGAATTCACTATACCTATGATATACTGTAGTTTTCGATGGTGCTTCATCACCATATAAAGAATTCAGCTCGTCGATGCATTCTTGCTGAAATAACCCACGCCGAAAGTAATGAAAAATAATTGCACGAAAATATTCGCGAGTTATTTCCATTTTTTCGCTGACGTAAAATTTTCAAGTTACTGTCAACAATAGAAATAGCTACTGGATAATAAAACTGTCAAGGTAAATATATTGTCAAAAATGACAAACTTGACAATGCAATCACCAGATCGGAGGCAACACTAACAGTATTGCCAGTTCCCGAATATAAACGGCTACCCTCATATTTAGCATTCCAGTAGTCCATTATAAATTTAAGCGAATATTTTATCTGTTCTTTTGGATCGGAAATTTTTACTTTCCCGGAAATCTATTTTCATGTCTGTTTTGATGTTTCTCTTTACAATGCCAGAGAAAAACGCAATCCTGTGAAAACCATAGAGGAAGCTTATAGCGCCAACCACAGAAAGATGACTTATTGCCATCTTTCTGCAATTATTGAAGACATTTAGGGTGCCCACACAATTCCATACAAGTTCAAAGTTCACCTGTATCTACCTTTAACAGAGCTTGCATATCGGTGAAAATAGCTACCCCGTCCCTATTAATTTCTTCAATACAGTGATATGATGCGGCTACTTCCTTTTGAAATGCTTATATCTTTACTAAACTCATTTAGCTGATCCTCCTCGGACTCTAACTCGAGTCCATAAACTCGCACTGCAATTCCTTACTCTACCTAAATGTCATCTATATATTATGCAATTCTATTATTATATATATTCTATAGGTAGACATTCTTCCATTTTTGATATAAGTATTCTATAAATCTTATCAAAATTAAATGTCTGAATTATGGCACTACTAGGCTTTCCTATAAGGGAGCCTGACTTAAGTTCTTCTATCAAATTGTGATTATCGGTGTTATGAATTAGGTTTATGGATATTGATCTCATATTAATATCCTTGTATATAAATACCTGGGAGTAGTAAGTTTAATATAACCTCCAATGCAGCTATAATTTTTCCCATGCCTCCTATGGCAATTGGACATGCAAATCTTTGTATGCCACCTAGTCGTCTATTAATTACACTCTGCTTAGTTACTGATCACCTTTGGCACTGCTCTGAGTCTAATTACCCTAGTGTATAGGCGAGTCCACACATTCACCTACTACTTTTGTTGACTCATACTTACTATTGAAGATTTCAATAGAATAATTGTAAGTTTTAAAGTTTTTTTTATTTAATGATAATTCGAAGAATGTTTGATATCTCTTAAATTGTTATAAATTTCGTCAAGTTCTTAATATCGGTAAATTCCACTATGAAAATAACTTACAATATCATACGATTCTTTGATGAATAAAGTAACAATTAAAATTATCTTTGCGCGAAAACGATAAGAATTTATGAATGAGACATTCTAACGAAAATTTAAATTATTATATACCTTGAACAATGAATACGTCCCAACGATGTATAAAACAAATTTCGCTCTTGTCAATGCGACGTTAAGTCGTTGTTCATCCCCCAAAAAACCATTTGGCATGACACGAACGCAAGATAGTATAATAATATCCTTTTCAAGACCTTGAAAACTGTCAACTGTATTAACAGTAATTGACAAATTGGGTGAGAAGCTGAAATTTTATAAGTATTTTATTAAATATCCCCTATATAAACGAAATACATTTATGTATTCAAAACATTCATATATTTACTTATATTAATTATTTAATTATAGAAAATTCATCGCATTATCATTATATTGTGTATAGTGTATATACAAAAGCCAGCACTAAACAGCCAAAAACAAGGTGTCTCAGATATATGCCCGGTTTCTCGTACGTCAAATATCTTGCCAATCGCAGTTACAGCATAGATATCTGGCCATTAACTTAAAAACATCAGATAGTTCTTTGTCTTATTCGTATCTTGTTGGCTAATATACATGGAATGTTGCTATTTTACGTATCTATGCTTAGACTGTATTTTAATCTTAAGTTATGGTTTGTGTATGTTATATAGTTAATATCATAAAATATAATATTTATAATATAATATTATTTATATAATTATTTTAACAATACAGGGTACTAGGAAAGTTTTGCAATGTGACGCAACAATGAATCGTAGGAAGCTGCTTGTTGCTGCATGTTGAGAGTTAGCAGTGAGAGTGTAAAGTGCTTGCGATGGCATCGTGGACACGAAATGAGATAAGGGCAGTTTTGCGTTATAATTTCGTGAGTGGTTTAAACATAGACCAGTACTTCGAAGAAATTACTCTTGCACTAGGTGATGTTTGTCCACATCACACAACGATATTCAGGTGGTACAGAGAATTCCAAGGGGAAAATATAACTGTGGAAGATGCTGAGAGGCAGGGAAGGCCACGAACATCAGTTACGGAGGAAAACGTTACTACTGTGAGGAAAATGCTTGGCGAGGATGGGCGAGTGACCTACCAACAGATAGAGGGTACTTCAGGCCTAAATGCACCAGCAATTCGTTCGATTCTGCATGATCATTTCCACGTGAAGAAACTTTGTTCTCTCTGGTAGCCGCATCGACCGACTGAAGAGCAGATGACACGACGTGTAACTTGGTGCCGGGAGATGCTAACTGTATGTGATGTGTATGTGAACAACATCGTGACAGGTGACAAGACTTGGCTGTACTATTACGATGTGCCGACCAAAGCTCAAAACAAAGTTTGGGTACCCGTAGTTGTTAGAAAATCCCGATCTGTAAAGAAGAAAATGATAGCTGTATTTTTCAAATAGAGTGGAACTGTATAACGCGTCGTTTTGGACACACAGAAGACAGTCACAGCTAAGTGGTATACTGAACAGTGCCTGCCTAAAGTCATTGGACCTATGAAGAACCTGCGGCCAAAGTCAAGAATGGACACCTGGTTCTTCCATCACGATAATGCTCCAGCTCACCGCGCCAAAGCCTGCACCGAATATTTGAAAACGACAGGATTGAAACTTCTCGAGCACCCTCCCTATAGTCCAGACCTTGCTCTCTGCGACTTTACACTGTTCCCGTATGTGAAAATGAAGCTAAAACGGAGGCGGTTTTCCAGTGATGAGGACCTTCTTTGGGCTTTGGACAACGAGTGTGCTTTACTCCCTAGTGAAACTTGGCAGAACTGGTTTAAAGATTGGTTTCGGAGGATGGAGAGGTGTATTGAAAGAATTAAATAAACAAAGCTGTATTGCAAAACTTTCCCAGTACCCTTTGTACATATACATATGTATATAACGATATACATCATATAAAATTAATATTCACATATATACTAAGCAGCGACTGAAGTTACATTCACAATTAATTGAAAACAAGTTTCAACTGCTGAAAACCAGTGCATCTAATACTATCGACTTGCTTTTCAAAAACCACAATAGTGATGTGGATTTATCTTATTCTCATGTACTTTATACTTGATAATTTTAAAAGATATTCACTACATAAGAGAAACCAAGCAATAGAACTATAATAAGAATCTATAAGAACTGGCTAGAAATTAAAATTCTTTCTGCATCACTTGGTAACATTGAACGATGCTTTCTATTTCAAAAATAAACTTCCAATATTCGATTAAATCATGGCAGATATGGCATTAAACGACTCCATAGTAAAAAAAATCGACTAACTCTACACAAGTTCTTAAAACTCATTAATTTTAAGCAAGCATGCATGAAAGACACTGCTGTTAACATTAAATATCAGATATTTCAGGTATTTCAAATATAATAAAGTAAAAATATGAAATTATCAGGTAGAAAAAAAATATTTTATGACAATAAAACAATTAAAAATCACACTGCGCAGAAATTTTGGACTGATACAAGTGTATTGAGTGCATGACAAGCTTTTGTAGAAAGATAGTTTACAGTATTAAAGAGTCCAAGTGGTAAAGGTAGAAGACAATAATACTTCATAGAAAAAAAATTTGAATTAGGGTTTGTGGAGGTAGGATTGCTATTATTCCACTGCAGTGGACTGCCATGATGAAATGAATAATGCTGTTTTTGAAGAATCGTTTGCGAAAGTACAAATTCTTCTTCAAATCTTGAACTGTTGCATTTGGTATATCAAGATAAAGAACACTTCAGTATATGTTACTGATGAAGTGGCAGCTGTCGCAAATAAAACTGTGCTAAGGTTACTCTTTGTAAACAAAATCCAATTGAACTGATTTGGTCACAAATAAAAGGTCAAGTTGCTTCAAAAAATACGACATTCGAATTGTCAAATGTACAAGATATTTTGACAGAAGCAATCAAAAAAGTTATAGCAACAAAATGGAAAAATTGTATTCAAATGTAATTGATTTAGAAAGTAAAATATGGGAGTTAGATTGATTAATGGATGATATCGTGGAACCATTTATTATTAGTATTAGAAAGAGTGACAGGGAAAGTGAATTGTCATTTTCGGCAGCAATTAATTAAACTAAATATATGTGTGCATTTCGTATGTGCTCACTTCTTTGGTATATTATACTTTGCTTTGTACATTACGTTTCTGTATAGTATTATAATATTAAGCTATATTTTTGAGATATTTTCATAATAAATTTTAAAAGTATTTCTTTTACTTTCAATTTTAGAATATTTTGTATAGATTATGGCGTACATAGACATTTCTCAAGCTTCTTAAAATACTTATAACATAACGCTCGTGTTATCATAATTCCAAGAATAGGTTATGTCATGAGAATAGACAGTAGAGTATACACTATAAAAGAAGTTTAGAAAAAAAATAGTCTTACCTACAACTACCAAATTTCTTCTGTAACACTTCCTTTTGACTGTTGTAAGGAGTTATGATACCAATAGTTACTTGCTGTTGTCTTTTCTTTTCACTCAATATATTGTTAATTGCTTCAAGGAGTTTTCCTACACAGTCCACTTCTTTGTTATTAATGTTCCGGGAATTCTCCTGATTATATGTTAGATTTAGGTTAAAGACATAGTACGGTAATATTTTACATAGATCTTCCCTATGTGTGTAACTTTCTGAATTTTTTAACTCACCCTTGTAGAAGGTATTACTAGGAAAATAACTTATCTCAGAATGCATTCTGTGCTGTACATATAACATACGTATGGGATTCAGTGGCTTATCATCAAAATTCTTTTTTATACGTTGGAATAGTGATTGGCCATGTTCCAACTCCTTGGCATACTACGAACATAATTAAAACACAGTATAATCAAACGAATAGAAATTTTGCATGTATTGCTTTACTATTATCAATGTTAAGTCCATTGAAAAATACTGGAAAAAGACTTAAATGGTACAACTCATACTAAATAACGGGTAGGCCATCTATCGGTTTAAATTTGAACCGCCGGTTATTTCGAATCTGGCAATCTGGTCATTCTATTCTGTCACAAAATTCAGTATATTATCTCTACTGAATGAAATGAATCGATTTACGCTTGAGCAACGTTGAGATTTATTGGAAATTTATTTCCAAAACAACAACAATTGGTCGGAAATTGCACGAAAATGTCGTACAAAATTTGGTCGCAGAGAAGGACCAACAGTGCCCGGTATATGCAAGTTTATTGCTAAAGTTCGTGAAACTGGTTTCATTGTTGATCCGCCAAGACGTGAGCATGCTCGTACAGTGCGTATACCCGAAAATATCGAAGCTGTGGCTGAGAGTGTGCGTGAGAATCCATCAACATCAACTCGTCATCGTTCTCAAGAACTGAACATTTCACGCACCATTCGAATTTTGCGAAAAGATCTCGGTATGATGCATTACAAAGTTCAATTAGTTCAAGAGTTGAAGCCGCATGACCATCCGCTTCGTTTTCGCTTCGCTAGATGGGCCAACGAGAAACTGCACGATGATGTCGATTTTGCCAAAAAAAATCATGTTTTCGGATGAAGCTCATTTTCATCTTGGTGGGTACGTTAACCAGCAAAATTGCCGTATTTGGGGCTCAGAAAATCCACACGTGGTCTTACAGAAGCCAACGCACCCATTACGAGCGACTGTTTGGTGCGGCTTGTGGAGCGGAGGCATCATTGGCCCATATTTCTTTGTAAATGAGGACGGCGCGACCATTACGGTCAATGGAGACACCTATCGCACCATGATAACCGATTTTTTTTGCCCGCTCTTCATAGTATTGATGTGAACGATGTTTGGTTTCAACAGGATGGTGCAACTTGCCACACATCTCATGCCACAATCGATTTATTGAGTCAAACGTTTGATGGCCGTTTAATTAGCCGAAATGGTGATGTCAATTGGCCGCCAAGAAGCTGCGATTTGACACAGTTGGACTATTTTCTATGGGGCGCCGTTAAAGACAAGTGTTATGCCGACAAACCAGAGACAATTGAGCTTTTGAAGGCCAACATTCGTGATGCCATTACCGAGATACGACCCCATACACTCGAAAAAGTGCTCGAAAATTGATCCGATCGAATGGGATACTGTGAAGCCAGCCGCGACAGCCATATGAATGGAATAATATTCCATCTCTAACCGCAACAATTGTACTTCATAACAAAAAAATAAATTTGGCAAAATTTCAAACCGTTTTTGTCTTATTGCATTTTTAAATTTAAACTTTTAAAGGGCCCACCCATTATACGCAAGTCCACCGCGTATCGTTCGATATATATTTTTTCTATTAATCGAACTTTTTCTCTGCATCTTATATAAAGACTATATATTTCAAAAAGTTAAGATATAAATTTCATTGAAACCAACATACTTTTATGCTGGAAAAACGAATCACATTAAAAGCTGATTAGATATGAAATGCAAAAAAGAATTTGTAGTTTATAACACAATAATACAAACAAAAGATCAACTTTTATTCTCTTAAAGTACGTCACATATATGTGACTTAGTTTTAGACAACGTGCCTTTATAATAAAGAACATTACATGTAACCATATACTCTAATATAACGCAAATGTACTCAATAGGACAAACAAAGTAAGACTCACCTGCGACAATGTAACTGCTGGTAATTGTTGGGGGTCTCCAACAAGAATTAACTTCTTGACACCAAGCATTAATGGTATTAGTGTTTCAGCTTCTTTACTTTGTGTTGCTTCATCCACTATGCAACAGTCTATTAATATAGCCCTATCAAATATGAACGATTAACTCCTGAAATAACAAAGAATACTGCCAATATGTACCTATTTAAATCTTTCAGCCGCACACAACTAGATAAAGTTGTACAAATTATGTTACATCCATCGAGAACTCGTCTTTTAGCCATTTCAAAAGCTCTCTGATACTTCTGTTTCATATAATTTTTAGCAAAACATTCGTAGTCATTTTCTACCACCGCTAACTTTTCCTTGATTGTATCAACATTTTCACCCAGATCTAAAAACATAAAAATATTAGTATATTATATTATTGCATATACAGTGGTATATTATTGAGACTTCTAGACTCTAAATTAACTAGACACACCTTTTTTGGTTTCAAATTCTCTTTTTAAAGAACTTCTTTTCGTAGATAATGTATTAAAATCCCTTCTTACTTCTGGATGTTCGCTAAGAAATATTTTTGTAACTTCGTTCTTACTAAATTGATCTAGAAGGAATGGTTTGACTTCCTCATGAACTGATTGTGAAGGTCCTACTCTTACTAGTTTAACCTGTTTTCTTTCGTCTTCTAGTAATAGTAAAATAAGGCAAATTAGTTTACAAATAATAATATTAATATTACATACCTGATAAGGGTGCTCTTACTTCTTTTATAATTTTGAGTGCTAAGCAATCAACGGCACTGTTTGACGGAGCTGTCAACAACAATCGAGTTTTTTTCATCGTATTGTCCAAAATAATGTTTTTGACAATATTTTTAATAACTGTAGTTTTTCCTGTTCCTGGTGGGCCTTGAATTAAATAAATACCTGGAGATTCCCCTAAACACAAGGCTGTCGCCTCTTTTACCACAGTTCTTTGCATTTCATTCAATTTGTCCTAAAAATGATTTAAATATATTTCGCATAATTTTTATATGTATAGAGTAATGTTATATAAATGTGTTCTCAAAATTTTGAAATAGGCAATTATTAAAATGTTAAATAACTGTAACTTATTATATGCAAATTTCTTCCATAAGTCTTTCATTTATTCATAAAGACTCTAGAACGGTCGAACATGTAGCCTTAGTCGAAAAAACCAGACTCGGACCCGCCGTTTTTCATAGCATGAATATATAGCGCATTTGATAAACAATATTCCATATGTTACGAAATGCGATTATACTCTTCACCGCTGTTTTAAGTAAAAAATGTCTCTGCCAATCACGTGAAATTTAACTCAAACACTGTCTAAAGCAAAACTGGTCTTTATGTCTTTACAAACAACACCTTAGATGATACAATATCAATACTTATGAAATGCTAACAAATTTCGAAAGTAACTGAAACAATTTCATATTTCATAATTCAATAAGGCATTAAATCTTGCCGAAATTACGACTTGTCACTAATTTCACTTCCACTCAGGTAATAGAGAAGTATTGACCTATAAAGCCTTTTATAATGAAATTACCAAATCCATAATTTCACCAAATACAATAATAAAATAGAGCATCTCTTTTAAACTCTACGAAAATATTTCAACAAAGTGGAAAGTCCATAACTTGAATTTAATGAGCTCTAATATTAGCAATGCTCCGTAAGTAGCTAACCTCTATGAGATTATTTTAATAAAGTATAGAATTTCAAAGTTCAAATTAATGAAATAAAATACTCGCAGATCTGTAGCGAGTGTTTTACTTTCATTAATTTGAACTTTGAAATTGTATACTTTATTAAAATAACCTCATTTCTCAAAAAATCAAGTGCTTCTATAAATAGCATTATTATCAACTGTATAAGAAAAAGAAACAATTAACAAATTGTGTTAAAAATATCAATAAATATGTTTCAAAGGCAAAACTTAATTAACAAAATAAATTATTTATATTGACTTAATAACAAATTTGATTAGTAGTCGACTTACTACAGTTTGAATAGATTTTTCAAAAGATATATCAATAATACTCACCATTGTATTTATAGTAGGTTGCACTCTCGCCAAAATATTATAGTCTTCTACTGTGGGATCCAATATTAATTTATTCAAACAAGATGAACCCAAACTGTAGACTGCGTCGATTTCTCTCAATGATGAAACTAGTGAAAGCAATATTGCGCCGTCCATACATTTATTACTATAAATTTTATTCATAATTGGTTTTATTAAAATATCAAAATGTAGAATCGACTCTGGTATAATCGGCTTCAATTGTCTAGATACTGAAATGTAAAAAATGTTTGAAAAATTAGAAATATTTTCCAAAAAAAAGCATCTGAAAAGTGCAAATGAAAAAACAATTACGACTAGTATTTCATATAATTCATTGTTTCATAATGTTACACTCTCTATATATAATAATTTCTTATATCGTTTTTAAGATTAATTTATTTAATTTAAAATACAATTCGATCTTGAATTCCTAAATTATTATACTGTCATTATTTGTCCGGTCCTCGTATATATATTCAGATGCAGAGTCCTTTTGTGTTAGTCACGTACGAATGGTCAAGGCTGCAATAAACACCGAAATCAGGTAACAAAGACTGTACTTGAAGTTACCAACTTTTCACTGAATTCGATATCAATTTAGTTATATTGATTTCTAAATGCAATTCGCGATTCAAATACCAATCCCAATTTGGTATTTCTTTTACACAAAATACACGTCTACTATTCTGTGTAGATAATTTGCTTAATGCTTATATTGAAATTAAAATCACAATTATAATGTATGCTAATTTGCTTCCCGCCCGTTTAGCGTGACTGTCCTTGTTGTTTGCTATTGGTTAATTCAAAAATGACCAATACCCCCTCAGTTATGGGGTCGGTTCCTTATAAAGCCATAGCCGTAAGAGAACAACCCTCTTCGCTTTTTCTATCGTCATCCAGACGACACGCGTCTGTCACGTGTTTGTGCCGCGAACCTTTATTCGCGCTTCTTGTGACCTCGTGTTTAATTTCGCGAACGCGGAATATAAGCACAGCTTCCTGAGCCAGGATATATACACATACACAAATACGCAAGTACTCGCATCGCCCGATGCATATTTTAATCTCTTTGTATATTTTATCAAACGGCTATATATATCGTTAGACTTATCTTTTATTACAGCTTTGCTATTACATCATATTTTATTTGTTGCTCTCGTTCTTGTTAACTATTTCTATTTAACACATTCAAGCTTTAAGAATTAATTTAACTTGTGAATAAAATTTTAAAGGCATTCCTGTCGTTTTATTCAACTAATAATCTTTCTTTCAGCTTAGCGCACCTCCTGAACTTTTGATGCTCAATGTACACAACTAAGAATTATTAACTCCTCACATTACATTCAATTATATTACTTTCTTGCCTTTGTTTATTTGCATTTATTACAGTGCTTTAGCTAGCCGAATACGCGCTCATAATAAATTGACTAACCAACACGTGCAAGTAAATATTCTCTATTAAATAATATTCCTATTATTATTTATTAAAACGAAGGAGGTAATAAATTGTCTCAATCATCCACATTACATTAACATTGAATTCACCTTCGTTCATTTCAAACACATTTCATTTTTTTATTCTCATTTTCTTTTCATTACTTCTTAATTCAAAGGAGGAGGTAATAAAGTGGCGCCCAACGTGGGGCTATTTTTAGATCAAGTGTGATCAACGAACCTACCCACAGCATCATAATGAAGTCAAAAGTGAAAGGACAGCAGAGCAACCCTTCTAATTCCAAATTAAATGATTTGGTGGCGCCCACGTATACTTCATCTGATATGCAATCTCTTATCAATGTTTTACAGCAATTTTGCAAATCAGTTGTTACAGTCCCTGTATCGCCTCCGAAACCAGATATTTTCAGTGGAGATATTTTCCAGGATCCGGAAATTTGTCTCTTACAGCTGGAAACGCATCTGAAAGCACATACGCTAACTCCTGCCAGGACAATCGATGAAATTGCATCATACCTTGATGGAGAAGCAGCGATATGGTTTGAGCAACTTGATAATCAAATTGATTCTTTCGATTGTTTCAGCGAACTCTTTCTCGAACGTTACAAAGCTGTCGAACGTCAGGATAAACTGCATGAAATTTTGTATGGTTATTTTCAGCAAGAAAATGAACGCGCAGTTCCTTTTCTTTTGAAGAAAAAACGGTTATGTAATCGTTTATATATATTATATATTACAACGTTAATCAAGAGGCAATTAAGATCCGAATACAAAGTGATGTTAGGACCAAAACCTCTACAATCAACGAAAGCGCTAAGAGAAGCCTGCATGCAGATTGATAATTATATTCATGGAGATCCTACGGAAATTTACGCAAGTAAAGTATCAGTCTCATCTAATTTACTTTTAGGTAATAAAGCGAAGGAGCCGATAACGAAAGGATTACCGCCCTATAGCTACTGCTCGGATAATCACTGGTATCGCAATTGCCCAATCCGCAGAGCGAAACAGCAGCCATCGTTGAATTATTTACAACATAATTCATCATCAAACACACCTCGTATATGCGTAAACGTCACAGGACGCTCTGTCGACGCTCTTTTGGACAGCGCGGCGTCACATAACTTTGCCGTCCCGTCCATTGTTCAACGCATGACATCGAAGAAGTTTAATACGGCATCATTAGGCAACAAATTTTCGTACCTGAAAATCACCGGAACTGGGATTGTAAACATGCAAATTCAAAAGGAGGTCATTGAAATTCCTGTTTTTATTGCACCAGATTTGCGTGAGAATCTCATTCTTGGTATGCCGTTCTTCGAATCACAACAAGCTGTATTAAATATAGGAAAACATTGTTTAGATTTTGGTAAGGATATTCGTCATTCAATTAATTTCGTTACATCTCATATGTACCCAAGAACCAAATCTAATCCTAATGTTAACCCTATCCCTTCGTCACGTGCAATCGAGTCTGTTAGTATTTTTCAGCGACCTAAATCACCTAGATTAAGTAGGTCAACCCAGGTACTTCAGAAAAATACGACGAAACGACACTCTAGTCGAAAAGGCCACGGTACAACACAAGACCGGACAACGGATCAGGTAAACCGGACAAGGCCCGTCTTCAAGCGAGACCGACCGTCAGCCAGTGCCGGGGATCATTGGTCAAACCCCGCAATCCATTGTAGAAAGACCGACGGTCAACATCGACATTTGCATCGACCTCGCCACAGAGTCATTAGTGCGCGAACGGGTACTCCTACACACGCGAATATCACAAATAGTAATTTACTTAGTTCTAAGTTAGCTAGTGATGTAATGTTAGATTAGGGTCGATCTTTCCCTTTTCGTAGCGATACTCAAAATATTATTCTGTATTTTTTTTTCGCGACTAACACCTGTGCGACTTAAACAAGCAGATCAGTTTTTGCTTTCATTGTCTTACATTGCTAAGTTCTAGCAATTTCAAATTAGCAATTTCAAATTCAGCCAAACGTAATTAACTGGATTCTGATGTTTAAGAGCGTGCGCTTACTTGCCTGCGATTTTCCAGGTTTTTGTTCGCAATCACTCGTACAGTGAGTAAGTAAGCAAAGCATTAGCATGTTGAAGTCGATCCTGGGCGCATTTTCTTTGCTTTTAAAGTAAATCAATGATGCATTTGATTAACGATTCCTCATCTGAAAAACTAACATTAGCGTACCGCAAATAATGACACCAACGCGTGCGGGAATTGTTACACTCTCTATATATAATAATTTCTTATATCGTTTTTAAGATTAATTTATTTAATTTAAAATACAATTCGATCTTGAATTCCTAAATTATTATACTGTCATTATTTGTCCGGTCCTCGTATATATATTCAGATGCAGAGTCCTCTTGTGTTAGTCACGTACGGCTATATATATCGTTAGTCTTATCTTTTATTACAGCTTTGCTATTACATCATATTTTATTTGTTGCTCTCGTTCTTGTTAACTATTTCTATTTAACACATTCAAGCTTTAAGAATTAATTTAACTTGTGAATAAAATTTTAAAGGCATTCTTGTCGTTTTATTTCAACTAATAATCTTTCTTTCAGCTTAGCACACGTCCTGGACTTTTGATGCTCATTGTACACAACTATTAATTATTAACTCCTCACATTACATTCAATTATATTACTTTCTTTCCTTTGTTTATTTGCATTTATTACAGTGCTTTAGCTAGCCGAATACGCGCTCGTAATAAATTGACTAACCAACACGTGCAAGTAAATATTCTCTATTAAATAATATCCCTATTATTATTTATTAAAACGAAGGAGGTAATAAATTGTCTCAATCATCCACATTACATTAACATTGAAGTAACCGTCATTCATTCGTTCATTTTTATATTCATTCGTTCATTTTTTTTCACTCATTCATTTTCTTTTCATTACTTCTTAATTCAAAGGAGGAGGTAATAATAAATATGAGAATGATTTGGCAGACAGTGAGAAACAGCTTTTTTTAACGATTCCAAGTTGTGTTCTAGAAATTATTTTTTTCAACTTGTCTACTAATTGGTTTAGTCCTACCAAAAAAAAAAGCCAAGGCGTTTCCATCCACCATTATTTGTTCACTATTACCATTTGAATTCGGGAACATAATGATGACACAGTTTTGTTCTTTTTATCACTTGACATTTGTATTCTATAAGTTTTTGATCAAAATACAAGATTCACGATATCTACCTTGCCTACAGCTTAGATATTCTCAATACTGCAATGTGGAATATGTGGTACATATTCAGTCGATACATTCAAGATACTAGAGATTCTAGATCTTCTTAATGTCAATTGTTCGGCTATTCAAAAAAAATAACATTCACTTCATTATTTCCAGTTGTAGTTTTCGATGCACTACCATTGAATTAAAGTTCAAAAAATAACCAAATTTCGCCTGTCGCCGTAAAAAGATAGCAGAGTTATTGTTGGAACCACCAAAGTTTGCCGGTGTATCAATAACGACGCAGCAAAATACGAACATATACCGGTATTTGTCTAATTCATCGGTAGTCACATGTGCTGAAGAAAGAAAAGGCGCAGACGTTTTTCTAATAGATTTACGCGTTACGTCTTGTCTAGAAATCGTGAAAAAATAGAAACAGATATGTATATGCAGAGCATGTACATTGTTTTGACTTTTGACTTATAAAATTTGTCTTTTCTATGGTTCCGATATTGTTATATTCCTTGAATTTTACCGCTGTTATTTGTTATTGTTCAAGCAACTAATTTATTAACATAACATACATATACTGACAGTATATGTTGACTTATTTTCTTATTTTGTTAATAAATTTATTTTTCTTTATGGCTAATTTATTTGGAGTATAAAAAAAATAAAAAACAAAAAATAATAAAAACGAGAGAAAATAAAAGTGCAGTTTCGACAGAGTAAAACATAATTATTAAAACTACCAAAAACTAGTTTATTCCATTTGGTTAACAGAAAAGTTCTAATATATTTTTTTCTGTTTTCCATAAATCGTTTATTATTTTAGTAAATTACACAGCACACATTTGAATGGTTTAATTCCTTTCTAAGGACTCTAGAAACACAACCCTCCGCACTGAGCGAATAACCTACATATGATGAATTTCTGTTTTCAGCGACATTTAAGGTGAATCTTCAAGTCAGAACCAACACCGTCTTCGCACCACATGTTGTACATAACTCATTTCTAATTACCCCTCGTCTCAAAAAGATTGCTTTCTTCACGTTTTAAGGAGTAAATCACAGATATTTATAAACGCGGTCAAGTGAACTCCTTTGAGTTCATGAAGAATCCAAATATCGAGCATGTTGACCTATCTTAGCTTTTTCGTGTGATCGTAAACGCCTGAAAAAATGGATGCTTTATCGTTTCTACGATCTCTCACAACGTGTGCCGTAGATTTGACTCGATCAATACCTTTCAACTCCGGTGGCTCACTAACCAAGAAGCATCTTTAAGATTAATATCACCTCGGTGCCCCCCTGATCGAAAATCATCATTAAGATTAAAATCAGCAGCACAGAATTGTAAAACATCATTGGCATTAATGTTTTGTAGAGCATTGATCACCATAAACTATGCAACTTTTCACAAGTTTGACATGCGTTCTTCCCGTTATGGAAGTAAAAGATTAAAACTGTTAATAGTGTATGGCGTGGCTTAAAAATAGATGCGAATAATTCTACCACTTGCGCAAATATACTAGCGTCATCTGTTACAAAAATGTGTCATGATTTTCCCCAACAATGCAATAATATCATAAACACAAAGAAAACCTTTATTAATTAATAATAAAACGATGATTACTAAAATATAAAAAAAGATAGTCAATAAGTAAAATTAACAACTGACAATAATGAAGAAGAAGAATTGAATTCCCAATTAATTTAACTCTATGCCAAACAATAATGCGCCGAAAGCTCTTAGCAAGTGTAGATAAGAAGTTAATCAGCTCATAAAAATTGCAAATGATCAAAACACATGTTAATGAAAATTTGAAAATACAACTGAGATAGTCAGGAACACTAGGCATGTATCTATTTATCCCCGCAAATATGAATTTAAAAAATTTATAAACAAAATAAAAGGACAGACATATAATTTACAATATACGAACACTAACAACCAAATGTGCGATAGCCACCCTTTTGTAAACTTATCAAATTTTGTATAAGATAATTTAACTTTATTCATCATAATTATTTCATATTATCATAATTTTATCTGATTTTATTTCAATATAACATTAAGACACAAAATTAACACGAAAATGCAAAATACTTTGACAGCGAAATATTCGGACGTAGATGGTTCTTATCTTTATATACAAAAATTCAATCTGAATATGTTTGTGCTCGCAAAACTCGAAAAGTGAAGTCAGCCGATTGACTTGAAATTTTGACACAACGTTGCATTCGAAGACGCGCGCGTTTTTTATAGTAAAATGCAATTTTGACACAACGTTGCATTGGAATTCACGCGTGTTTTCGAAAATCGTATTAATTTCTTTCGTTTCTATCCAGCTAATCATCGTCTGTGTTTTCGCGGGCCATTGTACGAGTTTTACGAGTTGAATTGAGAAGAAGAGGAGCAACGCAACCGTCTAAACAACGCCAAGAACAATTAGACAGCTAAGACGTATATAATTGCAACATCTAAATAATCGAGCTTCATATCCTTAAGTCATAATACAAGAGTCTTAGTTATAGTACCATATTCATTAATCATCTGTAATGCCTCGCCCACGTTCGAACATGGGCCGCCGTTCTCGACACAAAATCACAGAGAGTCAAAGGAGATTAAACTGCACTGATCAAGAACGTTTAGACGAAAATGAACATGTTAGTCAGAACTTCTCAAAGACGAACAGAAGGATCGGCAGATCAGCGGGAAGAAAGATTTGAAATCTTACGAGTTGAATCGAGATGTGTTGAATGAAAGAGTGTTTGAATTTAGAAAACGATTGCTTCTCTTATGGACAATTATACGTCGCATGCCCTACCGTCGGCAAACCATCAGATATTTATGTTTATTGCAGAAAAACGGACAAATAAAAAATGTAGTCAATGCACTAGCTTTACAATAAAAGATGATTTTCACAGAAAATCATTTTTTCTCTCCCTTTCCTTTCACTCCATAAAGCCACAGCAACGCAAAGGCAGGATATTGAATTGAATGTGTTTTCTCGGCGAATCTATGTCCTATAGAATACTTCTATTTACTTTCCCATTCATTTCATATCAGACTGAACCACAGCGAAACGTGGCCGCGTTTAGCAAGTAGTTTAATAAAAAGTAATGTCCCTTTGGCCACATAACTATACTAATTCCTTTCGACATTATTTTTTTCTTTCCAAAAAATTGGCAAAGTTCAAATAAAAATATATTTCAGGTTTCTTGAAATTTCGTTTCTAGTTCAGAATTATTCATTACAGGTTATTCTCCAACGCTCCTTTCGTGTGTTGCTACAGTATTTCGACCATATTTAAATCGTCACTACTTGAAGGCCTTGCCAACATCCTAATAGCGACCGCTGAACCACCCTTTTTTTCCTTTAGCGATGTAACAAGACATGTTATGCTTTTGAAAAATTAAATTTTCATGGACAAATATATCACTCGCACTCGACAACCCATTTGTTTCTACATTTCCTATGATTTTCCTTTCGCCGCCATGCAGATACAACTCATAACCGGCGGTCTTTGTGGAATGACTATTATTTAGTTCGCATCATACGTTTGCAGCGGTCACCAACATAAACGTACAATTTGAGTTCATCGTTAAATACGAAATATTCGACTTACCTATGTTTGTCCGCAAAGCTTTAGTTTTAACCCATACCAAACACCTTTTAAACTTCCGTCAGTAACAGATTTCCTTTAATCTTACAAAAATACTAGCACTTATTGTTGCAAATACATCTTGCTGATACTACATTTCCTCTCTAGCATCCTCTGTTCACTTTTAAATTAGGTGGTTTTCATTCCATAAGAATAGGTAATTTCACCCAGAGTAATTCTTTTATAACGTTTGGAAAATGCAGTATTCTCGATTTTCTTTGCTACAATACTTACATGTTTATAAATAAGTATTGTATTTACACATATTTTTATATTTCCAATTCTCAATTTTAACATATTAAAGCCATTTGCTATCTTTTGTTATTAGAATAGTGGCTAACAATAATTTCACGTGTTTTTCTAGTAGTTGCTGCACCACTAAAATATTTCATGAGTTTATAACTCGTATTTTGTTTGTACACCATTTTCAACGCACGCTTATTTTTTCGCATTAAGCCATGGAACGCTCATACATTTAATTGTCAAGAAATAGTGTGTCATTAGTAAAAAATAATTGATCCAATTATTTTAAATACAGTAAAAAAGTATAATTATTTAGACAACAGTGAATAGAATATCATTGCAATTAACATTAAAAATATAATTATTAAAAATACGGTCAAAAAAATACTAGGGCAGAGAAGCAATGAGTAATTAGTGAGCTTAAATAATAAAAAAGACTTCTTAGTAAAAAAATTGTTTTGTTTTTCAACGTATTCTCCTTGTAACTCATAATATTTACTCCACTGATAATCAAGTTTCATTCCTTCAGAAAAGTAAGCCTTATTAAACTGTTTGAAATATGCGTCAGTTTCAGTGATTTCCTCCGTATTTGACTGAAATTTATTGCCACTGGGCTAAAATTTTCAGATTTGAGGGTGCTAAATTAGCGAATAAACAACATGCATAAGCAGTTCAAAATGTAGTTCGTAAATGTTTGCCATTGAAACAAGTATGAACACGTGCATTATCCTGAAGAAAAAGCAATTGTTTCTTCTTTAAGTGGGGCCTTTTACGTTGTATTGTATCGTGCAGGGGGAGAGGGTGGCTGCTTGTTATTATTTTATCTTTTTTGAAGATAATCAATAAGAAGAAACAGTGCAGTTCCAAGACAGTAACCATAACCTTTCCGGTCGAATGCATATCTTCGCCTTTTTCGGAACACTTGTGCCAGCCTGTCCATTGTGTCGATTATTACTTCATTCGGGCGTATAATGGTGTATCCGGGTTTCATCGACCGTTATTTTTCGAATGCGAAAGTCTCTCAGCTCATGTCTTAATGTAGCACGAGGGCTGAAAGAAGTTTTCGTTCGAATTTGCGGTCCACAGTAAACAATCATCAACGATCATTCACCTTATCATCTACTTTTTTAATAAATTCTGGAGTAAATACGTCTTTTGGGCGTCCACTAGATTGTTCAACAAATATACTGGTCTGACAACATTTAAACTTAGATATCCATCGTTTTACGATTTTGTTCTTTAAAAATAAAAACTAGTTAGTACGCTACTTTTCCATGTCTTTCAATAACCTAAACAATTCACTTTCTATTCAAATATCAAACGTTCTTACGATCCCAATGAACACAAATTCTGAGTTGTTTTCAGGAATTGCCAATTTGAAAAACACTCATCCGCTCTTGGTAATAGGATCTCATAAAAGAATTCTGCCTGACCAATCACATATTACGAAACTCACAAGATAAAATTAGTAAATAAAAATGGGCAATCAAAACAAAGATGAATAAAAGTAAAAATTAACCGGACTAGACCGAAAAACTGCACACTCATCAAAAGACATACTACAAAAAGAAACAAATATTGTGGAATTAAAGAAAATAGCTTTCCTACATTTGCTATTTGACTTTACATTACATATTTATATGTAGTTTGAGCAAATGTTTTAAGACTATCTAATAGCCAATACAAATATTCGCACATACAATAATTTTTAAATAGTCCATTAACAATTATTTACTGTTAATACCAGGTTGTTCAATAAGTTTTGTCGTTTGGTAAGAAAAACACGATTTTATGGTTTGAAATATATTTTATTATTCAATATAACCTCCCTAAACTTCAATGTTCCAGTGATCTAATTTAGGGATTTCATCTCTGAAGTAAAAATCCAGAAGACTGTCGAAATACGCTTCCATGGCTTCCATTGTTTTCCGCGCAAGAATTTTTTTGAGATGTGAGAATATCCAGAAGTAAAAGTGAGCTAAATCTGGTGAATAGGGTGGATATAGCAATAATTCGTACTTTAATTCACTGATTTTTGCAATGGGTTTTTGAGCTATAAGAGAGTGTGTTATCCTAAAAAATTATTTTTTTCTCCTGTAAAGCTGGTCTTTTCTAACGAATTTTTACATCCAGATGATCCAAAAGGTTACACCAATAATCTGAGTTTTTTGTTTTACCAGTTTGGAGATGATCCACGAACAGAATTGGACGATTTCTGGACCCTAACTCGCTTTGAAGCCGGGTTCACACCACTCCTGGGCCTTTTGTTTTGATTGAGCATCATGGTGGTAAACCCAAGTCTCATCCATAATGATGAAACAACGCAAAAAATTGTTTTTATTCTTTCTAAAACGGTTCAAATGTTGTTGTAAAAGTCGCATTAGAATGTGTTTTTGTTCCATTGTTAACGAATGCGACACCCATTTTGCACACAGCTTTCTGAAACCCAAAACTTCAGCCAAAATATTGCTCACACTGCCTAATAAAGTGCCTAGTACTTATACTAAATCTCTCTCGGTTAATCGACGATCTTCCAAAACCATATCCTGTATTTTTGCTATGATTTCTGGCGCTGATGCACTGTTTGGACATCCTTCACGTGAATCATCTTAAAGGCTTGTACGACCACGTTTAAATTCAGCAACCCATCTTTCTAGTGTTCTAATAGAAAGTGATGAGTGTTTTGGTGCTGCACCTTCAAAAATAAGAATTTTATCACTAGACGATATTCAATTCGTTCCATTGTAAAAGAAAATTCTGTGACACGTCAACTTTGAACACCTGTAAATATACGAATGAGAAAATATAAAATGAGAAAACTTCACACGTGTTCATAAAAAGTAGTATAATTTTTAGAAAAATAAAACGACGAACCTAATAGCACCATCCCTTATCGAACGACAAAATTTATTGAACAACCTGGTATTCCCAAGTTTTTATTTTCTATACTAAAAATAACTGTAAAATAGATTATGTAAACTTACAGCCCTCGTCAACAAAGTCGTTTCGTTTTAACAAACGTTTCTCACACTTTGCAACAAAACCAAATAAGGATTGGTAAATATCTTGCGCTTTTGTCTGTACTGGTACGTTTACTATGACTACATTAGATTCCCTAACATGCTGTCTGAGAAGATTCTGCTGTTTAGTTGTGTATGCTACAATAAGAAAAATTATTAGTATTTGGCAAAATATGCAAACATGTTTGTATGTATACACTACCAACTATGGAATAAATTAAATTCTAGATTTGATGTTTCAAGGAATTATATTTCCCATAAATAACAACATTATTTCCACATCTAATTTTCTAAAAAATTTAAAAGAAATTTACATTAATTTACTAAACTGAAGTAATAACTTGAACAAGTAAGAGTTGAGAAAAATTCCTGAACTGTATGTTTGAAGTTGCTAGAAGCAAATTATAATTACAAAAAATTATAATAAATAAATGTACATGTAAATTTAAATTATGAAAACTAAACAATGAAAGAGAGAGAAATTTAAAACAAAATTTTGATAAATTATGTTTACAATTAAAAAATTAAAAAATTTGCTTGTGAATATAGGTATAAGTATATGCAGCTTATTTTGAATATAAAAATATCAGAGCAACAAATGTGATCAACCCTGGAAGCTAGTGATGAACGAACAGTAATCTCATTTGGTACATTACTAAAACAGTATATTTGAAATTACAAATTGAAATAATAAAATTAATTCAATTGTTTCTGTAATAATAGTATTCTATTTATCATATCTAAATTATTATGAATATAAATTATCCATAAATACATTGTGTAAGTTTGCATAACAAACATTGTTAAATTTTCTATTTATTTGCTTTTAACAGTGTTTCAGTACAATCTACTGATTACGCTAAAACGTTGTCAAGAGCAAATAAATAGATACAATGTCCATAATAAGAAATATGCAGTGAATACTAACGACTCTTCTTTGACAATGAATATATAATACTTACATACATATATGTAAATGATATAAAAATATTTTGTTACCTAGTGACAAATCTTTTATGAAAACTTTTTTATTTCAAAATAAGATAGTGTATATTCATAGTCAATATATTATGAACACTTACATTAATAATTTCGTCGAAATTACATTATATTCACGTATTTTTGTTATGTATCTGTCTCAATCAGTAAGAGAAAAATGAAACGATACTATAAATCGCGTAACTTTGCTTACACAAATTGGATGTAAATTAGGGCTTATAAGACGAGGGTATGAATTAAAAATACTCAAATTTTATTTCTGTTTGCAGAGAAATTATTAAATTAAATAAAAAAGTAGTGTCTTAAAAATCGTATCTCCCTTCAATATGACTGAAAGAATAATACACCTTCCATGTAAAGAAATGCATGTTGATTTCAGTTTGACGTAATGGCGATTACAAAATTCATACTTAAATGTTCCCCCTTGAAACATCATAACTTTACCTAGCCGGAATTTAAAATTTCTATTTATTTTTGTTGTACTTTAAGAACGTCACTTTAACAGAACTATCTGAGAAGTAATAAATTTTGTCTCCTTCTCAATTCCATTCTTTCCTCAAATGTTTTTTAAATATTAAAAATGTAAATTTTTATCAATAACATTCATCATTTTAGTTAATAATCACGTATTTTGTTGAATCCGTATTTATTATAATCATTTTTGTTATACCGCATCATTTCATATTTTCACTATATTTTGCATTTACTTTTTCACAATCGAAACACTGTACACGTTGAGATTGCATTCTATTATTGCGCAAGTTTCCTCTTAACTCCTTGTGTTTTTAATTAATATATTATTGATGACTACAAGCAGTAATGTTCAATTTGTTCCTTCGCTTTATTCTTTTTTCCATGTTAATTTCTGAGATTTTTCATCTTATCTGCACTCTAGCTCTAACTTCAAAATATATAGAATTTATTTCTCTTATTAGTTTATCGCTAATTATAATACTTCTCAATGTTTTAGATAATATTTCATGAAAATCCGCAAGCAAATAGAAAAATTGTAGTCCTTCTAATTTGTTGCAATATTCTTTCAATTATATTTCTTATTATATGTAAAATATTATTTGGGAATCTTTCTGCTCCAAATTCAGTTTGTTCGTTTTTTTACAGAATCCGAGAAAAGAAATTTTACAATAACTAACGATATATATAACAAACCGTACAAAAATTTTTCATTGAAGTGCATGAAAGGAGTTTTATGAATATTATCTGCTTCGAGTGGCCTCCATCATTTAACAACATTTTTTAAATACTTGATGAAGATATATGTATACGATTTTATTGAGCATATATTCTTCTAATGTTTCCATCTAGTTCATCCAAATATCTTGGTTTAGAAGGTTAAACTTTACTCTTTTAAAAATCCCATAAGAAAAAATCCGGCATAGTTACTGTCCAAAGACCTTAAGTGCTAATTCGCCTTTTAAGAAGTTGAAACGATTAGGAAATGCCTCCAGAAAAATATTTACATTGAAATTCTAACAATGTGCAATTTTCCTGCTTTTTGATATGTGACATGAAAAATGTTTTCGTATTTTCAATCTTTCTGACGTTACTGTTATTAGTCGTCTATTTAAAAAAATATCGAATTACCTTTGACGATAATATTGCATTTTGGTGAATGTAATGATTTTTTTAAAAATTTCGCATGGATTTTCGTCCTATCTATTTACATCTTCACTCAAATAAAAATGAGCTTCGTCGCTCATGAACAAGAACTGCTCCGGCTGCGGATTTAATTTTATTTGTTTTTCTTGAACAGATGAAACTTTATGCGTGTAATACCTTAATTCATGCAACGTATAAACTTCATACTTTACATCTTGTAGCAGAAACTATTAAAAAGTGCTATCCAAAGGTAAGTGAATAGCTCAAACAAGTCATGTTTCTTAAATCTCCTAAATGTATTCAAGAATTTCAGATAAAATGTCCCGGCATCCCTCAACCACAACTAATTCTTGCACATGGGCGAACATGATTACTAGCAGCGGCTTTTTTATGGTTTGTAGTGATCTTGTGCAACTTCAAAGATTATTTTAACTAAGCTAATGTTACATCACTGGATGTGTAACAGTTGCTTCCTCTGTATGAGACCATTTGAACAATAAAACGGTATGGAAGACATAAATACTGCGGATGCATAACAGTTGATATTTCGCAGAAGGTGTTTCAGAATATTTTATATATTTCTATGTATACCCTGTCACTCATTGATTATATACCACGATGCGACAGCTACAACACGCCGACCGACTTAGCAGTTCTAACAATAATCAATAGCTGCCAGCGCCTTTTTATAATGGATAAAGAACAATTAGTACGACATCAAAAAATGGAAATAATATTATTACATAATATAAATTATATGAACATTACATTTGTAATAACACTATTGATTACTGGTTTATTTAACTTTATATTTATGACATTAAAGTAATTAATATATGAAATTAACTATATTATGGATACATAGTCACTCTTGGAAAATAAGTTTGTTGTTTTAATAAAAACAATTTAGACATTGCATAGAAAATTGCTTAGACAACTTTTACCAACTGCGTAAGTTATCTCTATTAAGATTAGATCATACTCTGCTGAATTTAATACTACCAACACATAATAACTTGTATTTACATAATATTTACCTATACATTTTAAGACAAAGTAGTGAGATTTGTTTTGAACTTCCTGAATAATACAAGTGAATTTTCTTTGGTTTTGCCTAAAAACAAAAAAAAGTTACTTGAAATGAGATCTGTAACAAGCTTCATACTTTTGTAGAGTATCAATGGAAAGCCAGTCCTCATATATTCCATGCCATAATTCTATCATTAGTAGTGGAACTACTACAGTACAGTAATCATTGTGATTAGCAAAACTATTGCACATTTTCACAGCTGTTCTTTTATTTACTGGCGGATATGTAGGACATACCTTTTGTTCTTCTAACCATTGTATTCTCCAACTCAATATGTTTAAAATATCATTAAACCAGTGTTTAAAACAAATATTAGCGTAGTTATTTAAAATTTCTCTATTATGAGAGTCATTTCTAATTGCCACAACAAAGTTATTATTTTGAACATCATGTGAATGTTCATTTACTAATTCAGCAAAATTAGTAGGCACATGATTATTAGTGTTAGTGTTATTTTTCAGCCGTGGATCAGTTAACAGATTTGATTCAATATGTATAGAGGCTGTTACAGTTGTCTGAACCTTAGAAGGATACGTTTTTAATTGATTTGTACTTGAACTTTTGGGTAAACTTGGAGGAATCACTTCAATTTTCTTTTTAGTACTATTTGAAGAGGAAGTGTCGTTTAACATGAATTCACCTCTATTTTTAGATACTTTAACAGGAGGTCTTGTTGTTGAAGCTCTGGTGGTTTTTGAGTGTTTTTCATTATTGGCTTCATGTGTTGGTTTAGCAGATATTTTCTTAAGTTTAACTTTACGTTCCTGTTTTATTTTTAATTTCTCTTCTTTACTTAAAGTGTCAGTTTTTCTGCTTTTATTTGTGGTTGTGATAATTTTACTTGTGCTTGGTATTGAATTATGGTCCTTATATGATGTTTTTTGTTTCTTACTTCTTTCTTTTTCATGACCAGATATACTTTTCCTTTTTGTCTCCGGCTTGTTCTCCTTAGATCTTGATCTTGTAGTTTTAAATAATGTAGGTGGCTCTATTATAGGAGGTCTTGAATATTTTGAACCAAAAACTCCTGATGATGTAAGACAAGAGATATTATTTACTGTGATATCCTTATGTTCACCTAAATTATTACTTTGCTCTTTTACACAGTTTACACCATCTGTAACATCGTCCGCCTTTGTATTATCTGTAAGGTTTTTGTCACTCACAACAGCAGTATTGCAAATATCACTATTTAAGACTAAACCATTGTTTGTGTGACCACCAAAATCATCAACATCCTTAGACTGAAAAATAAATATGTAATTAAACAATAAATACTGTTTTATTACAATCTGTATACAAAAAATAAATAAATAAAAAGTATATATTACAAATCTCCCTAAAGACAATAAAATATTAAAATTTTTCCTAATTAGAAATAAATTCTATATTTTAATTGATTTTATACTATTTCCAATTTTCAATTCCAATCTCCTTTTGCAAAACACTTATTATAAGCTAATAATATAATTTATAAATTAATTCCTATGTGTAAAAAATATCAAATTCACAAGGTAATTTTCATGAATCCTATGGTTGATTAACTTAATCACTTAAAGCCGATAAATAACCCCTTTCCATATTAATTTTCGTACTCTGATGATGACAACTTAATTGTGGAAATACGTATACAGAATACGACAATTAATGTGGAAAGGGGTTATATATTAACCTTAAGTGATTAAATGTAATTCACAAGTAATTTAAATAAATTTTGGATAAAAAGTAATATCATTGTCAACCTCCAAATAAAATAAATTTAGTTATAAACTTAACAGTAAAGAAGATTATTTTACTACTCTTTATTTCTTTAGCTTATTAGGATATAAAATTGTTTATTTAGTTTTTTAATTAAAGACTTTTACTATGAATACTAATAAACAATTATAAAAATATAATTTAAAGAAATAATATAATTTAAATTTGACATTAATACCAATATTACTTACTTCATTTTCATCATGAATATTATGAAAATCATTTGGGCTTAGATTAGAAAGCTGTTCATTTGAAGTGTCTTGCAAAATTTGTAGAATATCAAAATCACTACTGTCATCAGATTCAATCAGTACTGGAGCTCTTTCTTGAATATGATCAAATTCTGACAACTCCTCCTTTATTTTTAAATAGGGATCATGTACAGGAAATAATTGTGATGATGATAACCCATGAGCATCCTCAAGATCATCGGTTATTACAATGATATTATCCTCTATGGAATATGATACATTTTGACAGTTAGTGGATTCGGAAGTATCAATATGTTCTATTTTAATATTCTTCTTAACATCCACTTCTTCCACAGCATCACCTGGTGGTTCAGAGTCACCATTTACTATATGAACATTATTGCCATTATTTTTTGGTGTTGTACCATTATTTAGATTTTCTGTTTCTTTTTTAACATGAACTTCTTTATCTTCTAATATATCAATTATGTCAGCACTTGCAAAACTAGATTGAACTTCGTATATGAAACATCCCTGTTTATCACATGGTGCTTTATGGTCAGGATAGCCAAAACTGACAATATCATCATTATTCAACTGCACTAATTGCTGTGGCAGTATTCTTTGTCCATTAACAAAAGTGCCATTTGAAGACTAAAAAATAAAATATATACCCAACTATCTCGTAAAACATCTATCAATAAAATACTATATTTCGAATCATGGAAATTACATACTTAAATGATCAATAATTTAAAAGTAACAGCAACTTCATTTGAAAATTAGTTTCATTAATAACAAAAGAAAATACACATATAAGTCTAAAAAATAAAAACTCTTTTGTATTCGAACATTTTTATCAATAACTCAATTCATTCAAGAGAATATTTAATATAATAATAAAGCAAAAACATACCCCAAGATCTTTAATGTATAAGCTATTGGATGCAATTACAAAATTGGCATGTTCTCGTGATATTACAACAGAACTGCACACTATATCGTGTAATCTATGCCGTCCTAGACGAAATAAAGGTTTATTTACATGGTGAACAGTTTCTGTACAAACACATCTCAAAAGCCACTGTGAATTCATTGCTAAATGCGTTGATTATATTAAATTACATCATAATAACGAAAGCACCTTAATTTTGAAAACTTGTGTTTATTTTCATTTTATGTTATTAAATACATTCAGTACTGCTGTTTGGATCTTGAAACTTGTGCCAAACTTCTAGCAAAGAAATGTACTAATCAATATCTACAAAAGTGAAGTAGCACTTTTCTATAATAAAAAAAATAAGTATTAAAAGCGCCACCTGCTCAAAATGAAGTTGCGTAGAACGATATTGTTTACTTAACATCATTTATTTTTAACTTAAAATTTTCATAATATGTATGATAGATATTTATTCTTTCTAGCTTACAAAACAATTTCTGCATACGAGGTCTGATCAAAAAATAACCGTTATTTTCAAATTTCCTGAGTTACGTATGTTCGATTTTCGCATTTTTTTTTCTGTTATGTTGGTACACATGTTTGTTATATATGTTGGCAATACCAGCCATTTTGGATTGTCAATTTGTTTTTGACAGATAAAAAGATTAATCGTGTTTTGGTGTGCTCTTCGATTTTTTACTATTCGAAAAAATGGATCAAAGAAACTGTATTAAGTTTTGTGTAAAAAATGAAATTAAATGCGCAAGGACATTTGAAATGTTGACTGTGGCGTTTGGCGAGTCTACTATGAGCAGAACACAAGTTCAATTGTGTTATAACCGGTTTAAGGAAGGCACGTCAAGTTCGGTCAAATGTGAAGGTTTTACTCACTGTTTTCTTCGACTGCAATGGCGTAGTGCATCATGAATTCTTGCCACAAGGTCGTACGGTCAATAAGGAATACTATCTTGAAGTTATGCGCCGTTTGCGCGAAGCAATTCGTCAGAAACGCACAGAATTGTGGAAAAAACAATCATGGATTTTGAACCATGATAACGCACCGGCTCACACATCGATGCTTGTGCGTGAGTTTTTGGCCAAAAACAAAACCGTTATCATGCCTCAACCACCGCATTCACCGGATTTGGCTCCCTGCGACTTTTTCCTCTTCCCAAAAACTGAAGACACCGATGAAAGGAAAGCGTTTTGCTACGGTTGAGGGGTTAAAAGAAAAATCAAAACAGGAGCTGTTGGCGATACCAAAAAGCGCGTTTCAGAAGTGTTTCGAGGATTGGAAGAAACGCTGGCATAAGTGTATTATATCTGAGGGGGATTACTTTGAAGGGGACAAGATAATTATTGATGAATAAATAAATACTTTTTGAAAAAATTGAAAATAACGGTTATTTTTTGATCAGACCTCGTATGTATGAAATAATGAAATATATTTTACTTTTTTACGATATTTTAATATTCATTGTTAATCATTTTTTTTGGAACACGAAAATTTAATTATTTTTGGTTTTTAATTGAAAGTATTTTGAAAATAATTATGCTAAATAATTCTCTCTCTCTCTCGCGAAATTTCTGTAATGTGCATATATTAAATACAGACAAAAAATAACTTTATAAATATGTATTTTATTTTCATTAAATTTCTTTAAATATTTAAAAGTTAAAAAAAAAGAAGTTTAATTATTTATTCCACTTTCAGCATGACTAAGTTAAGCTTTAATGTTACTTCGCAGTGTGTTTTGATGCTTCTTGAGCTTCTTAATTTGATAATAGTCCATTATATTATGTGTATTCGTGGTTGAAACTGTAATGCAAAAGAAAACAAGTCTTACGAGGTGGTACCCAAAAATAACTGAAATTTCTCTATAAAAACCTGTTTTGTATTTTTTTTACAAAACAACCTTAACACTTTCAATATACTCTCCATTTAACTTTATACACTTGTCTAATCCATGATTCCATTGTTGGAAACATGGTTCAAACTCGTTTTTCAGTATGGCTACGAACTGCTATATTGTTTTTTCTTCACCTCTTTCGCATCTTAAAACGATATCCCTTCATGTCTCCCTTTATTCGTGGAAACAAAAAAAATCACACGGAGCAAGATGGGATGAGTAAAAGCCACAGATTCGGGCTTTCAACACGCACATGTACTATGGTAAGAGAAGTCTGCATTGCAATAATTTAAAAAACTTTAACGTATGTTGACTGATGCTCACATCCATGGAAAACGACTAGGAAAGAATTATTAATGAATTTTGGAATATTTGCAATTTCCCCAATTGCTTGAGAGCTCTTGACGAGAAACACGTAGCGATACAAGAACTAGCTACTTTCAAATCTCATTGTAAAAAAACCGTCGATAGTTTTTCTAGCATTGATCGACGCGCAATATAATTTTATTACCTTTAATATTAGTATTTTTTGTGCATTCTAATTTGGGAAGGGCTTTAGAAAGAAAGAAATTAATATCCCCAACCCAGTAGAACTTCCCAGTACAAACCAAAAGATACATTTTGAAGGAGACGGAACTTTTCTCTTAAAACCAAATTTATTGAGACCCTATTCTACTGCTCAACAATGAGACTATAACAACGAAAATATTTAGTTATAGATTTTTTTGAATCAAAAGTTTCAACTGCACAATTTCATTAAAGTTATCAAACCACAGCTGCCAACTCTACTTTACAAAATTTCCCACAACCTGAAGGAAATACTGCGTTTTAACTCAGACATTTACAATAATTCTTTGAAATCTCCAGTATGTGTTATTGAGTGGCAATTGAGAGCAATTTAAAAAATTTAGTCTTAAATTAATCAGTAGTTACATTTCAAGTTTATATATCAATATTCTTGTAATCAAATGATTACAAGAGTTATGTTATTCTGTAATAGATGTAGTATTCTCTTAATCAAATGATTACAAGATTTACGTTATTCTGAAGCAGATGTAGATATTTTGCAATATTTAAAATTCCTTTTATAAAAAATACCGATAATGCTGTTACCCAACAAACCAGTGAAATATTTGCGGATACTATGATCGAACATAACTAATACCTTTGAACGCTTGATTATAATGAGCATATAAAGGAAACAAAACTTCGTTAGTGAATAAAATACTTTTAATAAAATTGTAAGAGGTACGATTTTCTTCTATATCTATTCCATAAAATTTCAAGCGTTAAAATTTATCCTCGAGAAAAGTTTCATTCATCTTCTCAATTTATGTGAACGATCCTTCCGTTTCTTTAAAACACTACGAACCATAACAGTCGAGACATTAAACTCTTGCATTTTTTTGGAAAGACAATTAAATTTGCTCTTATATATTGATTAGAAAGTCGTGTTCTTTGGTCTGTTGTGTCCTATCTATTCCGTGTTGAAGCGGATATACGAGGGAGCGTTTTTATATTCGCGGAATGAGCGGGTTGTAGAGGGGTGAGTAGGCGCATTGAGGGCGTGGCCTGTGCAGCGACTCATGATTAGTATAAATACGAAGTTTCATTGTTATTAGACAGTTAGTCTTTGAGCTATCGTCAACCAAGTAACATAATCAGGAGTGAAAAGTGAAATATGGAAAAAATCGAATATCGTGCCGTTATAAAGTTCCTTACCAGGCAAGGAAAATCAGTCGCGACCATAATGAATGAGATGTCATTGGTTTACGGCGACTCTTGTCCAGGAAAAACCATGGTGTACAAGTGGCATAGTTTATTTAAACAAGGAAGGGAATCCCTTGAAGACGAGCCGAGGCCGGGCAGGAGCATTGAGGTGACCACGCCAGCACTTATCCAAAAAGTTGAACAAATTGTACTCGAAGATGCTCGACTAAAGAAGAAACAACTCGCAGAAATGGTTGGAGTATTCGATACAACAATTTTTAAAATCCTACACGATCATCTCGGCATGTCTAAGGTCAGCGCAAGATAGGTGCCGAGAATGCTCACGCCGCCGCAAAAACAACAGCGCGTAGTGTTCGCGTGCATTTTTGGACCTCTATAATGAAGACAAGCAGTGGCGGCTCGTGAGTATTTGACATGGTGAGGCAGATAGAATAATAAATATTCAAAATTGTTTACAATTGATTAATAAACTCTATATACCTACTACATATAAAAACAGTTTATATATTGGGTCTGGGAAAAAGTTCGTGGCGTTTTTCCCGATAGATGCATTGGTTGCCGATAACTAAAGAACAACAAGTCACAGCGACACCACCGACGGTTCGTTTTTTAGATGACCTTCCGAACGTTAGTTTGAGCGTAGAAACATTGTAATCGGTGCAGTGGTTGGAAAGTTATTCGCACTTGAAAATGGAGAAGAATAATGAGAAATTTCGCTATATTCTGCAATATTATTATGATAAGGGGAAGAACGCTGCGCAGGCTTGTGATAAAATTTGTGCTGTGTACGGTGAAGGTACTTTATCCAAATCTGTTGCGCGGAAATGGTTCGCTCGCTTTCGTTCTGGAAATTTCAATGTGAAAGATGAGTCACGCTCCGGTCGTCCAATCACTGAAAAATCTGATGAAATTCTTGAAAAAGTCCAACAAGATAAGCATATCAGCAGTGTCGATATTGGCATGGAGCTAGGCATTGACCACAAAACTGTTTTGAACCATTTACACAAAGCTGGTTACAAAAAAAAAGCTTGACGTATGGGTTCCTCATGAGTTGAGCGTGGAAAACATGATTGACCGAATTAACATCTGCGATGCGCTGCTGAAACGGAATGAAATCGAGCCGTTTCTGAAACGTTTAATAACCGGAGATGAAAAATGGATTACGTACGATAATCGGAAGCGTAAAAGATCGTGGATAAAGGATGGTGAGCCGTCACAAGCGTTCGCTAAGCCAACATTCAAAAAAAGTGATGCTGTGTGTATGGTGGGACTGGAGGGGAATCGTCCACTACGAGCTACTTCCAACTGGTCAGACGATTGATTCTCAACTCTACTGTGCACAACTAGAGAGATTACGCCAGGCGATTGAAAGAAAACGGCCCGAATTGATTAATAGGAAAGGTGTTGTCTTCCATCATGACAACGCCCGACCACACACTTCTTTGATGACCCGTCAAGAATTGAGAGAGTTTGGTTGGGAAGTTTTGATGCACCCACCTTATAGTCCGGATATATATATCATCTGTTTCGATCTCTGCAGAACTCTCTATGGAATAGTTGGTTTCAAAAGAAGCCTGTGAAAACTACTTGATTCAGTTTTTCGACCAGAAACCACAGAAGTTTTTCACCGATGGGATCATGGATCTACCAAAAAAATGGCGAAACATTGTCGATAATAATGGAGCATATTCGGTTTAAATGAATTCGTCCACGCGCCATGCGGGGACCAGTTGAATTTTACTGAAAAAACGCCACGAACTTTTTCCCAGACCCAATATATTTATATATATATATAGGGCTTCCAGTACAAACAGGGCTGCCAGACGTGAACTGAGCCCTATATCGCGCCCCATTCGATTTTTAAGGGAAAACGAAGTTTCAAAGCAAACCCTTGTGAAACGAAAATAAATATTCTAAAAAATCAAACAAATTCTAAAAACATTAATCGAAAATAAGAACTCAATCTTCTAGGATTTAAAAATAAAAAATAAATACATTCCTATTATAATATAAAATTTAATAATATTACAAATATATACATATATATGTATATATATAAATCAACAACAATCCAATAACAAAATTTCAAAATTACATGCAAAATGAAAATATTTTAAAATACAGAGAATTTCCTTTATTGGCATTGCACGTAGAATTACATTTAATAGATTTTACTTCTTGTATAGCAAAGGTATCCTCCGGTTTTTTGTGTTAGCAAAATAATCAATTACATCATTATAAAATCATTCATCCCTCGTCATCGTTTTAACCAATTCCTTTTCGATTGCAATTAGTGCACAGTTACTAAGTCTTTGTTGTCCAATTGTATTTCTAACATACGATTTTATACGTTTCAATGTGGAAAAACTTCGCTCAACGGACGCGGAAGTTACCGATATGGTAACTACTATACTTAGCAATTTAAAAAGTTCTGGCATACAGATGGCTAACTTTTGTTCGTGCATAAATCTTAACATTTCACATGGTGTTTTAGAATTACCAAGGAGTTGCATGTCACTATAAATAACAGCTAATTCATTTTTTAATTGAATTTGATCAACAAATTTATATTGTTCAAACAAATTATTTAAGAGCCTCTGAGGAAATGCCTTCGAATATTCTTCAAATTTACTTTCTGTTAATAAATCAAAAAAAGCAAGTTTTTCTAAATCAATAAATCTAATTTCAATTTGACTAATAAACGTATCTAGAATTTCGAAAAATAATTTTCTATAATTTTGTTTAGTATCTGGAACGTCATCAATTCTACGCCTTTTATGTGCAACAGATTCGTCAGACATCGAATTTTCGTATACAGTACTGAAATATGTATCACACTCCCGAAATTCTCTAAACTTATCAAGTAAAAAACGTAATTATTATTATTATTATTGAAATTTCTGTTAGACTTACCGTGTATTGTAAGAGATTTTGATAAACCAGGGTTTGGTCTTGGAAGGTTTCTGACATATAATTGATCTTCTACCGATAGAACAACGAACGTATTTCTTATTAAAAAATCTACAATGTCTTGTGTATTTCTTACATTTTCTAAATCCATATTCACAATTTTTAAATCACTGAAAATATCACTAAACAAATATTAAAATATTTAACCTAACTTTGTTATTCTCCCAAGTTTAACTGCTGTAATTTGCGATTCGGGCCGAGAATGTCAGCCTCGAGTATATTCGGTAGTTCGGCGATTGTGATTCGATGAGAGGCTCAGTTTAAATTGGCTTCCGGCTAAATAATACATACATACATACATTGATATCTAAATAATATCTACTTGAAACAATAAAAATACTCCTGTTAAAACTTAAAACATATTATTTGCGTGGAGGAAATATTGAGAAACTGTACAAGAAGAATGTAAACCTTTAGACATCTTTATATCATTAAATAAATACTTAATTTATCCTATTAATAATGCTTTCTATATTATTAAAAAATTCAAAAATCTCACAATAAAGTTAGAAAAATCTATTAACTTTTTGAATATTTTTTCTTCTTTGTTATCTTAAATATGTAGCTAATACTTTACTGTAATTTCCATAGAAATTGAGAATTGCTGTAGTGCGTTATAAATTTTCAATGAGAGGCAATGAGTGGCCGGGCCTCAAATATTCGTGTTTAGTAGGGATATACATACATAGATCAAGCATGAAGTTGGTCGGGGCAAGTATACGCGCTCGTACATTCGCACGGAATTAAAATGAAATGATAAATTTGTACTTTGCTTGTAATGCCGGTTTAACTATTTTCTTATTGTTTATAAGATAAATTCTGAATAAAAGATGATAATTAATTTATAAAGAATTTTAAAAGTATACATATTATTCTTGTTATAATTCCAAGATTTAGATGGTGAGGCACTGCCTCACCTGCCTCACCTGACCAGCCGCCACTGAAGACAAGGATGGTGTATTGAGTGGAATTGTTACTGGAGACGAAACTAGGGTTCATCATTATGAACCTGAGTTCAAACAAGACTCCATGCAGTGGCATAAAAAGGGCACAGCACCTCCCAAGAAATTTAAAGTGTCACAATCAGCTGGGAAACTCATGGCAACGGTATTTTGGGACTCGGAAGGAATATTGTTGATTGATTATAAAGATAAAGGTGTTTCTATAACCGGAGAATATTACGCTTCAATATTAGAGCGACTAAAAGAAGCCATTAAAGAGAAAAGACGGGGAAAATTGACAAAAGGTGTTCTGCTTGTGCACGACAACGCGCCCGTCCACAAGAGCCGCGTTGCGTTAGCTGCCCTGCATAAGGTGGGCTTCGAAATTGTGAATCACCCACCCTACAGCCCAGACCTCGCCCCGAGTGATTATTACCTGTTTCCGAAAATGAAAAAAGAGCTGCGGGGTAAAAAATTTACTGCCGATGATGAAGTCAAGGAGGCAGTTTCGGCGTATTTTGCAGATAAAGAGAAATCATTTTTTTATGAGAGTATAAATAAATTAATTGAAAGATGTGAAAAATGTATCCGTCTTGCAGGTGAATATGTTGAAAAAGAAAAATAATTTGGTTTTTTTATTTCCACCCCTTGTCCCCCATTCCGCGAATATAAAAACGCTCCCTCGTACATAGGCATACTTTTCGAAGTTATTTATTGTGTAACGTACTGTTTCAAAACCATTAGTACGTTCAAACCTAATTTGAAATAGACATACAATTTCTGGACTATGAATCGTTATCATGACATGGCTGTAGAACGACTCTAATTAGGAAGGTTGATGATATTGAGCTTGTCTTGATTAGAGTCATTAGAATTGGCTAGACTACAAATGATTATATACACTACCGGTCATATTTATTTGCCCACTCCAATTTTATGTGTTTCCTGAAATACGGATTATCTTTCGAAAAATCTGTATTATAATTATTCAACAATAGTATTAGTGGAAGTAATTTCATATGAATTTCTACGAAAATCTTAAATTGTTTACGATATATCGTAAAGGTGTCATAAATTGGAAAAGTACCGTAAATATTATATAGGCTAATCCCTACAGCATTAACAGTTTTACCTGCATTTCCGAAAGGTATTACCAATATTGTGTTATTGTACTAACTAACATTAGGATGTGTTATTCAAAAAGGAAAATAAATTTTATGTCAGTCATCGTTCATCTTTTGTTGCGAAAACAGTGAAATAGAGAGTTATTGTGAATATTTTAATGCAATGCCGAAGACGAAGGAATTATCTGTTGAAGTGCGTGCTATGATAATTGCTTATCATCGTATGGGTAAAAGTAATCGCGAAATTGCAAACGAATTACGATTAAATCGCAGAACCGTTGATTATAACGTTAAAAAATTTGAAGAAAATGGTACATTTACCAACAAAAGAAGATCTGGACGACGCAAAACGACGACATCTGCAGATGACCGGCATCTAATACCGATAAGTAGACGCGATAGACGAAAAACAGCACCAGAAATTGCTGCTGAAATGAATAGAGCGCGTGCTAAACAAATTAGTGTGTCCACGGTACAGAGAAGGTTAAGGCAAGCGGGTTTATACGGAAGAATTACTCTGCGAAAACCACTACAACGAAAGCAAAACAAGATAAAACGACTAAATTGGGCTAAAGAACATAAGAATTGGACGATTGATCAGTGGAATAATGTGTTGTGGACAGATGAATCGAAGTTTGAACTTTTCGGTAGCAAAAAGGTGAATATTCGTAAGAAGATCCGCAGGAGAAAGAGTACTGCCAGAATGTATTGCGCCTACCATAAAACATGGGGGAAGTTCAGTAATGATTTGGGAGTGTTTTGGTGGAAGATCTGTAGGCGATCTAGTCAAAATTGATGGAATCCTAAGAAAAGAAGGCTACAAGGAAATTTTAGAAAATAACGCTGTTCCCTCAGGACTATGGATTCTTGGCGAAAACTTTGTATTTCAACAGGACAACGATCTGAAACACACTTCTAGATTATGTGGCGATTACTTGCGTCAACTAGAAGAGCAGGAGCAAATCTCTATAATGGTATGGCCAGCTCAAAGACCTGATCTGAACCCAATAGAGCTTCTTTGGGAAGAATTGGACCGGAAGGTTCAAGAGCGTGCTCTATCATCCACCACTGTACTGTGGGAACAACTTCAAGAAGCCTGGGCACAAATTACAGAAGATACACTGCAAAAATTAATTGAAAGGATGCCGCGGTTATGTGCCGCTATTATCAAAAATAAAGGTGGGCACATTGATGAGAGCAAAATTTAATAATAATTAATGGTAAAGTTTTTATATAAGAAAAATGTAACTATTTTATGTTTATTTTACACTATTGTATTGGTACAATAAATAAATTTTCAGTACACATTTGATAGCTTAAAAATTTTGGCTAAAACTAAGGGTAGGCAAATAAATACGACCAGTAGTGTATGTCTGTTTGACATTATTCCTTTTCTATATAGTAAATCATACTGAAGCTGTAATAATAATAATGATTTAAACATTTATTTTACCGAATAGTGAAAATTAAATTACATTATTATCCATATAAATATTTGTTGCATAAAAATTATATGCAAATTGAAGGAATAATGAGCTGCTAAATTTACCTTTTTTTCTATATATGTAGCATAGTTCTACATATCTATATAGTTGTGTAAATTCAAAAAATTACAGAATATGGTCAATTGAAAATCCGCATGTTTACCATGAAAATCAATTGGATCTTGTGAAAATTGAAATTTGTGTTGGTATGTCGCGAAGGAGCATTATAGGGCCAATATATTTTCATGAAACAATAACAGCTGCAAATAATCGTGAAATTTTAATTATATTCATGGACGATAACACATCGACGGGTTTCTTTCAACATGATAATGCTGCTGCTCGCATTGCAAGGCAGATTGTTGAAAATCTAAAACAATTTTATGATAAGCTTATCGATACTAACATATGATAGTATTGTTTATTCATATTATTTGGTCTCATCTCTATTTCGATAGCTTTTTTTAGTTTGAGTATTTTAAGTTATCTACACCTTTGGTCACAGTTGAAAATTACCGTTTATTATCTTGACAAAAAATAAAGAAAAACAACTGTACAATAACCTACCCAGAAACAGGTTACACGTCAACGTAACCAATCTATAGACAAAATACGAGATTCTAGAAGCCTCTATTGAAAATCTTAAATAATTGCGTTTTATATATAAATTTTCATTTTACTGAAAATTTAATATTCACACACTTTATATTTAATAATTTCATATGAAGATGATTTGACGACGTGGTAGTGACTTTTCAATGAAATACTTACTTTCGAGTAAACAATATATTTTTTTCAACACATTCACTTCTGCCTATCGACTTTACAATTTTTTTAAGCCTTCTAATCTTTAATCTTTCGCAATCATATTTAAATATATATACGTTACGACCATTTGCCCTGAAGATCTTTCCATTAAGTCACTTTTTTCAAGTTTGTGAACAAAAAAATCACTCAGAGCCAGATCTGATGAATATAATGGATGAGACAGCAATTCCTATCCTAATTCAACAAATTTAATTAATAAAGTGTGTTATTCTGAGAGAACGAAACTTTTTTCTAAATAAATGCCGTCGTTTTTCTTTAATTCGGCGTCGAAACGTGTCAGTATCAGAATAATATTGGCCAGTTACTGAGAGAGATTCGTGGGCATAATCTTATTGGCTAAAAAAACGGTTTTTGCCTTTTTCGGAGTACGTTCGTCAGAAGAAATCCATTTTTTTGACAGTGTTTTTGTCTCTGGAGTATAATTATGTATTCAGATTTCATCAACGGTGACATATCGACGAAAAAATTCATTTGGATTTTGTTTGAACTTAGTCGTTTGAAATTGCATAACGACTTTGAATTTGTAATAATAAGCCTTTACATCAAAACAACATAGAATACAATATATATATATATACACCACTGGTCATAAGTATTTGGTCACTTTTGTTTCATTACAGTTTCTATAGAAAAGTTGTAATTATAAAGTTTATTTCTGTAGTAAGAAATAGTTTCATAGTAAACATTAAAATCTATAAAAGCTTATTCAAAAATAATTATGCGATTACCCTATTATTCACAATGAATGATACCCTAATAAAACTCGAGGTAGAATAATTGCACTTAAGGGATTAGGTCTCTCAATTCTTGGAAATTTTCGATTGTCATGATTTTGTTTTAAGGTAGGGTATTATTATAAACTATACTAGTATTTATACTTGGGTATTTTGGCAAAATTGCAGTTAGTTTTTGTGAGGTGCTCATAGTGATAACATCTTATGTTTCGAAGAAGTTCAATCAGTTAGAAATTCCTAAACGGAAAGAATTGAGTGTAGAAACACAATCGCTTATAATCGCATGCCATAAAACTGGCAAAAGCAACCGCAAAATTGCCACAGAAGTTAAATTAAATCAGTGAAATTGTGCTGAGCAAAACTCGAAAAGGCAGACCAAGGGCAACAACTTCAGCAGAAGATCTTGCAATAGTGATAACAAGCAAGAGAAATAAACGAAAAACAGCCCCAGAAATCATAGCAAAAATGAATGCTGTTCGTCGAAAACCCATAAGTGTTTCCACAGTTAACCGGCGATTAATAGAAGCCGCTTCAACGCAAGCGATACAAGCAAAAACCTTTAAAGTGGGCACGCGATCATCAAAATTGGACCATAGAAGACGAATAAAATAGTCTGGGCCGATGAATACAAATTCGAGATTTTCGGTTCACGAACACGTGTTTTCGTGAGGTCTGTGGGTGAGCGTGTCCGGAAAGAATGCATAGCCCCTACTGTTAAGCACGATGTAGATTCAGTCATGATATGGGGTTGCTTTTCTGGACGAAATGTGGGCGATCTCGTAAAAACGGAAGATATTCCAAAAAAGAACAGTATAAGCGCATAGTAGAGGAAGACGCAATCCCCTCTGAAATTAAAATTTCGGATCAGAATTTTATCTTCCAACAAGATAATGACCCGAAACACGCTTCCAAACCATGCCGGGAATATTTGCAGAAATTGGAGGACGAGAGAACCATAAAAGTTATGGCCTCCCCAGAGTCCCGATTTAAATCCCATCGAGTTGCTGTGGGAAGAACTTGACCTTGAAGAGGTGAGAAAATCGGCCCCCACATTTGCTGTTAATATGTGGAAGAACCTGCAAGAGGCACGGGGTAAAATAAACCCTGAGACATTACGAAAATTAAACGAAAGAATCCCTCGATTGTGTGCTACAGTGATTAAAAATAAAGGAAGTCATATAGACGAGTCTAAAATTTAGTTAAATATATTATACAATAATTTATTTTAGACGTAAAAACATACATTTTTCATATACGTAAATAATAAAAGGATATTAGTATTTCAATTTTGATTTTTGTTACAATTTGCGGGTTAAATGCAAGTGACCAAACACTTATGAGCGATAGTGTATATATTTGAAATATGTCGAAAGAAAACAGCGTTACTAGTTACATAAATAATCATTTAAGCTATAATAATCTTTTTTATTGCATTTTTACAACCAAACTTGCTCTTCTTATTACCAAAGTAACTGTAAGTTATAAATAAATTAAAGAATTTTTCAAAACAATAAGATTCTGATGCCCGTAATACATAATAAAGCAACCGTTTGAAAGTATTAAGGGTGCGCATTGTTTTAATGAGGCATGTAACTTATTATATAGTCTTAGACTGGCATAATTTGGAAATAAATTAGATGCAGTACTTCTAAAAAATATAATTTTAAAAATGAAGATGACGCTTAAATTGAAGATGTAGGTTAATAAATTTCAATATTACTGATTGTATATTTAAATGTATAATTAAGTAATATTACGTAATACTGTGAAATAATTTATAAAAACTCACCTAAACCCGCTTTACGGTCATTTATTTTTTAGAAATAAAAATCAAATTTAGAATAATTCATTAATTTTCTTAAACTGTACGTACATAAAAATACTATATAATATTTACAATTAAAATAGATATATAATTTAACAATCCAATATCATTACGAATCCATCACTATATTTAATGTTTAAATAGTTATTATTTTCTTGTTTCCTGTCGGTTTCTTACGGTTAACTATTGTTCTTAAAAATAAAAACTAAAGATTCTTATAAAACACAAAAATATCTGAATACGATATGAAACCACAGGGTAGGAAAAAATTCTGCTCGCGAGCACAATTTTATTTAATTCGTTCGTTTTAAAATTTGTGCTCGCGAGTTTTATTATTAAATTCGCGAGCACAAACTCAACTCGTGAGCAGAGTAGGAAAAAATTCTGCCCGCGAGCACAATTTTATTTAATTCGTTCGTTTTAAAATTTGTGCTCGCGAGTTTTATTATTAAATTCACGAGCACAAACTCAACTCGTGAGCAGAGTAGGAAAAAATTCTGCTCGCGAGCACAATTTTATTTAATTCGTTCGTTTTAAAATTTGTGCTCATGAGTTTTATTATTTAACTCACGAACACAAACACAACTCGTAAGAATAGTTCTTTTTAATATAGAAAATATAACTCGCTCGAATTGAATTCGTTTGCGAGCAAGTTTAATTCGAGCACTCTCCGTACTCTGTATTTCAATTGTTCGTTATCAGCTAGGTTTTTTCTCACTCTTTAGAAACTCGCTGACTCGGTTTATTGATTTTTTCGGCATTGCCTTTTTCGATGGTTCATAATCATAAACAACTTTTTCGTGAGAATGTTCATTATTTTCAGATCCTTATAAAACGTTTTTAATTTAGTGATTTCATCATCTAAAAGATTGTTTTATATTTTTAGGGTTTTAATTTCGTTTTGAAGTAAAGTAATTACATTTGTAATTCTTGCTGCAACTACTTTGTTAACTTGCTCCGCAATAATTTCCTCAACTGTTGGTTCACACAGGTATTTTGTTCTTACCCGATTGCCCAAATGAATTGTGTGACCAAGCACTATTTTCATAGTTTTTGCATGGCCAGACTTTCAACTTATTATTATAGATACATAATCAGTAATTATTAAACTTATACATGGTAAATGAACGTCTTTTTTTGTTTTTACGGGAGATATATTCCTCACATCTTTCTATACTTTTCGCAAACACATCACGCAATGTTGCCAATTGCTCAACATTAAGCAAACGCAACACCCATATTAGGGTTAACTTTTTTATAATCAAATATTGATGAAAAATATTATTTACCCGTTTGATTGAGTTGTTTACGGCATTAAGTTAACTAGTATAGACTTTATTAATCATTTCTAGAAAAGTTATCACAAATAAAAGCTCCGGATGTGCAATATCCTTTGTGTTCATGTTATTCACCATAATATTTAAATAACTTTTGTTCAGCTTCTATGATAGTTTTAGCATGTAAAAAATAATGTTCATTTAACAAACAATGTCGGTCAATACATTTATGTATTGGTTGAGAGAGGGAGATATGATATTATTCATTATTTTTTCTGTATCGAAATGATATGACAAACGCTATGAAGGAATCGTTCATTAATAACACAGAATCTGCCTGATGATTGGTCTATCCATGAAACATATGTAGTAGATAGGGTGTTATTAATAATAGAATGATTCCTTTTAACATTCTTTAATTGGCATAAAGCCGAGTACGCAAGTTTCTGTCTATTACACACTGGAAACCTAGTTTACCGATCTTGTGAGATAGAAGCGTTTCTCGCTTTGTCGGTCAATACATTTATGTATTGGTTGAGAGAGGGAGATATGATATTATTCATTATTTTTTCTGTATCGAAATGATATGACAAACGCTATGAAGGAATCGTTCATTAATAACACAGATCTGCCTGATGATTGGTCTATCCATGAAACATATGTAGTAGATAGGGTGTTATTAATAATAGAATGATTCCTTTTAACAAACAAAATACTACTTTCTCCATGTTAACCCAAATACAATAAATAGTTAAAACCGTTGTACAAATTAATCTGACAGATTTAGATAAAATTTTGACAGTAGGTTTCTAAAACATGGCTGAAGCAACATGTTTTGAAAAGTCACTCTCCTGTAAAATCGTCTGCTCATATGAGAATGAGCATTATATAATATGATACTTATTACAACTACACATAAGTGTTACATTTTTCCAAGGACAAATAAAACGAGTAGTTTCAATTTCGCATCTAATTTTGACGTCATCATTGATTGATAACTATTGAGATCGTTGTAGTATACGATTAACAAAAATCAATCCAATTATGAAATTATTTGAGAACTTCACAATTAATTCAAGCTTACTTCTTATTAGCAAAAAACATTAATATCAGAAATTAATTTTTTTAGGAAATATGAAAATACCACGATAAGAAAATGAGTACGTTCATTTGTTCATTACGTATAAAAAATATTTATAAGTGAATGTACTTTCGTCTTAAAAAACTATAAAAGAAAATGTAACTTCAAAAATAAGTTAGAATACCTTGGTTAGTGGTAATTCCTCATTTAATATTTCTATGAGTAAAGATATTTGATGATACTGTTACATTTCTATATATTTCTATTTATTATTATAGATACATTTTTTCACACAAATTATTTCTCTTACGTTCATATATGTGCGAAGAGACAAATTATTTGTCAAAATAGGGAAATTTTCAAATTAAAGATACTAAGCGCGCTAAATAAATTCGTAGTTCGATTCAATTTCACTTGAGTAGAAGGCGCTCTTGTCACTCTATCGATGTTTTAGGAGTAACTAATTGTAGTCATAGAGGAAATATAGAAGGAAAGGAATTTCAAAGAAGAGGGGTAGGGCGATTTTTTTTAGTGGAGAAAAGAACAAGTTAAAAATGTACAACGCGCTATTTAAATTATAATTTTTAAACTTTGCATAAGTAGTTTTATTACTGATGAATAATTAATTTTAATTATGTAATTGTAAATAATACTAGATTTTGTATGAACAAGTTTTATTTGAAATAATAGTTTGCGTTATGATCATTTTAAACACTACAATAAAGAACCATGACAAACTGTATGTTCTTGAACAATAAAAATAAGTCTAAAAGAAACACTATAATTCTAATTAAGCGCTTATGAAAATTTGTAATTCAAATATTCGGTGAAACAAAGTATATACTTTAGTTTTACAAACGAAATTTATTAAACTATGTAATTATTCTTAGTCAAGATGTGTAATGATTATATCGATTAATAAAGTTTAATTCTGAAAACAATGGTATATTATTCCGCCGAACATTTAAATAAAATACAACTGACGAAAACTTATTTCGTTACTGAAAAATAAAGGGTAACAACTATACAACTAATTTCACTTTTTACTTTAAACAAGCCTGTCCCCACTCTGTGAATTTCCTATACTTGGATATAATCATATGGAAGATATAATCTATGATTATATTGCTTCTAGTTTGTATTATACTGTTAAACGTTTTTCGGTTGTCAAACATTTATAACTCTTTAATATTTAATTATTAGAATTGCTGTAGATTCAAAAAAATAACATGTATAGAACTGATAAAAAGTTTATGCGGGATCCAGCAACAGCCTCAGCTAGAATTTATATAGGAAACCTAGCCGAAACAATAGTACCTGATAATCTAGACGAAAAATTCAAAATTCATGGAAAAGTATTGGGTTTAGTTTTACAAAGGGGCTTCGGTTTTTTACAGTTTGAAAATGAAGGACAAGCAAAGGCAGCAATTGAAGCTGAACATGGGACTCTTTTTCACGGACGAAAAATAATTGTAAGGGAAGTTTTAGAAAATAAGAACAAAATTCCAGGATCTAATTCTCAAAATAATCCAAACACTATACCACCTTTGCAACAAAAATCTATACAACCTCTAATAAATAAACCTCCTGAAGTAGAAACACCGGCTCCAGGTCCACCTGTAGAAGTTAACGATGGTCCTCCAGGTGACAAGCGTGCCAATAAACGTAAATTCTGGCCACGAAATGAGAGATCTACAGATCAATTCAGGTAAAAAATATTTCTGTTTTGTAAAAAATTAAAAACATAAATAGTCAATTTTAGAGATACTTCCTATTATGAGGAGCCATATTCTTCATATCCATCATTCATTCCACCACCTTTAAATGACAGACCCGAAAGAAATGACTGTGAAATTATTGTTGTCTCAAAAGCTTTAACGTAAGAATAAAGTCTTTGTTTATATACATAAGTCTAATATTTTTTTCATCAGGGAATATGCAGAGTATATTGAGCAAAAATTGAAATCCAAAGGTTTAATTGTAGATCTACTCTTTCCCAATGAAGATGTGCCAATAGGCAGAGTGTTGGCTAATATCTCGAGTCGAGGATGTTTATATGCTATTCTAGTAATGCCACAAAATGAAGAACATCGCAGTTTAACATTGAGTATTTTACATGGCATACCACAAGGTAATTAAGTTCACAGAGACAAATAATTAAATATTGAAAGAAAAGTTTCTGTTACGTTTGTAATTGTTAATGCCAAAATCAAAAATAATTAATGTATGAAATATTCAGTATAAATAAAATGATTTACCGAACACACCAAACTGCCTGGATGAACATAAATGTTTCATAGAAAATGCATATTTATCATATATCACAATTTTTTTATGTTTATTAGTTTATTGTATACTTTTAGAACATAGAAATATGCCAATAGAAGATGCCGTTATACTACTTACAAGAAATTTTGAATCATACATGAAGGGAGAAACATTTGAAACTGAAGAACATGTTGCTTCCTTAGCCGAAAAACATCCTGAACCTATGCAGGTAAATATAAAATTTATTGATAAGACATTTAAATGAATATCCTATTTTGCAGATGTTAATCAACCTTTTAGCAGAAAATCGACAGTTGACATTTGTTCAGTATGATAAGATAATAAAATACCTTCAAGATAGAAGAGAACTACAGAAAGCTTATGAGGGAGATGAAGATAGTGATTCAAAGAAAGAAGCGGAGCCAGATCACAAGCAAGCCGAGTTGCAAAGTCGTATAATGAATATATTAAATAAATCAACTAGTGAATCTCCAAAACCTGTTGCAACATCAGCACAGAATGCACCTACACCACTTCTAAATGACCCATCAGTACAGAAAGCTTTAGACAGTTTACTGTTAGGAGATATGTTTAAAAGTATAAGTGCTGGAATATAATAGTTTTTTGTTTCTGGTATTTTGTGAAGTTCAAATAATATTTTTTTATTTGTGTTTGAAACGTCACATTTTAAATTCAAGATTCATTTTTTAATTGAAATGTATTTTAATCAGATCATTATAAGAATATTTTACATGTAAAAACATTAAGTAAAATGGACTAGTAAAATTTTGCTGTTTCATCTTTTTTATTTTATTACTTGAAACGTTGAGGAATAAATTTTGCTCTTTAAATAACGTGCATTTAGATGTTATTTGAAAAAATCGGATTTTCATTTGTTTTACTGTAAAACACTCCAAACATGTAAATCGATGCCAAGTAAATATATGTTGAGAAATATTAATGTTAAAACAATTATCCAAACATAATTTCTTATTTAGATCGAATCACCACATAATGTATGAAAAAATAGATGTCCAAATATAAATTTCAAAAGGTTTTTAATATACATAAGAACGAAAATTTGTAATAAATATAATATCGAAAGTACAACAAATTATTATTATATTAAATATTAGCATAAACAAAAGGTGCTTTGTGCTTTTCATGGAAGCACTCTGGAGTACCTCAAACCGTGTTGCTATAATTATGAAATTTCCGCCAAATCTAGTGTATTTTTATGTTTGTATATAATGTAGAACAGTGTTACTCAAGCTTTTTTAATGAGGGACACTTTCTTGTAAATATAAGTTATGTGGAATCTAAAAGCAGGTAAACACAAATTTTAATGTGAGGTACCTTTATATTCATACATAGTAATTTTACATTAGGTTCTATAGATGATAGCTGAAGTTTCATATCATGTTATACATCGGACCTATTGTCATACTTATTTTTGTCAATATGTATCTTGAAATCTCTGTTTCATATAAATAGTTATAAATGGTAGAAGTACCAAGATAGTTTGTTCTACTAGCTGTGGTTATTTGCGTTTCAGAAAGAACCAAAATTCAGTCGGAGGTTTTGTTTTATAAACTGATAATAAATAAATGAGCTTTTGATTTACAAGGAATGTTCCAATTATGATATTCATTAGTAAAATACTATTTAAATGTTCACATTCCACGATTGATCAGGTCCACAGAATCACCGATGTCATCGAAAAATCATTAGAAGGAAAAAAGTATGTTCGGCAGTGTTTTTAGATGTAGCACAGGCTTTTGATAGGGTCTGGCATGGGGGCTTGAACCACAAGCTCAAGATACTTCTCCCTAAGCAATATTCAGAAATTTTGAGGTCTTATGTATCCGACCGTTACTTCAGAGTCAAACAAGAAGGCACCTATTCTGATCTGAGGAAAATCCAAGCAGGTGTGCCCCAGGGAAGTGTATTGGGGCCAATCCTATATTTGTTATACACTAGTGATTTGCCTACATTTAGCGAAAATATTGTTGCTACGTTTGCAGATAACACGGCAAACACTGGACAGCAAAATGGCGTATTCAAATGAATGAAAACAAGTCAGTGCATATCGATTTTACTAACAAACGAATCGAGCATAAGCCAGTATATATTAATCAACATGTAGTCCCGCACGAGAATACAGCCAAATATCTTGGTATGACCCTAGATGCTAAGCTCAGGTGGGAGCCACATGTTACGAAAAAATGTGAAGAGCTCAAGTTGAAGTACAGAAAAATGTACTGGTTATTGAGTCGACATTCAGCCCTGACAGAATATAATAAGCTTTTGCTTTATCAGCAAGTCCTGAAACCAGTGTGGACTTATGGTACCCAGCTCTGGGGCTGTACCAGCCAAAGTAATCGAAGCATTATACAGAGATTTTAGAATAGGGTACTGCGAGGCATTGTTAATGCTCCGTGGTATATTCGCAACGACAACCTGTATAAGGACTTGGCGGTGGAAACTGTCAATGATGTTATCAAAAAGTACGCCCAAAGACATGAACAACGGCTTCATCAACACATCAATATCGAGGCTCTCCGGCTCCTGGATAATGATGGCTTAGTCAGAAGATTAAAAAGAGTGAAACCATTTTACCTAGTGCCGTGAAAATATTAATAAAAAACTCAGTGCACACTAAAAACAGTGCTAAATGTAAATGTCAGAACCAAAGTGACTATCATAGGATAAGTGCTTTGTAATTTTAAAACTATAGCAAATTAGGTTAAAAACAAATAGCTCATTAGTGTTAATTTACTAGATTGCTATACAATAAATTCACCCAAAGGGGGTGTCTTTATTTAAAATAAAAAAATTTAAATGTTCAGATACTTTGTTATACCAATTGGTGTTAACATCAACACTCTTTCTTTCAAAGCTGGCAAACAAGTTCTTTGGAATTATCACAGCCAATTCAAAATTCCAACTTCTTTTTAAACGGCAGATTTCTTTCACTGGAGGCGAACACATTTACTTGCTTTCCTCGAAGCGCAAGGTTAATTTCGTTGACTTTAGCAAAAATATCACCCAAATAAGCTGCTCTAAACATCCACTATTTCTCGTTCTAATGATTTTTTAACTCTCAATTACGCTTGAAATAGAGCCAATGTACCTTTTTTCAATAAATTTTGCTAATACTCAGGATAGAACTCATTTTTGTATCTAAAGAAGTGGCGAATAAGTGTTTTTCATATCACCACAATATATTAACAACGTGTCAGTGGACGAACCTTTATAAAATTTATTACTCTAACCACTTCACCGAGGACATTTTACACTCACGAAGCAAATTCTTGGTCACGAACGTTTCCTTATGAATAGTCCGGCGCGCCATAGTATCATTTGCGAAAAGTTTTGGATATAACCTTTGCAGACTTTTCATCTATATATCACATTTAACCATGCTAATTGTACATGATTTAACGAGATTTCTTGCAATCGTGTGTGCCTCACTTGGGCCTGAGCAATAAATAACTAAAACTATCATATACATTTGAACTTTCATAAGTTCGTCACGTTTATGTTTAAAAAAATCAAAGTATTTATCTTCTAATTCCACATACACAGTTTCCAAATGACGCATTTTAGCTGATGCCATAGAACTATTCGGAAGTATTTTCCCGCACACAACACATGAGAATTATTGTTTGAAAACGTTAATCAAAATCGGATATAGCTTTCGTCGCGTTTTCTTAAAGAAGTAAAAGCAATAAAAGTAAAGCTAGTTAAATGAACTAATGGACGAAGTATATGATAATAGCCCTCCTTATTTGTTGATATAATAATAAAAAGGAGGCAAAAAAAGAAAAAAATATAGATGTGAAAAAATTGGAAAACTATAGCCCTAGAAACGCAATTACGGAGCCAAATATTGGAAACCAGTATGTAGAAAGGAACAAAGAAAAGGACACTGATACGTATATGAGGGTAGCCGTTTATATAGCAAACAAAAAAAAATTTATTATCGAAAATAGTTTTATTGCTTTTCAAAATATTCTCCTTGAATATTAATGCACTTTTGCATTCATTTAAATCAATCCGAAAAGCATCGCTGCTACTGTGAACGCGGTATCTCCAAAATATGAGTTTTTGAATGCCTCTTCCGGCGTAGAAAACCGTTGACTACGAAGTTTATTCTTCACGTGTGGGGAACAAAAAGAAATCATAAGGTGCTAGATTAGGGCTGTACGACGGACGGCTGATCAATGTTTTGCCCGGTCAAATATTCAATTGTTTGAACCGACGTGTGCAAGCTCGCATTGTCATGGTGGAGAATGATCGGTCATTTTCGTTTTGTTTTTCCTTATTTCTTCAAAAAGTTTTGGCAAACAAATAGTTGTGTACCATTCGGACTTAACCGTTCTACAACACTAAAAGCACGGTAGCAACGTGACCGGTTTTTCCGAAAAAACAGGCGACCATTTTTTTTGATGTGCTTCGAGGGCGAACAACTCTTGTTGGTTTTGGCTTATCTTGGAATACCCACACAGTCAACTGCTGTTTACTGTCTATACATATAGATCCAAGATTCATCATCTGTGACGACTTCATAAATGTTCTTTGAAGCACCGCCATTGTATTTTTTATGCATTTCTTGGCACCAATCAACGCGAGTTCTTTTTTGAGCGGTTGTCAAATTATGTAGTACCCAACGTGAACATACCTTCTTAACGGCTAAATGTTCATGCAGGATCTTATGCATGCTGGTGTTACTAATACCTAGAGATGCCTCGATCTCACGGTATGTCACATAAAAAGAATTCAGCTCGTCGACGCATTCTTGTTGAGATAATCCACGCTGAAAGTTATGAAAAATAATTTCACGAAAATGTTCACGAGTTACTTCCATTTTTTCTCTGACATAAAATTTTCAAGTTACTGTCAACAATAGAAATAGCGACCGGATAATAAAACAGTCAAGGTAAATATATTATCAAAAATAACAAACTTCACGATGCAATCATTGGATCGGAGGCAACACTAACAGTGTTGCCAGTTCCCAAAATATAATCGACTACCCTCATAGTACAACGAAATTATTCATACATAATTTAAAGCAAGAAAAACATGGCGGAATAATATATGATAAAAATTATGAACAGAGAGAATATCTTTAAACTTGTCAATAAATTTACTTGGGTTAGCATAAAAAAGCTTGTTCATATACCAAATAATAAAGTGTTTTAATGAATGCACCGCGTATAAATAATAATTTCCGCATAAGCTCAAATTAAATTATTTCTTCAAAAATCCTATTCTCTTTCATCATAATACAGAGAATTATAACTTTATTATTTGTTTCGATCAGATAAATGAATTCTAAAACCAGTTTTCACATTCGAAAATCGAGTAAGCAACGGCAATCGTTTCTTTCAATATTTCGCCTTCTTATCCTACGTTATCTTTTGCGTTTGTTACAACAAAACAGAATATGCAAATTTTTTCTTGAATTTAAGGTATGATTTTAGTTTTACTAGACTTCGACTAAATAAATATCCATACTCAGCAAAAATATTATTCCAAATGTATGAAGATGATAGAAACTCTCTATAAATTTGTTTTTGAAACCCATTTTACGGAATAGCAAGATGTTAATATAAATTTTGATTCGCACAAAAGTATTACAGAAATGAATGATATAAATTAAGTAGCCACCAAATTCATAATTCAATGTATTATATATATATATATATATATATATATATATATATATATATATATATATATATATATATATATCAGAAGCATACAAGCTTTTGTTTGAAAAAAAATTGGACATTGTTAACAAAACTAAGAATTGCGAGAAATGGATGCATACATTTTGGGTTACACTTGTTAAAGAAACAATTAGTCAGTAGGGTTCTTATTATACAAACAGAGAACGACAGTTCGCCAAAATAATTTTATGGTACAGCATGCAAAAGTGCGCCTTTTTATAACAGACACTGCATTAAAACAAGAGGTGAATTTAAATGTGTTTGCCAGAATAATTCTGAAACGTTAGAATGATAAGTCCACAAAAAGTGCCCCTTTTGAAAAGAAAAATATAAGCGTTGTCTGACGTTTGCTAAGGAACATGTCAAATGGCCCAATATTCTCTTGGGCTGATGAAAACACAATCGTTTTATTTGACTCGAGAAGATGTGGAAGATTGTTAGAAGACCCACCAGCATAGCTTATCGTCTACAATATACTTTGAAGACTGTTAAACAGGAGGTGGAAAAATTATTATTTGGGAGTGCTTTCCTTACTATAGTCCAGGGCCATATATTGGATAAGACATTTTAATCCAAAATGTTCAAGGTCAGATACTGTGACATTAAAGTGAATTTTAGTGCACGATAACGAAACAAATATACCAGTCGAATAACAAAGAGTGGTCGGCAGAATCTCCGGACCTCAATGCTATTGACAATTTGTAGACCGATATTAAAAAAGCATTTTTCAAAAAAAATTCGAGGAGAACAATTATGGGAAATTATTCAAACTGCTTGATTCCATCATCTCCGAACGCTGTCAACAATTGGTGGACAGTATGACACGACACTGCGAAACAATACTGAAAAATAATATGTTGCTACGCAACGAAATATTAAGTATATTTATAAATCATATTATTTGATAAATATCTTCTCAATATTTATGCTTTTTCTTTTTAATTACTATATTACTGCTATTATATCTTGTCTCAGAATAAGGAGTGATTCAAATATCCCGCTAAAACGTGGAATACATAGCTTAAAAATGTAACTTACCATAAAAATGAAACAAACAGTTGTGAATGTAGTAGTTTGTCAACAATATTGATCATTGTCTTTATTATATAAAAATAAATGTTAGAATCTTGGTGATCACTCATTTTATTTTTGTACTTAAAAGTACAGATTTTATTAAATAATACAGAAAAATATATTAAAACAATGTAAAAATGTAATTAAACGTTTACAGGTTATGAAAAATCGCGGATATCTGGCATTCGTTTGTTCATATTAAACTTGTCTGTTCAAAAACCAATGAAATCTCTTAACAATATGTATTATTTTGGTGCAATATTTGAATCATTCCTTCTTATTCTGAGACAAGGTATAGTACAAAAAGATATACCGCACGACCATCATATCCTTGGACAAAAATCTACTGCGCATCGTAGGCGTGCCGGGTGGTACACTCCGAGTCATCGGTAAGCTGTTTGTGTCCTCAGTGTGCTTATGATCGTTGCGTGGTTAAGTTGTTAAGTTACGGTTAGTCAAAGTGAGTAATTGAGGTCTTGCATTATAATTGGTTATTATTTGTTTTATTTATTATAATTAATAATGTCCAACTTAGGAGGTGGAAAAGGACTGCATTCACAAACCCGTGAAGTCGTGTTTAATGTTTTTAAGTTTTTAAAGACAATTTCAGATAACGAAACAGACATAAGAAATTGTACAAAAAGCGAATTAAAGGAATACGTAGCAAAATCCGGTGATTACCATCACGAAATGAATTTCGAAAATTACCAAAAATGGCTCGTTGAAAAACTAATACCAAATTTACCAAAAAATTCAGTACTAGTTATTGACAATGCTCCATACCACAATGTTCAGATAAATCCAGCGCCTAATTCTAATGCAAACAAGCAAAAAATGTTACACTGGCTGACCGAAAAAGGTATTGCCTGTACATCTGATATGACGAAAGCCCAGTTATATATGTTAATAAAATATAATAAACAACAACACTTACGATATAAAATAGACGCAATTTTGGAGGCACACGGTCATACAACTTTACGATTGCCTCCGTATCACCCTGAACTAAATCCAATCGAAATGATTTGGGCGACTGTGAAAAATTTTGTGGCATCACAAAATGTCACATTTAAATTAGAGGACGCTCAAAGGCTAGCGGAAGAAAAATTTAAAAGCATTACAGTAAATGACTGGAACAAACTTTGCACTCACGTGAAGAGAGTCGAAGATGAATATAAACAAAATGAAGTTTTTATGGATGTTCTTACGGAGTCACTAATTATAAACGTGGGTGCTGATACATCTGACAGTGATTTTGGTTTCAGCGATGATTCAGAATAACTTAGTAATCATTGCTTTGTGAATGTGTTCTATTATGTAATTTATTATGTAATTATGTAATCATTTTGAAATAAAGCTATTTGCTTCTAATTACTGGGTATTATTAAAAAATTTTGTAATTACATTATCTACCTAATCATATTAAGATTTACTTTCATAGTACATCCTCAATAGAACACTATTAAATAACACTTAGCAGCCTCATTAATTAATAATTTACATTCCATTTGGACCAGTATAACATATATTAATAAATAAAAATTTTCTAAATTCTTATTCTTGGCGTCGCGTAGTACAAAATAAAACCGCGCCTTTCTGTTGGGAATGTACCTAATCACCGAAGCGAGCGACACACTGGCGACTGAGTACGAGTAATACCGAAAGTGTGCGCAGATTTTTCTAAGGATATGATGGTCTTGCTGTACCAAGGTATTTGTATGCCTTTATAAACTCAAAAAAAAATTATATAATCTATAGAATCCACTTGCTGTACTTTGTTCATTTATACAATACCATAACTTTTGTTTCTTAATAAATATTCATTATTGTTTTCTTAGAAGTATGTTTTAGCAATGATCAATTTTTAAATGGATTTGAACTGGTAAGGCTGATAATAATATTGTCGTCTGTGAACATTAACATAAGCATCTATTACAATTTATTTTGGTTCCATTTACAAGCAAATACCTTGTCTCATAATGAGTGATTCAAATATCCCGCTAAAACGCGAAGCACAGCTTAAAAATGTGACACCATAAAGATGAAACATAAACAGTTGTGAATGTAGTAGTTTGTCAACACTTAATCCTTTTCTTTACTATACGAGGGTAGTTTGACAAGTAGTGAGAATGGAAAAGAAAAACGAATTTTTTAAATACAAAATAATTTTTATTTTTAAATATATTCTCCTAAAGGAGCAATACATTTATTCCAACGGTACTCCAATGCCCTTATACCATCTCTAAAATGCGATTCCGGAAGGCTTGCAAAATACTCATTTACGAAGATAATAAGCTCGTCGTTACACGAAAATTTCTTTCCACCTAGTGCCGTTTTCAATTATGGAAAAAGATGGAAGTCGGAAGGGGCTAGATCCGGCTAATAAGGCGCATGCGGTACTAATTGTTAATGCAACTCGTGGATTTTGGACATCGCAACTGTGCTGATATGCGAGGGAGCGTTGCCTTGGTGAAACAGAATCTTTTTCTTTGCCATTCCTGGCCGTTTAGCACGAATTTTAACATTTAATTTTTGTAGAAGTTCTGCATAATATTGTCCGATTATTGTGGCATCTTTCTGAAGGTAATCAATGAGCAAAATGCCCTTTGAATTCCAAAAAATTGATGCCATCACCTTGTTTGCCGATAAAGTGGTTTTCGCTTTCTTTGGAGGTGCAGAACCACGTTCTAATCATTGTTCCGACTTTTGTTTAGTTTCGGGTGTACTGTAGTGTATCCAAGTTTCATCGCAAGTAACAAATCGCCTACAAAAATCAATCGAATTCCGCTTATAAAGGTCCAAACACTCATTGGAAATGCGCAAACGAGTGAACTTTTGATTAGTCGTCAGCAATCGCGGCACCCATCTTGCCGAAAGTTTGGAAAGGCCCAATTCTTTCGTTAAAATGTGGTGTACGCGTTCTGTTGAAATGTTTACCATGTCTGCTATCTCTCTCACTTTGAGTCGTCGATCTTGCGTAATAATATTATGGATTTTTATAATCATTTCCTTAGAAGTCACGATTTTGGGTGCTCCAGAGCGCGCTTCATCAACACAGCTTGTTCTACCACATTTAAATTCATTTACCCATCTACTTATTGTGGCGGATGGTGGAGCAGATTCACCTAATGTTTCCCGTAATTCATCTTTTATTTCGGTAGCTTTCATACCCTTAATTACGAAGTATTTAATCACCGCACGATACTCTGCTTTTTCCATTTTAACAAAACGACGTGTTGCTTCTTTTTCAATCAGCTGTCAAAAATAAACTAATCAACCGATTTATCTAAATAACGGAATGTAAACATATAAATAGGCAACCTAAATTACAGTGCATTTGTTTTACCAATTAGAGCGCCACCTATGTATCATTCTCACTACTTGTCAAACTATCCTCGTATAAAAATAAATAAAAAAAATTCATTTTAATGGAAGTACGATTGTACAAACGTTACTTTTTGGATTAATATGTACAACCTATCCAAAATTAACATTAAATATTATTAAAATAAATATTTCAAGAAATTGCATTTACAATTGCTGTCGTTTCCATTGGTGGAGTTTGCAGCGTTAACATTTTATATATATTCAAAACTGTTTTCCTTTGTCAGGTGTCTCGTCGTTCACGCTTTCTGGATGGTGACATTAACTGTTTGCTAGACCCTTGGCGATCACTTATTTTATTTTTGTACTTAAAAGTACAGATTTTTATTAAATAATACAGAAAAATATAGTAAAACAATATAAGAATGTAATTACAGGTTATGAAAAATGGTGGATATCTGGCATTCATTTATCCATATCAAACTTGCCCGTTCAAGAACCAATGAAATCTCTTAAAAATATGTACTATTTTGGGGCAATATTTGAATCACTCCTTATTCTGAGACAAGGTATAGTAACTTGCAAATATCAAAACAATTTATCCGCGATATGCTTCACTTAAATGGTTTTTTTAACATTGTTTTGTTCACAATCAATTCACGATGCTGTAAAATTCACACTAAACTAATCTTACACCATGTTTTCAGATACATGTTCTAGAAGAAACTGATACACTAAAAATACTTACTTATCACCACTACCCTTATTACGCCTAATTTACTCAAACGCTACACTCTAAAACGAATGAAAGGCTAGTTGTAAAAATTACGTCGTACCCTCTTAGAATTTTAGTGAGTATTGCAATACTTGTAATTATCAAGGGTGTTTATAACATATGGCAACAGAACAACAAAAAAATATTGGAATTTATGCAAATATATAAGGAGGCAAAGAAAATTGTTTTACAATGTATTATACAAGGCAAATACTTTACATACAAGCATAAAAACCCCTTCTGCATTAGCATTTTGTGATCATTTCATCATTTACATACAGTATTAAATCTTACGTGTGTTTTTACCCATTATTTACAAACACGCTTCCACGAATCTCGCTCTAAAGTCAAATCAATTAGTAATTGACAATTTTTTAAATAAAGGATTTCTCTAATGCTCGCTATATTGTTTAGAAAAGTACAGCACGAAATGTTTACATAAAAGAAATTACTTGCCGTTCTAATCATATTTCATGTTTATGAATTGTAAGAATGCACATTAATAGCCATTATTTTACGTGCGATAGAATATAATATTCTTATTAGTCACCGATTTCTGAAAAACATCGTGATTATCAGATTTCTTAATGATTATCTCAAACTAAGTTTTCTAAAAAATAAAACCGTTTATTTATTTTAAATATATTTATAATGAAATTATAAGCAAGACTACAAAAAATGTATTTTTGTATCGTCAAAAGAAACTGTATTAAGATAGAGAACAATTTATTGTTGTTTCAATTCATGTTACATTAAAAAAATCAGAATAGGTACATAAAACTTAAGCATGAGAAATATATATAACATTATATGGCATAACCTGATTTTAAACAGAACTAATAATATATATTTCAGTCATAATTATTTGAACTTTATAAGTATTCACACGATAAAAATAAATAAAATCTACATATTTCTATAAAATGTACATGTTTTTTTTTGTTTATCTGACCTCTATTATATGATGTTCTACAGTTGTTATCGGCAAATTCACATGTACTAAATATTTTCACAAAATAAAAAAGGATTTGTTTTCTCTTAAAAATTGGAACATCCAATATTAATATTTATTTTTTACCACATATATCAAATGTCCGCTAATTAAAAATAATATTAAAGTCAAACTGTTACAATCGATTTTATATGTAAAACCAATTAAGTATTTATTTGTTCTTTAAATATAACATAACCACAATTATATAATCAGCATAGTTATTTTGTGATATCACATTCTACGCTGCATTTCTAAACGGCGAGAATAAATTTACTGCGATTTTTAATAAAAAAAATATATATAAAAGAAATCAATCTCTAAACTATATACAATATAAAACTTAAATATTCACAATGCTAACTAAAAAAGTATTAAAGACTACCATCATCACTTTCTTCATGTAGGCCTGCAAAACCTAAAGGTTCTTGCTGCTGTACAGAGTTACTTTCGGACTGGCCATCTTCAGCGGATGGAGATGCTGGAGATTCCATGTCTGTACTTCTTCCAATAGATGGATCAAATGCCTCTTTAATTTGACTACTTGCACCCTTAGGATCTAAATCTGTTGCCCAACTGAAATGCATAAGTGCTAAATCTGTATTTCCAAGTTTTTTGTGTACTTTTCCTATCAAGTAATACACTAGAGATTCTTTCGGTACAATTTCTTTCAATTCTTCTAATTCTTTAAGAGCTTCGGAAAACTTGCCTATGGCGAAATATATTGAACCTCTATGAAATTTACACAAAGGGTTTTTGGGATCGTTTTTAATAGCTAAATTTAATGAAAGCAGGGCTTTTTCAGTTTTTTTTTGCGCGTGCTGTACAACACCTAAATGACACATAATTACAGAACTATGGCTATTAATGGATAATGCTGTATTATAGTTAATTTCAGCGAGATGAAATCGCTCTTGTTTGGAATAAATTGTGCCTATGCCAAACCAAGCATTATAATGCCTGGGGTCCAGTCTAATAGCGTTTCTATAACAACTCATGGCTTTATCAAGTTCCTCTGTCATAATATATTCGTGGCCTAATAGGGTGTAAGCATAAGGAAAAGATGGATCCACTTGAACAGCCCGGTGGAGAAATTTTATAGCAGTATCATGCTCCTTATGCAATGAAAAACAATTACCACTAACTACCCATGTTATGGGATTATTTTTATTTAATTGTATTAAGTCTTGGGCTAATGATGATAATGCTACCTCTTTTTGCAAATGCCACAAAGCTGTAGAATACATATCCATATGATTTAATCTGTATGGTTCTCTGCTATGTATATCACTAAAATATCTAACACAATTTTCATAATCTGCCATTTCAAAATATGCAAGTCCTAACATAGTATATACCCATGTTGTGTGAAATTGATGAGGGGGTAAATTATTAAATTCACTAATAGCAAGTTTGCAATTAAATTGCGATAAATGAAGATAAGCTTTGCCAATATCTCTTAATAAATACATCAAACCTTCTGCACTTTGCTTTTGGATTTGTAAAGGATTTATCAAATTGATATTATTTATTGCACTACCGGTTTTATTATCTGTTGATGTAACAGTCTCTGATTTTTCTTTTTTTAGTCTATTTCGTGTATTTAAGTCCATATATGTATTTATTTCATTTAGACTACACTTGGCTAATCTATGTTTCGTTTTTCTTGAGGGCGATTTAGGAGTTGCGAATTTATTCCTATTAGGTGATTTATTATTTTCTTTTACAGCAGAGTAACTACTACTGAACAGTCTCGAACTTCTTCGCACATTAGGTCCTGTTGGCATAGGTGCAGGTGTACTAGGAGTTATAGATATGGTATTAGTAACATTACTTGATTGACTAAAAACTGGCTTTATGTTCTTCAAAATTGCTTCATTTCGATTTATCAGATTACCAACATGTGCTCGTACTTTTTTTGTAAATGATTTCTGTTCGTTTGCTTCAGTTAAGGTAGGGTTGGGAGTAGTTGGTGTGCTATGTTCTTCTCTTTCAAATAGTAAGCCAAAAGTAGGACTAGCCTAAAAGTAAAAAAAAGTATCTTACAATTCACTAATTAATTGAAATATTTATATATTAAAAAGTTAATATACAAATATAGTATCTTTAACTCAAATCACGTATATAAAATAATAATATTTACAGCTAATAAGAATATACAGATTCTTTCATGTACACTAAGTGAGCATGAAGTATGGTAATATCTATTGCTTGGATGTATTCATGAATACCATGTACTGACAGCGAATGAACTCTCTAATCGCTGAAACTTCATAGTATAATAGGCAGCGATGTTCTTAACCGCGACAGTTGCATGCTACACAAAAAGTTGAATGGTTTGTTTCCTGATATGTTTTAAAATTTTCATTTAATGCGTATGCATAAAATTAAAAATGTAAGCAATTATTACCTATTAATGCACAGGATAAATTCTATGTTGTATACTGAGAATGAAATATAGGGTCTTATGACAAATATATTTCTCACGTTATCCTTACAAATCTGTATATGTGTATATGTTGCAAGTAATAGTCGCTGTAAGTAATATTGGATATAATTTGATACGAGTTATCTCCACTGTAACACTCTATTAATTATATGCTAGATAATAGAAATGCGGTTACAGGAAATATTAAAGAAATATTTATTATTCTTGGTGTTGAATATGGTACGAACATTATAATTATTACATAGACTCTAATGCTAAAGATGAAGGGTATAATATATATATATATATATCCACGACCTTATCACTGCATGTTAAACTCAATTGAGATGGTGCGAACATGAAGAATAATATTTTTGTTGAAACAACATATGTAGAACATACAAAAAAAGGTATGCACTGTCACAAACTTAAATATTTCTGCTTTGCAGGTGAACAAGCGATGTGAAAGATCAATGAAATACAAGATGATTACAATTTATCCTTGGATGGAGATACAAGTTCAACTTTTTGAGTAAATCAGAAACTGAACTGGATCACAACGATAAATATATTTTATTAAACCTCGCTTTTGTTTGAATAATAATAATAATGTTTATTGCCTAACGGATAAATTCGTTTCTATAACAGATATAAAAAGAGGTATACAAATATTAACCAATAAAGTATAGATATATTAAAACCAGTAAGTAAGGGTATACTAGTTAAGTTAAAACAAAATCAAAAATGAACCAAATTAAATACAACCAGCAAAAATGTCACTATTAATAGCAACCGTAACATAGGATTAAATGGTGCTCTCAGTAGCGGATTGGTTCTAGCTTTTAGTGGATAAAAAGCAGACTGAAAGCATGATGTTACTTGGAGCACATGAACAAGTATAGAGCATAATAGCTCAGGCCAGTCAATTCGATCGTTAATGGGATTACGAATGAATTGGGCAGCTTAAACTTCCTGCAATATTCCAATAATTTGAAATTATGTCTGTTAAAAAGATAATTGTAATCCACATTTCTTTTAGAGTATGTACCATCACATTAAAAAAAAGATATTTCAAGAATCTTCTTTGAACACGTTCAAGTTAGGAGGAGTAACAACATCACAACATAGTGATTTAAGTGCTGCAGTTTGATCCCGTAATTGACTTGTTGATCGTCCAATATCCTAGAAGCTGATGAAACACTTTCCAAAATATGCAACTTGAATAACAATTCCTAGTTGAATTTGACCATCAAATCACTTATGGGAGTCCTTGTTCACCAGTTGTTTGCCATTAATATTGTATAACAACATCAGTTTATTAATTACGCGAGTATAAGATACTACGCAGTATTTATTGATATTAATCTTTAATTTGTTTTTATTATGCCAGTCCATAAATACATCAATATTCCTTTACAAAATATATCATTTTGTGACTATAGAATTTAATATGATTAAGATACTATATCTAAGAAGACTGCGAATAAAAACTAATGGTCCCAGATTTGAATCACGTGGCACTCCAGATGTCAAAGAAATTGGTACAAAAAAAACCTATTATAGAATATATAGTTTACTTATACAAAACATATGAGACAATAAGCTGCAATGAGGGCGGACCAAAGCCAAAAGCATTTAACAAGTTTAGTACTATTTGATAGTTGATAGTATCAAGAACCTGAGGTCAGTATAGACAACATCGTTTGGCTCTTATTATCTATATACTTTTATACATTCCTGGTAACTATAGCTAAATTGGTAATAGTTGTCCAGATTGACAAAAATCCATGTTGATTGTTAGATATTAATGTGTGGGATATGACGTATTATTTTGCAATTCATGTGTGATTTAAACATTAATAAACTGTTTTTATTATGTTTTTTTACTACACTAGTTGTATAAATAATTCTAACGAGTTTAATAAAGTGTCCTTTAGTAATTTCATTTATGATTGCTATATGTTATTTTCACATTCCTGTGATTATACATATTCAACTGTTGATAAAAGTTGAAGAACGAATAAGTTTTTTATTTACAAAACTATCAAGAAATATTTAGTGTATATACATAAGTTTTGTGATGATCAACAAATAAAACAAGAATGTCAATCATTTCAAAAAGAAAAAGTAAATAACACGTTTTTTAAAACACAGTAGATATATATAACAAAGAAAACTACAAAAGTTTTGTACTATAGCTATTATATAATTTTCATATTCTTTCAAAATAATTTCCACAACGTTTTTATTAACTTCTCCATTCTTCGAAATCGTCGTCAAACCAACTCTTCCTTGTTTCAGTCATCAAATCAACTCTTCCACGTTTCTTTTGGAAGCTGAAAATACTCGTCATTTTATGCCCTAAAAATATCCTCATGCTTGGAAAATGTCCTTCTTTTCGGTCCGTTATTCATATGAGGAAACGGCGTAAAATGGAGCAAAATCTGGACTGTAGGATAGATATTTTGCTAAGTATTCGACATAAACGTTGGAGCTATAGGCCGGACCATTTCCATAGTGGAAAATCCAAATGTTTAGTTTTTGAATGTCTCAACAGCTTCTCGGTATGCCACGTTGCGATGACTGTCCTTTATAGCATCACGCGCTGCACTACTCTCACGGTAAAGAAGACGACCATTATTTACTCCTTAAGGAATCAAAATTTCCGTACCAATAGGCATGTCTTCCTCTTAAAAGAGTCAGACTTTGTTTTGTGCTTTAGTAGGCACATCATAGTAGTTCATTTGTTTCGTCATCTGACATTTTTAAATTTCTCGAGTATGTTGTGGCACTATAATACGACGTGATTCATAGTGCCACGAGTCATCTGTTTGTTGGTTAAGGCATGGAATCTCATAGGAAACAAATCTTCTTTACTTGAAGAGTGGCACGAATTGCCCATACATAAATGACCAGAGTTTCTAATAATTTTATATGCTTTTCAAACTCGAACATGTTTTCAGTGATAAACGAGGTGACATTTAAACCAAAATTTTCTCCTTAGAACTCCTTATAACGTCTGAATATGGTTATACGATATGGAAAATCACTTTATAACACAAGAAACACTTCTTCCTAACACTGATTAATATTTAACATTGTAAAATTGCCCGTATTTAGTTTTTACTATGATAACAGCAAGTTGCTTATATTGATATAGTCTGAAAACATCAATACAGTGAGACCGATTCATCAGCTACAGTGTAGGCTTCAACAAATTTTAACCTGCATTGAACTTGTCACAGCATGTAACAATCGGTCGCGCCATAATGAATTTTTATATACAAACTTCAATTTGAGTATGTATACATTTTATTAGTTTATTTATTCTTAATATTCTGTTTGATAATTCTATAAATTTGTGAAAATGTTTGCAAATTTTACTATTGAAAAAAGTCAAAGATGCATTTTAATTACATTTTTAACCATATTACCGCGAGTTAAAAATCTAGCAATACAAGCTGGACAATGAGACATTTTTTATATTGCATCAAAAACTACTTTACTTATTTCAGAGCAGGATATTGGTTTCTATTTTTATTACTGTTCTGATAATGACTTTTCCTGATTAATCAAATAAGGTTAATATAATCCCTTTCGACATTATTTTTATATTCTGTATACGTATTTCGACAATTAAATTAGTAGATGTAATCTGCTGACAATGACAGCTTAGCTTAGCAGATATATGTATATCTGCTGATGATAATCGCGTTGTTGTCGAAATACGTATATAGAATACGAAAATTATTGTGGAAAGGGATTTTATTAACCTTATTTAATTAATTTAATTAACCACAGTCTTCATAAAAATTTACGAACTTTTTCTGTTTGATTCCCATTATAGTATTTGTAGAGCGAAAAGCTACAAACGTACATTTATAAAAAAATATATACAGGATGTACCATGAAAGTAGTATCACTAGAAAGTAGAGTAAATGGAAAATCTAAGATATCACCAAGAAAATTAACATGATTCATTTTATATTTTTATTACAGAATAAGCAAAGAACTGTGATTTTAAAAATGTCTCAACGCCTTTTTACTTATTAACGGATATGGAAAATAGTTTTTATTGAACACATAATCAGTAAAATTTTTTCCCTGACTAATTTGATTAAAATATTAAAACTATGCACAAATTTTAATTACAAAAACAGTGTGCATTGAAAAATAAAACTAGTGAATGTAATTAATATGATAAACATGGATTAATATTACATCAATACTATCATTGGTATTAATGTAATTCTAATGAGTTTATGTTACTGGCGAGATTTCAATGCGCGACATTCAAGCATAAGAATTTTGTGAAGATGTTTTACATGACTAAACTGTAGTACTGGTGCAACTCTTTACTACTAATTGATTGAATTAATGAAATATATATATTTAAAGAATCAAACTCATTTGATCAGCAATTATAAACATAATTTCAGAAATGAAAAAATTTACACTTGAAGAAATATTAAGAAGCATACTGAAATCATATCATAGATTGTAATGAATAAATATGCAAAATGTAAAATGAGGTAGATTAACATAGTTAGAAATTAATTGTTTTTTTAAATTAATATTATTCAATATCAATAGACCATGTGCATTATTTTTCTGATACAGAAAACTTCTATTTTCTAGTTACTACATCAATTAATCAAATATGTTGCATTAATGTTCTCTTCACTACCAAGAACTGAACAATTTTTTATCAAGTATAAACATTTGCATGTATAACTTACTCCTATTGGTGATTCTAAGACTCTATTCCGCAATGGTTTTAATTTGGAAGCTGGCAACATGCCAAACCCAGACATGCATAACGTATTAGTATTTGTTATGAGGCTTTCTTCTGGGGTAAACATCCTATTATTCACATCATTTGAGGATTTAGTTAATATTTGTTGTGGTGTTGTAATATATTGTGGATTATCCTGGTTTGGCGTGCTATTAGTAATCACAACACTTTCGATGTGATTAATATTGTTTCCATGACATTTTGTTAAATTATCCAATTCATTCAGTTGAAAAATATTACAGGGATCAGGCTTTTCTGCTAATTTGCATAACATTTCGAAGCTAGACCATAAAAATGGATTTAATTTCAATGCCTTTTTTAGAGCCTCTGCTGCTCTTTGTCTTCTCTCAGTTTTTGCGGCAATTTTTGCAATCAATACTAATGTAAAAGCTGCTTGATCTCCATAAATATTAATTAATTCTTCAAAATTGTTATTTTGATTTGAGATACTTTCCATTATAACAGCTTCAGCTTCAGCATATCTGAAAATATTAAAGGTAAATATGATTTGCATCCAATAACAAATACAAGACTGTAGCTCATATAATATGTATATATAATTTTTACTTTTGCATTTCAAATGCACAGTTTCCAAATAAATATCGGCACTGTGGAGAATATCCATGTTTGTCTTTAAGTATATGATATGCATGATCTATTTGACCATTTCTATAATATGCTGTTGCTAACAGAAATAGACTATCATCCGTTTTAACTAAAAATCACATTTGTATAATTTTTGAGTAATCAATGAATATATATGATTTACCTTCAGCATATAATCTTTCTGATAAAAATATAGCATCACTATAATCATAATGATTTAAACAATGCCATATCGCTGCCTAAAATTAAAAATCGCTTTTAATTTACTTACAATTAAAGAATATTTTTTACTATTAGGTTATACTTGCCTGAACGGGTTCTTGTATAATCATTTTTATTACAAAGATACTAGGAAACTATTTAAGAACATAACTCCATCAACTTATATCCTAAAACAAAATTTTTAATTTTTATAACTTAAATATCGTTATTTAGACAGCTATTTAATTTGACATCTACAGAAAGAATAACCATTACAATTCGATTGTTTTTATAATTATCAGTTCAGCCAATCACAAAATCAATATTTATATTAAAGGGCTTTTCATTTTAACTTAGAAGTAAATACTTTAAACTAGGTTTCTATACTTTAATCGTTTTGATTTACAAAACATTAAACTTAAGATAAGAACAAGTTGAATTTATTATTTCATAATTATTGCTTGCAATAATTTATTTAAATTTTATTGGCTATTACCATTTTTTATGCTCGTTCCTTTTCTTCCTAATATCATTCGGAAATGTGTAAAATACTATATCCATGTTGTGCAACTTAAATAGAGACAAGTAAAACAAAATTTCATTGGTTTATATCTAGGATTACTTTCTCTTTCAAACATTGTAGGGCGCAACCAAGGCGTACAGATTCATTAACATTAAATAATTATCGCCTGAAAATGATATTCAAATATCAAAAAGTTAATATATACTTATATAAATGTAATACATTGTAGTAGCAAAACTAAATATTTTATATATTACCTTTTGTCATCGAAATTTCACTAAAGATAAATAAATAAAAATAAAATTTGAGTAAAGATATATATATATAATATATATATAATATTACATATTAAGTAGAACGGTCTTGAGCGTGGTAACTGAAAAGTTTATGTGTCAAATTACGTGTATATAATTGATGCAGATATACTTTTACAATTTTAAATGGTAGATCTACATATATATCCACAAACGACATGCATTTAAAGTAGCAGCTATAAATAAATACTTAAAACATTGAAAATATAAACATTTAAAATAAGCTTCTAAAAAATATTTGAAACATGAATTTGTTTTCTTCATTGCTAAATAAATATTAATATTTACTTTTATGCGCTTTTAATATTATATGCATCAATGTAAATATTGAGTTTTACTTAGTCTTGAATTTGAAAAGAACATTAAAAAATTGATTTCACCAAAAGAATAGTTGTCCTTTCAAACATTGGATGGCGCGGAAAATAATGTACCACTGTTCCAAAGAAGAAGTCTGCCTAAATTAGGCTATGATTGTTTCTGTCAAATTTGGCAGTTGTATTGGATACTTTTGGCTCTTAGCGTGGTTCACATGTAAAAAATAATTTTATTTGCTCCTCATTACAAATTCGTAATTCGTTTATATTATTAATTATGCCCCCAAAACCAAAACCTGCAGCTCCTAGTAAAAAAACCGAACAAAAAAAAAAGGAGAAAATAATTGAGGTTCTCTTTTAGTCCATATTTTGAATATTTGTGGTAATAAGTGTTAACTTACAGGACAAAACATTTGGATTAAAAAATAAAAAAGGTGCTAAACAGCAAAAATTCATCCAACAGGTAGAAAAACAAGTAAAAACTGGAGGACATCATCCTGTTCGAGAAGATGGAAAAAAATCGGAAAAGGATAAAAAGTTGAAAGAACAAAAAGAATTAGCACAATTATTCAAACCTGTGCAAACGCAGAAAATTGAGAAAGGTAATTTTTTACTGCGACAAACCTGGCACAATTTAATATTAAATAAATATATTTTATCATATCTTAAATATACACTATTCGGAACAATTAAGAGAATATTTTACTTATTTTGGCGATTATTTAAGGTTAGCACTAACATTTCTTGTGTAAGTTTAAAAGTGCTTTTATTTATAATGTGCTATAAATTTCAGAAATCATATATTTTTGTTGTAAATAATTTTGGGGAAGGAATAACTAAGCAAATACATTTACCAACAATATGAAATTAAATATAACATATAATTTCCAAAATAACTTTTCATCTGAATGATCTAATTTTAATGATATTAAAAAATGATGGAATCTCTTATTGTTATTAATGGGGTCAATTTTAATATTCTAGGTATTGTTGAAAATAAGCTATTATATGTATATGTGTTAAATTGTAGAGGAAATGAAATGCCTTTATTTAATTATATTATTGGAAAAACAATATATGTCAAGAGCATGATTTCACATTATTTACTTTACTCTGACATTCTTATTTCTTACTTTTCAAATATCTATATTTTGATATTTGCAATAATTTTTCTAATATTTTTCCATTAGTTGACAGGAAAGAATACATTTGTGGATAATTATACTTTGTTTCTATGTTTGCTAGTAAATGTGTATTGTCACTGCGATTTTAATATCCAATTTATATTTTGAAATCAAATCCTGGAATATTTTGTAATATTTCATAATCAAGTTCTTATTTAGTAAATTCACAGGTTAATTTGTTTACTCAGTATTTTTTCCATACAACTAATATTAATCATGAATATCAATCCTTCGTTAACTGTTCAGCACATGAGCCTAATTACGATATTGTTTAAATATTAAGGAAAGACTACACAGACGCCAAAGCTTATTTTGACTTTTATCTTCCCTATGTGACCTCTCTCTGAAAAATTGCATCAAGAGAGACGGGCGAACGAGTCCTCACCATTCTCTGTTGTTGCACAAGTATTTCACTTGATGCTGTAACTTAAGTGATTTTCAAGGATTTCATATGGCTGTTTGTTGAATTGATAATGATTAGTGTTTAGTATTGCATTGTGTTCGTGTATTAAAAAAGTTTCTTAGTATATTGCAAAAATTCAGACCTTGCCAAACTAATACAGCTTTACAATAATTGTTCTTTTACAGATCCATTAATTTACTTCAAAAACCATTTTAACTACGCAAATATTACATCATTATTATCTGCAACAAATATCATTTACTGAACAGAATATGCAGGCTTAAACTATGATGCAGATGTTTAGCCTAGCTAATTTAGGTTATTAATATTTATATCATGGGCAAATATCATTTACTGAACAGAATATGCAGGCTTAAACTATGATGCAGATGTTTAGCCTAGCTAATTTAGGTTATTAATATTTATATCATGGGCAATTCTATATTATGTCAGAATTTGTATGGTCTACTTATAATTAGTGTTTTATTAATTGCAAAAGAGATATTTTTAAGCTATATTACATTAAAATCTTGCTACAAAATGACATTCATCAGGCCAGAACAGTAATATGTAAAACAGTCTTTCATCCCCAAGACTAACAAACAATTTTGTCTTACATCTACAGACTTTATGTAGTCCCACTATTCTGAGATGCTCATCAATTTATTGCTTACATCATTTTCTCGATCCCCTTTTTTGACTTCCTTTGGACTTTTTTGTAGTGCTGTACTGGCATACTTTTAATGTGATTCACTATTATGTTCAAGTTACTTTACTTCTCCAATTAATTCTCTGATGAAATTGTTTTTTTTTCTACATATAAATTTCTCAATGTTCTATCTTTATACCATATCGTTTTTTAAGTAAGTACCGTTTTTAATTGTGGCCGCTGCAGCGCTGCGGTCATTGTTTTATATGCGCAAAGGACCTACATCTATTGGTTTGTCACAGACGCTAATAAGAAGCATTTATTCGTGCATATTGAAAATTGTCTCAAACCATTGAAAATCCCGCCGATTGTAAAATACCCACCGTAATTCGTTTTAGGCTTACAACAGGCACGAAAGCAATCGAAATTCATCAGCAGATTAGTGAAGTGTGTGGAGAAAACACTATGAGCGAGGGAATGGTACGAAAGTAGGTTAGATCATTTAAAGATCCTCTTCTTTAAATCAGGCGGAAGTCTGACTCGTACCTTTTGTACCTTTGTTAGTTAGCTTTGAGCAGTATTCAAATCTCATTCACTATTCCCGTAAATATATTTTACTATTAACGTGACATTCACATATTGCATTTACCCTCATATTATTTACACTTCTTTCTCAAAATGTTCGCATTGTGAATTATTAACCGCGACGAATATAAATAAATTTCTAAATCGTTTTCTACATACGTTTAGTTTATTTATAATAGTACCTATTCAGATTTCCGGATGAGTCTGTACACTACTGCGAGGCCGGAGATTTGTTCAACATTATTAATCAGTAATGATCAAATAATTAATCAAAATATACTCATGTTATTATTATTATATTATGTATAAATATAGATGAACCATAATCATACAATTTTTTTTCAGGGACTGATCCCAAGTCTGTAGTATGTGCTTTTTTCAAGCAAGGTCAATGTACCAAAGGCGACAAATGTAAATTTTCTCATGATTTATCTATAGAACGCAAGGCTGAAAAAAGATCTCTATATGTTGATATGCGTGATTCTGGCGAGCCCGAAGAAACAATGGAAGATTGGGATGAAGCAAAATTAAAGGAAGTTATTGAAAAAAAACATGGAAAAGATAAGAAAATGCCTACGACAGATATTGTAATAAATGTAAATATTATGTTAATATATTAAATGTTTGGCTTCTAGATTTGCAAACACTTTTTGGAAGCTGTGGAAAAATCAAAATATGGTTGGTTTTGGCAATGTCCAACTGGAGAAAGTTGTATATACAGGCATGCATTGCCTCCCGGTTTTGTATTAAAGAAGGATAAGAAAAAGGATGATAAGAAAAACGAAATATCATTGGAAGATTTAATAGAAAAAGAAAGAGCTGCGTTAGGCGAAAAACAAACGAGAGTTACTTTAGAAACTTTTTTGTCGTGGAAGAAACGTAAAATTCAGGTACACATTGGTTATAGGTTTAGCTTATACATGTATTTCAGGAACGCGTGACTAGAGTAATATAATTTTATTTGTAAATAATACTTAATAAATAATAAAATTACGCATTATGAGAGAGAAACTCGATCACCAGGTGTCAAAGCGACTAATACTAAGAATATACTCCCCAAGATGTGTTATCGCGATCACTCATCGACGAATGGGGTCGCTCAAACAGAAAATGTGTGGGATTATTAATCGCGCCTGCTATATTCGATGCTAGTTATTCAGAGGGCTAGCTGGCAGCTGAATAACAAGAAGTCCTCATTCAGTTATATTTTAAATATATTCAATTATACTTAGATTTAATGAATAAGAACAAGCAAGCATTGCAAGTTAAGGTGCGTTGTCGTTTTGGTGTAACATAAGCGCGGTCTCTATTTAAAGTACCATCCTTTACTAGACGCTGCATTCCAGGTGTATATAAAATGCTTGAGTATAAGCTTTGGCTAAACGTTCAAGTCCCCAGTGAAGATTCACACAACCTTCAAAACCAGCGAGATTTTATCTTTATTTGTCGGAAAATATGATGTGCCTATGTCTCCATTCGGTAGTATACCTTCTGTGTTCAAGGAGAATCCGTTGGAGCACTCACAATAGTCGCAGCCAGTAATATTGTAACCATTGATATACATATACGCTTTCTTCCCTTAGCCAGTTATGAGATGATACAGTGGTTTCACAATTAACCCGTGCAGCAAGGCGCGATCATTACGTTTTCATTATAACAGCAGAATTTCTAGTTTATAACAGTGCAGTCTTTCTTCCTTTATCACTACATGCCCATTAGTTTCATAAATATCATTAAAATATATTTATTGCCAGACTCTACACACTTTTATATACTTTTCTACAAAATTTCTATTTTTGCTCAAACATTTGCAATACCGATCAACAACTTTGCTGCATGAGTGCAGCTTCCGCTTCTTCGTCGCCGTTGAAACATTGACCACCAAGGAACTTCTTTAAGTACTAAAATAGATCAAACTTACTTGCTTACTGGGTCTAGACTGTAAGCTGGATGTTCCAGTTGTTCCTGTCCGAAAGACCTGATTAGTCCTCGTATGCAGAAACATGTGGCCTTGTATTGTCATGGAGCAATATCACGCCGGAAGACAGTAGGTTACGTCGCTTGTTTTGTATGGCATACCGAAGTTTTCTCAAGGTCACATACGCATCAGAATTGATTGGTGTGCTTCTCGCCATAAAATTCATTAACAAAATCCCTTTTCTGTCCCAAAAGACAGTTGCCATGATCTTTCGTGATGAAATTGCCTATTTGGCTTTTACTCTGGTTGGCGACGATGTGATTGTTGTTTGGATTCAGGAGTTATGTGAGGCACCAAAGTCTCATCTTCTGTACTGATGTCCAAAAATTCATACCCTTGCTGATTGAATCAAAAACGATAAAGCAGAGCCCAATTTGTTTTGCAGTCTTGGAACCCACCAACAACACAGTTTTCGATACTTCAGTTTCTCCGAAACAATGGTGTACAAAACACCTTGAAACCTATGGGAAATCAATTGCTGGTTCTCTCAAATTTTGTTGTCCACATTACGAACCAAATCTTGAAAAATCAGAGAATGTCTTGACCTGGGTGTGACACATCATGTACATTAACCACCTGTTCTTGAACATTCTCACCCACTTTCGAATTTTACTATCACTCATAGCATTAACACTGTACACTTAATAAATCTGGCGGTGAATTTCCGCTACTGCCAAGATTCATGCTCCCAAAAATCGAATAACATGGTATATCATAGTCGGCGGGTGAACATTATAAACTTTTACAGCTCAGCACACAAACAGGCACTACAGCTGCAAATGACGTCTAAACGCGCGCAAGGCATACTGGGAACAGACGCGTATGCACACTGCAGCAATCGTAGATTATTCTCACTCTGATTCACAAATATTATGAGGAAATTGTTGTTTGAGCATATATAGAAGATCTGAGTACCAGACTTTATCAAAAACTTGACTCACATCTAAGAAGTTTCACATTATTTTTGTTTTCCTTAGAACTTAGCTTATTTTGCCGAGCATTCTCTGCATCTGTTCAATTGTAGAATATCTCTTTCTAAAGTTAAATTGGTAGATGGTTTGGCTATAGTTTTCGCTCTCCCAATTATGACTTCTATAGAATATCTTTTATATTCGTTATTCGCACAAGAAATTTAAAGGCTTTTTGTCTTTAATTCGCTAAGTAGTAGTACTGCGTTTTTATATTTTAAAGTCTCCATAACAAGATAAGTTTTTTGCAAGATATTTAGCTATATTTTTAGCTTATTATTTCTTAATATTTTGAATATATATTGGTTTGGCGTTATTTAATGAGAGGACTAGGTGTTTTTTGCTTGCGGTGTATTGGTATTTACTGTATCAGTGTTTATGTTCTGTAAGTTCGTTGTAGTATTTTTAGAAATCATTATAGTAAATTTTTTTGAACCAACACACAATATATTCACTTAATGTTGTCTGCTGTTTTAGGTTGATATTTTGTTCCGAACTGTTTCTAAGATTTTTATATTCTACTTTTGGTCAAGATTGTTCTTGTTATGTTGACAAAGTCAGACAGGTTGCATTATTATAAATTTTATGTTGGGTTCTTTGCAGTATCATAATAAAATTTAGGTAAACCAATAATTTTTAATCGATGGCAATATATTAATAACCTAATTTAAAAACCTATTTCAAATAACAAAACGTATACAGTATAGAAAATATTTCAGACAATACCATTATCAGTGGAATGCACGGTGTATATATATCTGTGCATCCCCCCCCCCCGCACAATAAATATGCAAACATTGACCAACCCCTTTCCGTAACTAGACCAGTAGGTTCACATATCTTTTCCGATATAGATTTGGTAATATCCACTACTTGGTTAGCGGCCCTAGTGCAATGTACTTAATAATTTTGTTTTGTACATGCTATAAATCACTGCTATCATCTATAATTTGTAACAATTACTTATTTCATTCAGTAGTATGTCAGTCGATTACATACTATTTTTCGTCATTTCATGAAAATTGGTCAAAATGTAAACACAATTTTATTCTACCCGGCCAACTAGTATGCATGATTCTATTTTTTTACTTTCAACTTATTTTTGAATTATTTTCTTTTCATTCATAATAATTATCTGTATATAGTTAATTTAGAAGTGAACTATGGAACTCAATGACAAGAAAAACGAAAAAGGTAACATAAAGATATGATCGTGAACACCAAAATTTGGATTTATTTAGAGAGAACATGACAACCATATCGCCATTTTGGGAAATGTTTGCAGGTGAAAATATCCGAAGCAACCCGATGCTAATAACCAACTTATCTATTCCTTTTAAAAGTAACTGTAACCGTTTAAACCAAAGAAGTTATGCATGGTTTTTACCTAATTAGTTTTGGAATTGCAAAATATAGTGGGCCATTTACAATTGGCCAAATTTTTGCGCTTCTAACAAAAAAAAAAACGCAATTGAAGAAAAGGTCCTTAAGAAGTGATTCCTATTTTAAATCACAATGTCTTAATTTATTCATATAATTAGTGAAAAAAGATTTTCATTACTACATCAAAATGATTCTAACACACATTTATATGAAAAGTTTATTCGCATATTACACAAATGAAGATGTTGCTCAACGAATCAATTAAATCAGCGATTCTCAACCTTGAAAGTGGGATCGATCCATAGTTTAACAACTGAATTAAACTAGCCATTTGCAATCTGATATTCAAAATCTTACAAACATTTGTAATTGTAAACTGAAATGCGTCAGTATGCTGAAAATAGGGTAATTTAGCTGCTCAATAAACTGACATGGTTTCATATAAAAGTGATTGAATATTTTCATTAAAACAGATGAGTTTTTAGAAAAAAATTAAATGAAGAAATTTGAACTTTTTATATTTTCTTTTCCATAGTGAAGTGCTTTAGCGTTTCCAAGAAAAAAAATTGTGGATTAATGTATTTGAAGTCTATGTTAAAATTTAAGTTGTTACAAAAAAAAACTTGTTCTGATTGTTGTGAAACATTTGAAATTTTAATAGCCGTATAATTACACAGATTCCTGAATTCATAAATATTGGGTCTGGGAAAAAGTTCGTGGCGTTTTTTCAGTAAAATTCAACTGGTCCCCGCATGGCGCGTGGACGAATTCATTTAAACCGAATATGCTCCATTATTATCGACAATGTTTCGCCATTTTTTTGGTAGATCCATGGTGAAAAACTTCTGTGGTTTCTGGTCGAAAAACTGAATCAAGTAGTTTTCACAGGCTTCTTTTGAAACTAACTTAATTCCATTGAGAGAGTTCTGCAGAGATCGAAACAGATGATAGTCAGAGGGTGCTATATCCGGACTGTAAGGTGGGTGCATCAAAACTTCCCAACCAAACTCTCTCAATTTTTGACGGGTCATCAAAGAAGTGTGTGGTCGGGCGTTGTCATGATGGAAGACACCTTTCCTATTAATCAATTCGGGCCGTTTTCTTTCAATCGCCTGGCGTAATCTCTCTAGTTGTGCACAGTAGAGTTGAGAATCAATCGTCTGACCAGTTGGAAGTAGCTCGTAGTGGACGATTCCCCTCCAGTCCCACCATACACACAGCATCACTTTTTTTGGCGTCAATGTTGGCTTAGCGAACGCTTGTGACGGCTCACCATCCTTTATCCACGATCTTTTACGCTTCCGATTATCGTACGTAATCCATTTTTCATCTCCGGTTATTAAACGTTTCAGAAACGGCTCGATTTCATTCCGTTTCAGCAGCGCATCGCAGATGTTAATTCGGTCCATCATGTTTTTCACGCTCAACTCATGAGGAACCCATACGTCAAGCTTTTTTTTGTAACCAGCTTTGTGTAAATGGTTCAAAACAGTTTTGTGGTCAATGCCTAGCTCCATGCCAATATCGACACTGCTGATATGCTTATCTTGTTGGACTTTTTCAAGAATTTCATCAGATTTTTCAGTGATTGGACGACCGGAGCGTGACTCATCTTTCACATTGAAATTTCCAGAACGAAAGCGAGCGAACCATTTCCGCGCAACAGATTTCGATAAAGTACCTTCACCGTACACAGCACAAATTTTATCACAAGCGTTCTTCCCCTTATCATAATAATATTGCAGAATATAGCGAAATTTCTCATTATTCTTCTCCATTTTCAAGTGCGAATAACTTTCCAACCACTGCACCGATTACAATGTTTCTACGCTCAAACTAACGTTCGGAAGGTCATCTAAAAAACGAGCCGTCGGTGGTGTCGCTGTGACTTGTTGTTCTTTAGTTATCGGCAACCAATGCCATCTATCGGGAAAAACGCCACGAACTTTTTCCCAGACCCAATATATTGAAAAAGAATTGCCAATTATTTTACTGATGAAATGCGAAAGTATTAGTAGAAGAACTGAACTTACATATGCCTACTTACAAGTGATATATAGATCACTTTTAATCTGTCATGTATTTTGTGAAAATATATAATCGTAAGTTCTTTTTTTTTTTATTAGAACACTGTTTATCCTTTGAAAGCTCATCACATTTGCTGCAGTTGACTTATTTTTATGTTCCATAATAAGACATAAATTCAAACTGTTTTAGGAAAAGGAAGATGCTGCCCTTAGAGATGAAGAAAAGAAACGCAATGACTACAAAGCTGGAAGGCAAGTTGGTTTATCTGGTAGGGAAATGTTCAGCTTTAATCCAGAGTTGGCTGCTGAAAGTGAAATAGAAGATGGTGATGAAGCCTTTGAATCATATGCTTATGCAGAAGATGAAGATGAAATGGAATATAAAGAATTGTCTTTAGATATTCTGGCTCTAGAAGCTCAAGAAGTATGAATTTATCAAATTACCAACAATGTTCATAATATAGTTTTTATTTATAGGCCGATAATAGTGGTACAATTGCTCCCCAGGATCGGCTAAAATCCCATGAGAATGAAATAGATGAAAATGGAGTAACTGAAGAAGCATCAGCAGTTCCTATCAATGAAAATCTATTTGTAGATGAGGATCTAGATGCTCTAGATGATGAACTTAAAGATTTAGATCTAGAAGAATAAAATTAACTTATAGAAATAAACTAAAGATTGATTTTTAATATTAATTTTGTATATAACCAATAAGAAAATAAAACTTTAGCATGAAATTAAACAAAAGAATTTAATTAAGAAATAATTTTACTTAAATATCTTCATTAAATGATTCCCACAACATTTCAAAGCATTTAGAAAATTTACCAACTGTCAAAGGATTATTAGTGTATATAATATTATCCCAATTTGTAGTTAGTCCTTGTCCTGTTAAATTTAAGGAACCAAACCATACTTCTTTTTTGTCTGTGTTTTCATCGATTAGAAAAAATTTATGGTGCATTAGACTTGCAGTATCAGGTTGAACTTTCACTGGAATTCCTGTTAACATATATACACTAATATTAAAATTGGAAAAATAACTATATTAAGAAACAGGTACTATAAATTTTCTTGACTAGTATTATTGATAGTGCCATTTTGTGTTTTTTTATGCAATTAATGTAACAATCAATATTTTGCTATTTGCCAATAGTGTCCAATGGATAGAAAAAAAAAATGGTTGCACAAATACAAAAACGTTAATTTTGTTTAGCAGTGAAATGAAAACTGTTTATGTTTTTGTTATATTTATATATTAACATGCACACTAATTAAAAATACCTATTTCTCTAAGACTTCTAACTATAGAACTGGAATGATGTGCCATCTCTCTATCAGTAATTACTCTAATATTTACAGCTCTTTTATATGCTTCAGATAATTCATCCAAAATACTTCGCAATGTAATATGATACATACATAGTGATATACTAAATTTTGCAGAACATATATGCTGTCTAATACTTTCTAAATACTTATGAGAACAATTATCATTACAAGCTATTTCTTGTCTTAAATGTTCAGTACAATCTGAATTTTCGTTTGTTACAAAGATAAAATTATACCAAATCTCGTTTGATGGCTTCTGTAATTCCATTAATATATTCTTATGTTTTTTCTTTGTCCAATACATTAATAATGCTGGTATCACAGCAACTGCTAACGTTATTGCTTTTGATATGTCCATATCAAATAAATATTAAAGTACGTGAAAATATGTTATGGTATATTTAGGTTATGGCTTTTTTGAATGTACCAGTCCTGACATTAACATGGTTCAAAAACTACAATTCACCAACTTAATAGAAATTTACTAGCAAGGTATAATACAACTTAGGAACAGTGCCAAATTTTTTTTTGATTTTCATTTGCAATTTTTCAGGTCATTAAATAAATTTTCACACTTATAATTAAAAACATGAAGAAAATTAAAAAAAAGCAAATTTTTATGTCGTAATTTCAAATTTGTTAAAAAGTGGCTATTAGAAAAGTAATTTGACAGCTCTTATAAATGAATAATAATATAGTATGTAAGAAGAAAAGGTTTTCCACTTTTGTAATATTTATTGCAGCATAAAATTACCATAAAATTTATTTAAACAATTTATAAATAATATTTTATATAAACAGATAAATATTGTAGAGCTATAACAAGTATTCAAAATGCCCACCATCAACCTGCAAACATAAATCCACTTGTCTCCTCATATTGGTAAAAACATTCTGTAATACTTCCATATTTATATTGTGTATTCCTCTTGTTATTGACTGCTCCAATTCCTTCAAAGTATGCAGTATATTGCTAAAGAAACTGTCCTTCAAGTATCTGAACGAAATTATTTGTAAAGTCAAATCTGGAGAATTTGCTGACCAATGTAGTCTGCCAATTCATTTTTCATCGAAAACTCTTAAATAACTTAAATTAGCATATGCTCTATGTGGTGTAGTACCTTTGTTGGAAGTAACAGTTATATAGTTCTACCTTATCCAGATTATCAATGAAAGGTTCTAGTATATGTTCTCTATATCTAGCTGTGTTTATGTGTCTTTACATTACCATATATATCAGTTTCTTTTTTAATACAAATTTATGTACTTACCATCTATTGGAAGTAGATGTAATCATTTGAGCGTTATTATTGTTGATGTTGGCAATAGTTAAGTAATTTTTATTCTCAACTATTGGCATCATGAAACAGAGGTCGCTATTTGATGTTAAAAAGATTCAAATTTGAATTCCTTGCCGTTTAACGTTTTTGTGTTATATTTTCTTATTACATTTTATAAAAAAGTAGTTCAGCAGAACAAAGTTATAATGCAGCATGCAAATAAATTAATACGTACACCATTGAGACGTGAAAAAACTACTCTTTCTTCGAGTTCTGATTCGGAAAAAAAGCAAGATCCAGTTCATGTGTTCTGCAGACTAAAACCTCTCAAAGAAGATGATGAACCAGCATGTGTTAGATTAGTTTCACCAACCATGCTGTGTTTATCAAGCCCTCCAGAAAATAAATTATTTAGAAAGGATGTACAGTATATATTTAAACACATATTTACTTCGTGTTCAACTCAAAGAGAAGTATTTGAACATGTTGCGTACCCTTTGTTGAAAGATTTGCTAATAGGAAAGAACGGCTTATTATTTACTTATGGAGTAACTGGATCAGGAAAAACATATACTTTAACGGGAGATCAAAATGATCCTGGTATTATGCCAAGATGTATTAATACATTGTTTAATACTATAAGTCAATATCAAACAAAAAAATATATTATTAAGCCAGATAAAATGAATGGTTTTGAAGTACAATCAGATAGTGATGCTGCTGAAGCTATGAAAATAGAAGCTAAAGCAAGTGCACGTTCTTTAAAGTCAGATAGAAAAGGAGGTGGGGAATCAAAATGCTTTTACAAAAATGATGAAATGGTGATTAATGGTGTTAATGAGACTAGTTTATATTCTGTTTTTATATCTTATGTTGAAGTGTATAATAATTTTATATATGATTTATTAGATAAATCATGTGGTAAAATTTTGCAAAATAAAATTTTAAAAGAGGATTTTCAAAAAAATATCTATGTAAATAATGCTGTGGAGGTTGAAGTTAAATCTGCTGCTGAAGCATATGAACTATTTATCACAGGTCAAAAACGTAAACGTATGGGAAATACTGTCTTGAATCCGGAGTCTAGTAGAAGTCATTCTATTTTTAATATTCGTCTTGTTCAACTTGTACAACAAATTGAAAATTCTCATGGTAATTTAGTGATACCTGAATGTAATATGTTAAAAGTAAGTCAATTAAGTTTAGTTGATTTAGCTGGTTCTGAACGATGCAGCCGAACACAAAATACAGGAATTCGATTAAAAGAAGCCAGTAGCATTAATAATTCTTTAATGTCACTACGTACATGCATGGAGATTTTAAGAGATAATCAATTAAATAATGCTAATCGTTTGGTACCATACAGAGAAAGCAGATTGACATTATTATTTAAAAATTACTTTGAAGGCGAAGGCTGTGTTCATATGATTATTTGTTTAAATCCAACAGCTCAAGATTATGAAGAAAATCTTCAAGTAATGAAATTTGCAGAAATTTCTAAAGATGTGAAAGTTAACAAGGGAGAAGTGCGATATACACCATATCGTAAAAAAATTGTTGCAAAAACAATTTCTCAAACTCCATCAAACTACAAATTACCTGACATCAATACACCTTTAGTATTTGGTCCAGAAATTCCCACGGTACGATTAAATCTTGAAGATTTTGAAGCTTGTAATACTATTCTAACACGCTTAGCTAATGTACTTAAAGCCCGTAAAGAAAATAGTACTGCATTTATGAGAGAATTAACTACAAGAGAGCAAAATTTTAGAAAGAAGCTAATTGAAATTAATCATGAGACAGTTATTAGTAAACATGAAATATATACAATGAAATCATTACTGAAACAAGAAAGACAACGTTCACAGAATTTTGAGACAAAAGTATTAGATATGGAAACTGTTAACAACAATCTTGCTAGTAAAGCAGATGAATTACAGAGTATTATTAGAAATTTGAAATGTACAATAGATGAAAAAGATTTAAAAATTAATCAAAATCTTTTAGAAAAAGAAAGGAATAGGCAAAGATTTGTTTTTGAGAAAGAAAAATTAAATCAAGAAGTTGATGAGCATCTTAGGCGTCAAAGACAAGAGTTAAATGCTCAAATGGAGCTTAAAGATATTAAATTGCAGAAAGTAAAGGAAATCTTAAATGACGAGATTATCGAATTTCCAGTAGAAGTTAAACCTGAATGTGAAGAAATACATGACTGTAAATTAAATAAGGAAACCTCAACAACCACAACACCAAAAACACCATCATATTATCGCCCAGTAACTGCGAAGGTGTCGAGACGTCGATCCAGATCGGTAGGAGAAGTTTGGCTTGAACATAATGCTGTAGTTCCTGTTCCTCTCGATACTGTACTTCAGCCAACAATGAAAAAGAGAAAGTCTGTCACCAAACTGAGTAAAGCCAGTGACGTTCTTAATCCAAACCAATCCAAATATTGTTTAATTTCGCAAGAAGAAAGTACAGATGGGGCTGTAGAAACAAAATTATATAAGGGAGATATAGTCCAAACGTGTGGTGGAGGAGCGCAAATTATATTTAATGGCGTTGAAAGATTAAGACAAGAAAGTCCAACAGGAACTCCAAAGAAGTATTAATATCGCTTAATTACCATTATATTATTGTTTGTATTTTATATAGCTTTTGAAATGTTATTTTATTTCTTATATACTTGTATGATTACTCAATAAATATTTTTTATATTGCGATTAAATTTTTAAATTAATGTGCATCAAACTTAATTTCTTGTGGTATACAGTTGAGCTTGGGTTGATTTCTTTTAGAAAACATTTAAGGACGTCTTAAAAACATTAATTAGAATTTAAGTTGTACTTATTCTAATAAAAATATTTGTTTTTAATTTGAAATTTCATTGAATATTATGTGGAAATTCAAAGAATTTGAAATCACTAATATTCAAATTTGTATTGTTGCTGTATTTCATCCAATATCTCAAATTCTCTATATTGTTAAGATAAAGAAAAAGGGTAATATGGCAATTATTTATTTATGTTTTATGGACTTTATTAGAAATACAATATTTAGAAAATAAGCGCAAATATGATTTTTAGTATTCGGAAAATTCATATTAACAGTTAAATTTATAAGCGTGCAAAATAGACAAAGCTGGAAAGTAAATGTAATTAAAATAAGCGTACAATACAATAATAACTACTGGATGTCAGTAGTATTTCTGTAAAATAATCTAGTGTTTAATAATATCATTTCACGAAACACATGTATAGTATGCAATGTTGTCAGTATTTTGTGAAACTGTATTATTAACATTTCACAAAACACCAACATTTCACACTATACTTTTTTTGGTACTTTTCAGACAATAGAGATTTAAACATCTATAAATATGAAATTGTTTACTTCCAATTATAATTTTTAACATATTGTGAAAGTCGATATATCTATATGTGGTAAATAAATAATATAAATTTAAAATAAATTTTAATGGGGATTGTGGTTGATTGAATTAATCAAATAAAGGTAAATAAAACCCCTTTCCACGTTAATGTTCGTATTCTGTATACGTATTTCGACAACTAAGTTGTTACCATCAGCAGCTAATCATAGTCTCGCACATGGATCCGCGGTGTGCAACTAAGTTGTCGCTTTTTTTTTGATGAAATGCAACTTTATTGTGAAAAAATGTTTATAAATGAATCATTCAAAATATTGCCCATCGCTAGCGACAACTTTTTCCCATCTTTCTGGCAGAGCTCGAATACCGTCACGGTAGAAGTGTTCGTCTTTTGAGGCTATCCACGAATGAAGCCCTATGAGCGGAACTGCTGATTAGCCAGACCATGTGCCATCGAACGGAACAAGTAATAATCGGACGGCGCAATATCTGGGGAAATATGGCGGGTGGAGTAGGACCTCCCATTTGCGCGTTTCTAAGTAGGTTTCAACGGGTTTGGCAACGTGAGGCCGAGCGTTGTCATGCTGTAGAATCACTTTTTCGTGCCTCTGCTCGTATTGTGGTCGCTTTTCGCCCAGTGCTCGGCTCAACCGCATCAATTGAGATCGATTCCGTTCTCCAGTGATGGTTTTGTTCGGTTTCAACAGCTCATAATAAATAACACCGCCCTGGTCCCATCAAATACATAGCAAAACCTTCGCAGCGCGAATATTCATCCGAACCGACGACGTAGAAGCATGACCGGGCAGACCCCATGATTTTATTCTCTTTGGGTTGCTGTAATGAATCCATTTTTCATCACCCGTAACGATGCAATGAAGAAAACCCTTCCTTTTTTTGTCGCTGGAGCAGTTGTTCACAGGCGAAAAAACGACGCTCAACGTTTCTTGGCTTCAGATCATAAGGAACCCAAGTTCCTTGTTTTGGAATCATTCCCAACGCATGCAATCGCTGGGAAATGGCTTGGCGGGTAACTCCTAATGCTGAAGCAAGCACTTTTTGCGTTTGGCACGGATCCTCATCGAGCAATGCCTCCAATTCAGTGTCTTCGAAGGTTTTTGGCCTTCCTTCACGCGAACAGTCGTCAACATCGAAATCATCGTCTTTGAAGCGACGGAACCAATCATGACACGTTGTTTCACTTAGAGCAGCATCTCCGTAAACTTTTTGGAGTTCTCGATGCGCTTCAGCCGCCATTTTCTTCGAATGAAAGAAGAAAAGCAACATTTCCCGCAAATGACGATTATTTGGCACAAAATCAGACATTTTCACACAATCAAAAGTATATGACGCAAAAACAAAATCACTAATGTGTCAAAGCGGTTTGTTTACCATATGTCTAAGCTTGGTTTATGACGTTTTGGTTATGTCACAATCGACCAGCGCTTACCACTGGAGCCATCTCTTGAAAAGCAGCGAGAACTTAGTTGCGCACCTCATATATATATATATATATATATATATATATATATATACATATATACAAAATGAATGCGAACATTTTTATGGAAAGAGGTTTTATTAATGTTCTTTTTTTTGATTAACATAATTTTAGTGATTGAGATAGTAGGACATAATTGATGCATCGTACATATGTACATACATACATTAATTATATATTTAATCAGGTGTATTGTATGCATTGAGTGTTGTTTTCATATTCAGCTGATATATTTAGGGCGCAATTTTTCGGTGTTTTACTTGTCATTAGGTTTACAACATCGGAAAAGTTCGTAGATGTTTGCACCGAAAAGGGCCAGTAACCAACAACTTGGAAATTCAGATTTCGATGAAACTTTAAACTGAAAAGTATCTTTGTATAAAAACAACACATATTTTTAATGTTAGTATACAGTCACTTCCAAAAATTTGCACCATATTTAAATTTTTGTAGAAATCTCGGAAACGATAACAAATTATTTTCGAAAAAAAATGAATAATAGGGGACGAGTACCCATCCCTCAATTTTTATAATAATGTCTTTTATGCGTCAAAACGATATTACGTTCCACATTTGGGCAGTCAAATATTAAAGATATTAAAAGAATAATGAAACTTTTCTTGTCATTGATTGATGGACATAGATAACTGTCTTTCTAAATAAATATCTCAAAACAATAAAAGCATGAAACAATTTAAACGATTTACTATCTCGATAACATATTAAAGATTTACATATGTAATCTGATGAATATGGAGATCAATTGCAAGTTTTCGCTTCAAATATGAATTAGGGGAAAATAGCTACATATGGTTTTGTCACGTATTACAGCAATTATATGCACGGAAGTATGCACATCATCGTAATTAAACATTACGTAGTTCGTTATCGCAAACCATATGTAAGATGGTTGTTGGAAATCATATAATAGAAGAATTCTTTTATGCAGTGTAAATTTGTGGTTTGGCACAATGGCGACGGTTAATATAATTTATGTGTTGAATATATTACTTGCACCGTTTTAAGTAGCCAATATCACAGTAACTTTTGTGACATCTTAAGAAAGTGCTGTTGTATGATGCCTTGAAATATATTGTTGTAAGGGTTTCAATAAGAAAGTGTGTTCTATTTTAAATATGTAACGGAATTGGAGTTTGATCGATTAGATGGTAAGCACGACTTGCTTAATGTAATCGTTGTAATAATATTACAGAATAAATATAGTGAACCCTCAACAACCACAACAGTACTTTCCTGGTGAATATTTAATAAGCAGAAACATGATCGTATTTAGAAATTAGAGGAAATTAGAATTAGATTAAATGTTCTATTAAAAGAGTATTCTAGAAATAGTCTAGATGTGCAAGTATATATTGTTATAGGCAAGCATTTCTCAGTAAACGAGGTCTTATTTTATGACACACAGATACTGAAAGAGGATGTTATAAAGTTCTGGATACTACCGTTATAGCACTCCACAATGCGCAGCAGTATCAGTTGTAAGCATGATGATACTATGCAACACAAGATTTTTGGGGAATGAAGATCTCGTACTTTAGTTTTGGACATCGAAGTATGTTGATCTTGCACTTTGCAGATTTTTCCCGTAGGGATTCGTGAAAGGTGCAGTTTACGTCACCTATTTCCATAAATTTAAATAACCTAAGAAAGTGTATCACATATGTAGTGAAATCAGTAATGCAACACATTCTTTGTTGAGTATGGGTTGAATTCCGCTATCATGATGTTACCCGTGCAGCCTAAGGCGGAGGGGGGGGGGTGACACATACATAATCTAAGATATCGTGCCCACCTATTTAAATCTCCTGTATTTTGTCTTTTTATTTCAAGTGTGTTAATATTGTGCAATATGTGTAATAAATACTTTGATGTGAATATGAGACCGAAAGCAGATCCTTTTTCCTATAAATATAAATAATTTTTAAAGCTATACTTAATAATTAAATTTACATAAAGTTAAAAAGAAAAAAGTTAATAATTGTGTATAATTTATTTTATGCAATATATAGTACAATTATTGTCAGGAAGAAATTAAAACAAAGAATGATATGAATAAGTAGTCCTAAATTTTTGATCCTAAGAAGGACGTTCTCGTTTGGCTTGCTTTAGAAATCACATACAATCATTCTTTGTCGGAATTACTTTTAAAAAGTGAAATAGAAAATTTACAAAATAGTAACAATATAATTCTAAACTATGTATACATAAATAGTTTGTTAAATTCATAATATTTCATTTGGTCAGGTTTAGAATACACAAGTACATTCAAGTATGTATATATACCATAACACACTATATATAATGACAAAATATAGTTCAATAGTAGATACACTTTCAATCAATTTTAGAAAATTTAATTTACTTCATATACAATTAATTGTTTTTATTATAGTAATAAATAAGTTTATATAATAATAAAAAATAAACTAAATCTACATTACTTATGGTTGTAAATATATGATGAATTCAAAATATTATTGAAATTATTTCGTGACTTTTAACTATAGTACGCTGGAAAGTAGTTTAGAAAATTTAGTACAATACCTTAATTTTTTACGAATACAAACAATTAACTTTTAGGTTTGTACTTTTTTTAATAAATAATAATGTATTTCTATAATGACTAAATCAATATTAAACATAATCTTGATTTGCGTCTTATAAAATGCAATTTAAATTACTGATTTTAAGCCGCAAATATGTATTCTAGGAAACATACTGATTTTATACCATGGCAGAAAAATAAGTATGTAGTAAAGCATAGAAGTAGTTGATTTTCATATATTAACTAAATAGGTATCAAAAGATTTTCATGTCATATCGATTTTAAATTTGTTTATATGTATTGTATAATAATAGTAATAATAATATCAATAACATAATCAACATAACAATAAATGAATAATGATAATAACAATGGTATATTTTGAACATTTTGCACTGTAGTTACACTGTCTGACAACCTCATCAAATTCGGTGTAAAAATGAATGTTAAAGTTTTAATAAGTTTCTGTTGTAGCGCTATATATATATATCAAGATGATTCAGATAATATCATTAAATTGAACAAAATGATACAAAATGAGGTATTTAATGTGTTCATTGAATAATAAATTTGACACACGCTATCAATTGCAGGTAATAATAATTAAAACTACTACATTCTTCTTTTTGCATTAATGTTAAATAATTACTATATGTAGTTGCAGGCAATTAATACACAATAATTTAAAATATTGTAGACTTTTCTGCGGTACTTAATACATAGTATTGAAACATAAGGCGTATTGCTGTGATTGTGTCAAGATTAGCAAGAAAATATTTAAAAAAACTATAGTATTGTTTTTAGTGAAAATTTACAAAAAGCGAAATAAATGTAATCCCAGTTTTATCTAGATCGTCACTGCTGGTGATGAGTTTACTATAACTTTCAAGACTCTCAATGATAATTATTTTTGACCGTAAGTATTGGTCCACAATAAAATTAACTTAGAATTTTGGTAAAAGGTTTTGTAGTTTACCTATGTTCGCATCACTTGTTCAGTAATTCTGACTTTAAAAACACAGCTATTATGCGCCGCTCTCCCATTCTAATTTAAGATTGATCACCATCACTTGTTCCCGTTCTGCAAAACGAACAATTACCTTTTGATGAGGCTAACAAGGTTTAGAAACAATTGCAATTTCACATATTCACATTTGAAAATATTAAGAAAGACATAGAAACGAGTCACCTTTAAGATCTACGGGAAGGAATTTTCTTCGAAGAGGACAATGAAACTGACTGCAATACAATAATGTTATCAGTAATGTACTTTTGAATTTTTTTGGGCTTTTCAGTACATTGTTGCGACGCAGTATGTCAAACGCCGTTATTCTAACGCAGCAACGTATAAATAAGGGCGCGACACAGAACAGACTCAATCGAATTCTAGTTTCTTAACGATAATTCAAATTCTAAAGACGACAATTTCGTTTGATCATCGACACATCGTCACTTTCAAGAACTATATTTGCTTTCAGTTAAAAATCAAAGAATTTCAAATATATTCATACGTCTGCAAGAACATCGAAAGCAAACACATGATGATTTTAAAAATCGTGATTACAGACGCTTCGATATATGCACTTTCATGAGAATATTTTTTCGTTCTATATTTCATATTTTATACTATAGCCGTTGGAATGCACATATTTTCGCCCTCTTAAACGATTTTTTAAATCAATCTGTCTGTACATTGTCTCGACGCTTAACGACACATTTTTTGAGCGATGACATTATTTCGATTGCAAAATCTTGAAGCAGATGTGATTGATATGTATAATAACACCTTCATCAAAATACACAATCTCATTGAATTTGTTGGAAAATGAAGATATGTATTCGTAATACGTTCACTACAGTTCAAGATGTAATGATATAAGAGTGAGGTGTAATTTATTTACAGTCAGCTTTGCTTTTCATTTTATATTTCGTATTTTATACTAGAGCTGTTCGGTCTATACATATATCTTCACATTTTTCACTATCTTCTAAATTAGTCTGTATGTATATTGTCTCGACACTTAACAATGCATTAGTTGAGTGTAAATATTATTACAATCAAATTTTCAGTTTCTAACTTATAGAAACAAAATGATTAGTGCCACATTTCTTTTAAATTCAGTAAATAACACTCGATTTTTCTTTTTCTGTTTCACCTAGATTTTACATATTTCTTTCTTCCGTAACACATTCTGTTTTGCCCATAACTAGACCGTTAGAAAAGCTCAGGTTGTCTAAACAATCACTAATACTAAGAATAAGATCCGTTTGTTTAAAATTGGCCATGTTTTGCTAAGTTTTATTCTTTTTAGTTGTTAAAATCTGAATAATTTTCATGTGTATTTATTATAGGGGAATTGAAAATGTTGTTGGATAAATGTAATTACTAAGAGCATAAATAGATACATATATCACTGTAAGATGAGTAGTATTTCTATAATATGAAGAAGATTATGAGAAGATAATTATATTAGTCCGCATTACTCGATGTAGTAAGTGATATTTAGCGGTACAGGGGGTCAGAAATCTCCGTCCCACCCTTTTATATATATGTATATGCTCTACAAATGATGCGAATTAACATTTCTTTTTTAGTTTCGTAGTATAGTTTCTGCTTCAAAAGTTTTATTTTTAATTTAAAAATTATAAAAATTTGCGTCAAATATGAGATAAAAAAAGAAGCGCTACAACTTATTAATTAATTATAATAAATATTATTATAATATTAATTACGATAAATAAATAGTTTGATTAGTTTAATAAAGCAAATATTAACAAGAGTACGATTTTAAGCGTAAATGTACAAAGAAATTACGCGTACTAGAAGACATATATGACACAAGGCTGCGTTGTTTTATAACAATTATTTCTGGACATCAAAAAAATTAGAACTTTCCCATGATTTGTTAGCTAATAAAGATTATTAAAACATGTTAAAGAATAATAAGACCAAGATTTAGGTTTTATTAAATTTAATCTTGTGTCCATTAATAATACTTTAATGAAACTAGAAATGCAAAGCATTTAGTTCGTTGACACTGTAGATTTAATTGAAAATGTTCAAAAGAAAAAAAATGGTAAATTTAAATTTGCTTCAATCATATCAATCGGCATTGGACATTGCTCTTCGATTTATAAGACTGTGCCATGGGATGGAAAACAGTTACTTGTTCTAGAATATTTATAAAGATACTTAATTGTAATAAATGGTTTGTACATGTTGTAATGTTGTTCTAATAGACATTTGTGTAAATATGAATTGAAAAAGAGTTTTATAATTTTACTGCCTAACTTTTCTTATATTTTGTTCATGCATTTTTTTACATTTTTAAGATCTTTCATACGTCTACATAAAATCATACTTATGAGTAATTTTTGTTTAGTTTTTTTGATATATTTTTTTATTTACATAGTTATATGTTATATACACTGTCGGATAGTTTTAAATTTTAAAGTCGTCTATCCTATAAGCAATGTATATTATCAAGCAATGATGCCATATTTCCCCATATAACACATGGATTAGTGATGGCGAATAAAAAATCGTATAAAGCTGGGTTTATACATTAGCAAAATGCAAAATTGTGATTTCGCCAAATATAAAAAAGGTATTATATAGGCTTACTATTTTATAAGTTGAACTATTAATTTTGACTGTGGCTGTTTTCAGCTGTATTACTAGTAGTGGGTAATATTTACTGCATTTATTTCACCATACAAAATTTTTAGTTTGAGAAGTCAAGTAATGTTTTAAGATTATTTTCTGTGCATTTGTAAGCAGAAATGTACGCTTGTGATTGTTATCACTACCATCACTATTGTTGGCTACGCAAAAGACACCGTGTTATTGCAAGTTACTTACTGCTAGAGAAATTATAAGCAAGAAGGTACAGATCAGTGGAAGTGCATAGCATATTTAAAAAAAGAAAAGAACAAAGAGATTATCATAATCTAGATCAAGTGGATTAATGCATTTATACATTAGTGAAATTTGTAATTTCGATTTCATCAAATACAAAAAGAACATTACATAGGTTTGTGATTTTATAAGTTAACCTAGTAATTTTGAAAGCGTATTTGTACCAGAACTATATGCTATACATCATGATCGTACATCACATTTACTGAATTGAAATTCTAACCTTAAATACCGCAAATCCTTACCACCAAGAGCAAAAATATTTTGAAATTTTGAAAACACGTAACTTCAATTTATGCAAAATTTCAGAATTTGTAACATTTTGTACTGTCAAAAAATATATTCGAAATCAATCAATAAGAATTCATTTTAGTTTTCGCGATTCGCATTTCGCTAATGCATAAATTCAGCTTAAATAAGAATTATTACTGTAACACTGTTTTAGTATGGCCTCAACAGCTTTGGTTTGTGCTTATGATTATTAGATATATATATATATATATATATATATATATATATATATATATATATATTGGTCAAAAGAAAATCAACATCTTTTTCAATTTCACCGAACCCAATCAACATAAAAATTAAATGTGTGGGTTGATATTTTGGTGATAACATTATTGTTCTTATTTTTATTAATATCACACTAACAGCAATCAAATATTTGCATTTGTTGGAGACTGTAATTGTACTAGTTATTCGAACTTTTAGTATGAACTTCAATGACGTCTGTTTCCAACGAGACAACTGCCTTGCTCACATGGCAAGAATTATGTAACTATCCTAAGAAATGTTGCCTAAATGCGTTATTAATTTCGGTGGTACAATTGCATAGCCACTAAGATACTTCGATCTCACTCCCTTAGCTTTTTTTTTCTGGGGTTACAGTAATTCGAAAATTTATACTTACGATCACCAACCAGCCAATAATCTGGATGTGCTGCGTCAAAAATTTTTTATTCTGTGTCTGGTTTACAAAATATTTCTATTTATTTTTTACAGAAATACTTTCTTTTTGCACATATGTATACCTATTATTATAAACCTTTATTTTTCTTTCGTTTGTTACATTAATGTAATACATTGTTGTATCTGAATGAAGTATTGTCGATTTTTCGAAATTGCTTTCTAATTCTTATTCAATTTCAGAACATTAAGATACCACACATTTAGTTATAATGTAATGTGTCTTATTTTACACGTTATTGATATAATTATTTACAAATATTCCATGCAAGTCTGCTGTTACAAGTGACCGTATTTTGTTAAAACCGACTAGTCGTTCATACACATGTATGCATACATACATACGATGTGACAATTATGTCGATATTTTACATTACTTGTAGGATTCAAGCTCTGAAGCGACCAACAGTGTATATTTGGGAGCCATGACAAATGTTTATAATTGAGGAAAATTTCTATTTTGGCTTATTTTTATTCTTAGACACTTTCTTAATTTACTTTAATGATATGCACCTAAAGACTATAATACTATCGAAATGTGTTTTATATGCATTTGCGAACCAACTTCACAAATATTATAATACAAATTATATTCACAAGTACATGTAAACTTAAGAAGCAAGAACCTTATTTTATTTGTTTGTTAATATATGCATGTATATAACTTTATTAGAGCTGTGTTTGTTGGCATAGGTCGAAGTTCTTGAAACTCTTGTGTTATATATGTGAATCTACCAGCAAATTAATTTATGATAATGGGAACAATAATTGTGTGGACTAAAAAGAAAAATCGATAAATTTAACAGTGTCAAAACGATTATTAAAATAAATGTATTCGACAGAAGAAAATAGATTTATTGAAGTATCTACACTAATCGAAAATAGAATATTATCGATTACACATACTTATATCTATTCTTGATTACAAACAGTACAAAATAACACCATTTGAAAATGGTAAATCAAATAATTGAAGTACATGTTTACACAAAGATTGAAATATATGTATATATGGATGTCAAGAATTATCCTGTACATAATTTTCAACAAAATTCCTCTTTTTTAAATGGCCGAAAATAGGTTACAATTTGACTTATTTATTATTATTAATTTGTAATTTAGTTTGACAACAAAATGAATAAAAAGTATTGTAATAAACTGTATATGTATAGCTGTATAAATATGTACAAACCTCGCAATGATTTTAAAAGAAATTTATTGTGTATAGTAACATAAAATTTAAACTAATTATTAATAAGAATTTCAGTAACTAAGCTCTTGTAAAAGATCTACATATCTCTAAATGACAAAGCTTTTTATGTTGTTATTTATTAATTAATTACCAAATTTTGTCATTTTTGAAATAAATTCTTGAACAATTTAGGCCACTTTAAGATTTTATTTTAGTTTAAGTTTAGTCATCTTAATATCTAAATAGAAATATCTAATGAACATTTACATAATTATAGAAAAAGGTATATTTGTAACAATTACATTCACATTTAGAAAGAATTTCTAGTCTAGTTTCTAATAAATATAATCTAATCTATTACTAAGAAATAATCAGGGGTGGCTAAATTATTGTGTGAAAAATACTGAAAATATTGTCTTGAGAATACAGCTAATGTTTTCGCTTAATGTATATCCCAAATATATTTTTATAGGAAGATATGTGATTGTTTATAATTAGAAATACATACTTTCGTTCATCATAATTACGATTTAAAATATTTATAAAAAATACACGTTAAATATGGTATAGCGCTTTAGTACCTTGTAAATTTAAACGCATGATGTATTTAAAAGTTAAAAAAAATAATAAGTGTTACGTAAATAAATGTTTAAAGCCTGTTTTTTATAGTGTTTAACCTTTTAACGATCTAGAATCATGCGACTCTGGTTGCCTTTAATATTTTTTTATAAAAACATTAAAAAAATGAGTGTAATAAGTTTACCGTCATCTGTATATACGACATTTTCTCATATTGTGCAATATTCGAACTTAGTTACGAAAATTATAATAATATGCACCTACTCATTTAAGATTTATCAAAGTTATTCATTTTGAATTGGTGACAATCTCATTAAGTTTCTTTCGATTGTCGTTACGAATTTCTTTACCACACTCACAAGCTGTTCTATTTTTATTATAATATTTTAAAACTTGTATTTATAACAAATTTTACAATAATAGATCATTTACAACTAGAATATTTAATTTTGCTCGTTTCTTTTTGATGTACACGTGAACAATTTGATCTATTTGAGGTTGGCGCCATAAAAATCTCGAAATTGGAGCACATCTTCGGGGATTGCTAACACCTTTGTGTATTTATGTATCAAACGAACATTTTAATTAAGTAGGTTATGGATTTTCTTAATAAACTTGAAAAGTAGATAGTAGAGCCAGTTTTGCATTGATGCCAATCTAGGTATTCCGTTGCTAACTGCGGACAGATGTTATTACTCACCATTAATACTTGTTAAATGATTTTCTAGCTTTGTTTTGGATTTTTTTGACACAGTTATTTTCTACATTTTATTTATTTTGTCTAATTTACATAGGAAGCAAAATTTAAGAAATAATATTAATATATAATGGTATTATTGTTTTTATTAAATTTTCCAATTTTTTTCTGTATAGATAAATAAAATCGAAAATAAAAATGAATTTATACAATGTATGTATGTGATTTTAGTAGAATTTTACGAACCAAAGAGCATGATAGATTAGAAGTCAATCGTGCAAAAGCCGCAAATGAAAGAATAACAATTGGTCCTCTGAACCCTAACATAATTGAAATATATTTATGCAAAGAGAATATGGGAACCTTTGCAGACGACTGGACCACGGCATAGTTGTTTTCGATATTTTTGCACTCTCTCAAGCTGAAATATGTTGAAAATTCCCTACTGCTGCATAAAACGCAACTTTTGTGGAAGCCATAAGAGTTGTTAGGTAAATAACCTGCTTTTAAGAGTTTACGTATTACAAGCATTAAAATGAATTGAATGAGAACTGGAGTAATCTATGTTTTACAATTGTTTTGTACAAGTTGTTATACATACATATTTATCGATAGCACTGAACATTCAGAGTTTCCAACACCAGAATAATCATAATATATTACCTCGTCACATCTCAAAAATTAATTTGAAAGTTTCGAATTAAAACAAATAAGTTAAACTATTCTATTAAAAGTTTTAAGTTAGATAAATTAATGATGAAGCATCTAGAAAATAAAAAAAATCTAGCAAAAATTGAATAGGAGAAAACGAGTGGCGATTAAGGGAAGCGTAGGAGGAAAAAATGAGTGGTTAGGTAGGAAGTTGGAAGACATAGAACGAGATGATCAAAACTATAATTTAAAACAATTTTACATAATAATTTTAGAGAAATAAAAAATAAATACGTCGAAAAGCAATACTACACTTAAATCATGAAATATATAATATAAATGAAGAAGAAAAGAGATCAGATAGGTACAAGAAATGGGAGAAGAAGAGGCGGAAGGAGAAGAAATATGCCATACGAAATCTAACAGGAAATAAAAAAATCAAGTAATATCAAACCCCAAGGGAAGACTAAATTGAAGCATAACCGCTGAAATATGGAGAACAGCATAATCAATAGATCTAAATACAGAACCTTACTCGGATACACCAGAAAGAAGAAAAAGAAATGTGCAAAAATTAAAGGGCAATAACTTTCTTAAATATTAATAAATTTGATAAATAAAAAACTCAAACAGCAACAAAGAAATAATAGGAGATTATCAGAGCCGATTGAAGTCAGGTAAATCAACAATCAACACAATACTAACACTAGAGCAAATATTTCGGAATACATAGAATAGTTTAGTGTAATTCACGCGATCTTTATTGATTCTAAAAGTGCCTTCGACACAATCAATAGGGGAAAAACGATAAAAGAGTTGGAGGCATTACAAATACACGAAAACCTTAAAGAGTTACGTTAGAAATTATTTTAAATAATACAAAGACAAAAATGCAATTTGCGGGTATAATAATAAGGAAATTTAAAATTAATGTGCTGGCAAAATAAGGAGACCTCGTGTCCTGAACATTATTTAACTTAGTTTAGAAGATATTGCAGGAAGAGCAAAATTAGACAAGAAAAATGTAATAATCAACAAGAATCAATCAATAGTCAATGCAGACAATGCGACAACAGTTGCGAACTCAAAAATAGAACTAATGAGAGCAATAGAAAAAAAATGTAGAGGCTTGGAAATATATGAAATTAAAAGAAAGTGTGTGAAAGTGACGACTAACCATATAAAAACACAAATTCGGAAAGGTTTCTTTCTTCAATTACATGAGAACAGTAAGTCGGCTCTAGATCCAAAAGAGTTTTAAGCCGTAACCCTTGAAAGTAAATTGAAAGATATTATCCCAGACGCTTACATATTTCCATAGATGTTAACACTGCCTAATGTACGTAAATGCATGATATAAGCCAATTAGACACTACTGTACTGATATGAGGTAGCAGGGTCATTCGGAGTGATTTTCTATCAGCCATTTCCTGAGTGATGGCATGTATTATATAAACAAATTGCGTTCATACTATTATTTGTTTCGATATTTCGATACCTACATTAAAAATTTATTTGCTTAAATTCTGACAAAACACAAGTTCTAAGTAAACGTTAAGACAGAACTCTTTTAGGATTTTACGAATTTTTATTACAATTCTTTATGTTGATATTTAAAAGAAATTTTTTAGGTTGTAATTATCTTATTCTATTTATTATTTCCTAAATAACTTTGTTCTTCATTTCACTTAAAATAAAACAGTTAATTGTTTATTACCAATAGAATACTTTTTGTTGTCCACTAAATGTTTGATGCATTATTTGATCGAAAAAATAAGCATGTATTAAAAAATTGTCATGTTGTCAAGAAACCTAAATTGTAATAAACTAACAGTTAAAATTCATAAAAAATGGTTTGTAGTGTATCAACTAGTAAAAAAGTTATTATTATGCTTAGGATAAATATATTCAAACCATAACGAATGATCTCAGTATGTATGTCAAAGTCAATTATTAGATATATTAAAAAACATAGAGAAAGGCATTGACGTATGAATGAAAAGCATTGGGAGGCCAAATATTGTAACGGAAAAAAATTTGCAAACATCATAGAAGGACTTACTATATGAGTAATTACCATATTGTGGAATGAAGAATGATTTAAACGTGACCATAGAATACTATAGACGATCATCGCGAGTCTTGTTATAAGTAAGTAATATCAGTAAGAAAGTGTATTTTAACAATAAATGTTGGTAACTTTAGTTTCGTAAATCCGGAAGAAAAGGAGTTTGAAATGGGTTAAATATAGAACTTCATAGACAAATATGGGATTGAATGTCATATTTGGTAACAAATCCAGATTGTGATGTCAATCATATTAGAGATATTCTATAAACATTGCTTCAAGCATATTGTAAAATTAAAAGGTGTTAAGACGTAGGTAAACTAGATTTTAATGATGGTACTGCTAATGTCATAAAATATTAAGGCATTTTGGAAAGAATACTGTGTATGTAAAATTCTATTTTGTCACATGACAAAATAAAAGAAAATAGTGGTGCGACCATAATATTTAGGTATATGCGTTGTCTTCATCTAGTATGGATATAAATGCGGTCAAAACATTGTGGTACCATATGACAAAAGTTCTGAGGAACAATGAAAAGAAAAGTAAACAATCTGGAGTACATTTTCACCTGAACTTTGCCATCCTCAGTAAAAACACTGCCGGAATATATAAGTTTAATCATGTGTATTCCAAAGGAGATGCTATTACTTACTAAACAGTAAGCTGAAATATTTAATTCTTGCTATATTTGCATTTTTTTGTTATTTTTTGTATCTTAATGTTATATTTGAAATCTGTGACATAATAATTATTATTGTCAATATATTACAATGATTACAAAGTAATTGCGACAAGTGATGTTCGATTATCTTATAAAAATTCAGTGTCAAGTTTACAAAAAGGTGGATACTGTCAGAATATTTAGTTGTTAAGATTGTGAGATGCAACTAAAATATTTATTTCTATGTGTTTAAATGATACATATCACAAGTGAGGTACTACTAAATAAATATAGGCAAACTTCAGAAGAATCAACTGTCTCTCTAACATTACGTTAACGGAAGTATATTCATACATCTACTAACAATAAGTCGAATTCGTATATATAAATCAATTGATTTAATAAAATTTCAGATTTGGCGCTGAGCAAAATTCTGGCCAGATAATAAAATGAATTTTAATTATAGAAATACTTTCGAATTGATTACAGATATTCCAAATTAGCATCACATCGAGTGTGTACGAAAGAATTACATTTTTATAAATACTAACATTTTGCCCGAAGAAGGATCGTGCGTAGTGGTTATAATGTTGGTGAATGCATGAAGTTTGTAAGTACGTACATATACATATATATTTAATTGTGAGATTATATTGGAGATAAAAAGATCTGAGTAATAATAGGCGATAGGTACGTAGGGCATTACGGCTGTCGTGTCACAACCCCATGGGCTTTTCAGCGTCTATTACGGGAGAATATTACTATATTATTCTGGACATTTTGGAGGGTCGTACGATTTTTAACAAGTAATATTATGGAAGACTATATGATACATGTTTGTAAGTAGCCTGGAATATTTAGGTATTTTCGGCTTCTATGTATTCTCAGCAAATTCATGTTCCTCTTTTTATAGAAATGATTAGTAATTCAATGTGAACTAAACCATTTTAATTTACGTAAATTTTTCCCGACATTTATAGCCAATTTAGCAAAGCAGTAGTAAAAGTTTTTTTACACCTAAAGAACGTATAGAAGTGCTAAAAAGGTAAAGATATATAGGCAAATTGTTAAGAAAATTAATAGAAGTATTAAATTATTCTTAGGTTGTTCAAAAAATAAAAGAAAAGACAAAAATAAGGACGGAAGAGCGAAGAATATATCTGAGACGCTGACTATCAGAACAGTTTGAATCAGTTAAAAAATGGCGAATTAAATCTTAAAATACATAAGACAGGTCACTAGAGTAATATTCAGTAGTTTGGTTGTTCATAATTTGTTTAGAATATCCTTAATTTCATTTAGTGGTTTCTTTTTCAAGTCGAAACGGTTTAACAGTTTTAAGATTTATATGAAGTACATCTCTTTTATCACTTTATTGCATCTACATAAATCGAGTCTATGAGACCCATATGCGTAGTATATGCGTTTCGAGTTGGTATTGTTGTGGAAAGTTTCTGTAAATTTCGGAAAACTGTAGTGTAGATATCTGCACGTTTATTAAATTGAAAACTGAATGATATAAATTTTGATATGCTCTTACACGCGTCTTGTTCATGCGTGAATAGAATGTTTTTTGAGTAAATGTTCATGGTGAGTGATATTTCGAAAGCAGAAAATGCAGTGATGATGATACCGAAGACGTTAATGACAGCAACCAGTATAAAATAAAAAATATTAATGAGAGGTAGATAGCGATAATAATTCTTTATAAAGTCTTATAAACACTTATTTATAATTTTTTTCGAAGTAAGTATATTCAAACCATAACGAATGATCCCAGTATGTATGTCAAAGTCGATTATTAACTATATAAGTAGTACGTAAGTACTTGTAACCAGCTTGACGTTCTATGGTCGCTACACGACGTTGGGCAGACACGACTATCCAGTTTAGTTACAGTCTAAAAGGAGCTGAAGGCGAAAGCGCCATGCATATCTGAAGCGGCCTGGGACTTAAATTCTGGACCTTTGGTTTTGAAATTTAAAAATATTAAGGGCTCAATTTTTCAAACCAATTTCCTATAAAAAGATCGCCAGATCTTTCTAAAAATTTCTGCGCGGATTCTGAATATTTTTATTAATGGGGGATAATTAATTACTGTATTTTAAATAAGACAAAAAAGCATTTAGTGTGCAGAGAGTTAAATAAAATATTTTAACGATATGTAAACCTTAAAATTATTCTTGATTAACTACACTCACTACATCGGAGTAACTCGTGCATATTGTGACGATGATTTTCTAGTAAACAATGTAGTTCATATCATTCACAAGATTGTGTTGTCTATTTAAAAAACTATGACATTACTTTCGCTTCCGCCTAGTCTGAATTCAAACACATCACATCTGACCCTATGGTAATAGTAATAGTAGCGATTAGTAGGATAGAAATGAAATCAACGAGTTTTATTATTTTTTTGAATATCCCTAAATGTTAAAAGATGATATGGGAAGGACTATAATAAACACATTGTATATGTAATTACATATTTCTCTAATTATATACATAAATAATATTAATTATGCGATACAGTTGTACAAGGATAACCAAAAAAGATCTAATGAGTACTGTTTAATTTTAAATAGAAATTACAACTGAAAACTTCCGTAATGGTCGCTTGAATTTACTAATTTTTTTAAACTGTTTTCAAAACTTTCAATAGTGACCATAACAAATTAATTCTGCTTCTCATAATTTAGAAATGAAATACGCACTTTTAGTAGGATAAATAATTAATGTATAAATATTATTTACATACAATTAGTCTTATGTATGCGTTTTTGCAAACAGCAGCATATCTTACTTTAGCCACCCCTTAAGTAATAATATGTACTCTTAAAAAGTATCAGTCAACCATGGATACTCACTTTCTTATTCCAACAATTAACATATTATATAGGTACAAAATTAGAAAAAGAATAACATCTTACTGTAATGCTACAGTATATGAAGATTTTCGCAATTTTTAAATTTGGAGTCTTCCTTTCCAAAAAGCCATGTAAACATTTGTCTAGCTTTCATGCTTACTTTAACAACACCTCGACTTTCATACCATTGTTGATGATGTGGATGGTCCCTGTCGTCATTTTGAGAGCTCTTTAGCCTAATTTGGGTAAGTATTCCTACCAGCAACTCATCTACGTTGTGATTAATTCCGACGGATATTTCGATAAATTTAGCTCGATAGGTGCACGCTAAACATTTTCCATCTGAAATGATAAGTGGTGTTAATAATAAATAGAAAATATTTGTTTGTATTGTTTATATACATATATATATATATATATATATATATATATATATATATATATATATATATATATATATATATATATATACATATATACAGTCTATCTTAGAGAAAACGGAACTCTTTTAAAATAAAAACAAAAGCTAACTATTTTTGTAAAATTCATTTATTTTATTCAAAGTAGTCGCATTCTACTTCAATACAGCGTTTTGCACGGTCAATTAACATGTCGAATGAATTTTTTAGTTCATCTTTTAAGATGTCCTTCAAGATTGCTGTCGACTCCTTTTTAATGGCTTCGACGTCGATATAACGCTGTCCATCCATCGGCAAATGTTTGGAGAATAGATAGAAATCACAGGGGGCCAAATCCAGTGAATACGGTGAATGGTTGATGGTTACAATGCCATTGGTAGTTGGTAGTTATCACTTATAATCGCCGAGCAATGAGATGATGTATTATCATGTAACAAACGCCAGCTACCATTTTCACGGTGTTGAGGGCACACATGAGGAATACCCGCCAAAAGACGCTTCATAATACCAAGATAATATACAGTATTGACTGTTTGACTAGTTGGTACAAATTCTTTGTGCACTATGCCTTTCGAATTATTAACCCAAATCAAGATTGTCTTCACTTTTGACTTCTCCAAACGGCTGTTTTTCGGTTGGATGCTTCCATTCAGAGCATTGACGCTTGGTCTCTGAATTATATTAAAAACACCACATCTCATCGCGAGTTACAATCGAATACCTGAAGTTTTCGTTTTTGAGTCTTTAATCAAGTCTGTACAATGTTGAATTCAGTTAGTTTATGTGGTACAAACTTTGCACAAATCTTTCTCAGTCTCAAATGCTGTGTCAAAATGCGATTAATTGAATCTTTGGAAATATTTAATTCCATTCCATCCCACATATCGCAATGAGGATTTCGACTTAGTTCTGATAAATTCACGCACAAGTTCGATGTTACTTTCCGTAACCACAGATTTTTTTGCACCAGGATGTTCGTCGTCATTTATGTCTGTACGACCGTCTTTAAATCGTTTATACCACTCATCACCGCGCATCACCATACACTTGTTTTATCAAATTAAACATTTCAGTAAACGATTTACTGAGTTTAAAACAGAACTGTTCAAACTTCATTTTTTGACCAATGCCAAATACACACTGTCACTTTATGCGCAATTTTTTTGTTTCTAATGATATAAATGTCGTGATATTTTGATATAACATTGGTGAAAGATCTACCTTACCGACGCATAGTTTTTTAATAGATGGCGCCACTAAGAATTACAGTTTTAAAAAAGTTTCATTTTCTGTGCTACAGACTGTATATATAATCCTTGGTTATTAAGTTAGAGGTAATGCCGAAAATAGGTGTAACTAAATGTGAGTATAGATAAAAGATTTTAAATATATTACTGGTAGAAGTTTTAGTATACTTTCAGAAAAATAAACAGTTTTTTAAGTGGAGTGGTTAACGTGCTTAGTTTTAACGTTAGAGATTGTGTTGATACTTTAGTAGAACTATTGGACTAGTTTTATTCAACTTTATTTTAAAGAAAGTGTTATTTTCGCCTATATGGAGAACTTCAAAAATATGTTTGTTTAATTAACCTAGTTTGATTATGTGTGCACTGATTGTGGTCAGAATATTAAGTAATTTTTCAGCGCACTTTGTTTACTCGTATACGAATAAAATATTATATTATTCGCTTTCTAAAGGATTACATTTATTCAAATAAAATAAAACTATTTTTGGTACATAAAACGATAGTTAAAATTCTTTTCTAATATAAAGTATAATTCCATAAGCATTTACATGAATTGTACATGTATTTACATAAGTATGTATAAACGGTACGAATGGCATCTGTAAACGGTACGAATGCCATCTGCATAACAGTTTGCACCTCCGCATATATTTTAATTCTATCAAGTGTGTATGCTTATATTGCTTATCTATTCGTTACTGGAGGTCGTTTTTAACGTACTTATAAGACTTTTATCTATAAGTCCGGTTTGATAAACTGGTTTGATAAACGAGAAGCCAGTCGAACATGACTGTAACAATATATGTAGTGTGTACCTTTGCATCTAACACTAACATGTACGAATCGGGTAGGCTGTAAGCAGCAAGTAAGAACCTGTCTTCCCTCATGGAAGATACTCTCGCTCGGCTCACGATCACCAAATCGTTCATCGAAAATGTCTGATAATGTTCTAAGTTGCAGTCCTGGAGGACTGTCCGCTATCGCGTATTTTGTTTAGATGCTGAGAAACGAGCAAAAGACGAGATAAGTGGTTGAAAACAGTCACATGATCACGCTGGCGTCAAATTTGACCGCACGACAACGATGATATATGTTCACATCGGTAGAATATGTATCGACACATGTACGAGGAATGTTGCAAACTACGCCGATTACTCAGAATTCAGTAAAAGACATCGTTAATAATTTAGATATGTACATTATAATAAATCAATAAAATAAACATAAGAAAATATGTATATGTTAAAGTCTTTAATATTGTCCTGTGTTGAAATAAGACCATCTAGTTGATAAAACAAATTATAGGCAATTTCTATTTTTTATAATTCTGTAAAATAAATTTGGCATAATTATTTGTAATCGAGTTTATAACTTCACAAGAAATTTTTGTTCATTGTTTCCACAGCCACTAATTTATGTCGTTTCAAGCAAAAAGTGTCAAAAGCCCCGGAGAAACAAGACCATGTCAATGAAATTTACACATATATAGATTTTTAGAAGGCTTTTGATTAAATTGATCAGTACGCGTTTCTTAATAAACTATCTGCAATTAGCTTGTTATCGAATTTGGTTCATTATTTTTTTTGAATTGTATTTGTTCGACAGACTGTTTGTCTATTATTTCGGTGTCCGGTCACATATTTACTTCATTGACAAATATTTCACAAGGAACCAATTTAGGATCTGTAATTTTTTTGATTTTTATTAATGATATCACTAAAACAATTGTTCGTAATTAGAAATATATGTTCGATCTAAACTGATTTTCATAAAGAAAGGATAATTGGAAAAAGAAACAAAATTAAGATTATTTACAAGACTACAAAAATTAATGCTTGTATTAGTGAAATTAAAACGACTTCTTTTTATAAAAAATAAATATTTAGCTTATTTTGTCATTTATACATGTATGTACATTATAAATTAAGCATGGACCACGACCGTGGAAGTCTAGGTACCAAATTATAAATTAAAATTTTTAAAAAAAGTGAAATAAAATTAAAAGAAAATATGTTATGTGGTCCTAATTTAATGAGTAGGAACTGTACTTTATTAATTTATCCAGGCATTTTTGTAACAAAATAATAAATTAAAATAATCATTTCGTCGAATTTCTTTTATAAGGGAAGCTTCCTTTATTCATACCAAAGGCTAAAAGAAAACATTTCGACAAGTCTTTACTTGCTTAGAATGAATAACGTGAATTTTGGACCCTTGTGGGTTATTGCAATCACTCAGAATCTCTCAATGAATTTAGTACAAGGTAAATAAACATCATGACATACATTTTGTATTCAAAGACAATTGAGTTTGGATATATTCCAACGATATTTTAAATAAACACAATGCCTTATAACAAATAATTTATCTTTGGATTTACTATTTGGAGCACACATACGATTCTTTAATCACGTGTTTTTTTGTGTGAACTAAAAAGGACTCTAAATTACTAAACGAATATATAAAATATTGGATTTTGTGGTACTGACATATCGGTTATAACTAGTTACAATTTTATAGAATGTGAAGTTAAAGAAAATCAAGTATCACGTAAACTTTAATGCCCATCTGTATCAAAGCGATATTGGATTTTATTACAATTTAAAGTAATCTTTCATTGTATTTGCGTCAGTCATTTATTGAGTAATAAATTTTACATCACTCACGTTGTCGAAACGAAGATATAATTTTTAGAATTCAGGCATTAACCAATACATAAAGATAACGAAACAATCTAATTTTGATTTTGAATTACCAAATATATAATATTCATGAATAGTTGTTGGATTTTTGTTATTTAATCATATGGTTAGACGAAGATTATATAAATTATTTAATAAAGGCCATTTTCATCAGTTTAAAAATTTTAATTTGAATTCCAAATTATAAACTTAATACAATAATTTTAAATCTATCGAATGCAGTTTTTTTATTTATATTTTAAAAAGTACATACAAATGTTAACAACTTCAGTAAATTCAACATGTTCCTTGGATTTGATTTTTTTCCATTCAAACATTGAATGAAAAGATAAAGAATTAATGTCAGATTTAATCACTGGAGATATATAATCCCTTGCCACATTAATTTTCGTATTCTGTATACGTATTTCGACAACTAAGTTGTCATCATCAGCAGATAATTAAAAAGTGTCGCACCTGGTAAACTACGGCGAAAATTACCCGTACGAAAACGAACTCCGTACGCGATCCGTACCGTTGAGAACCAAAATGTACACTGTATATTCGTTTCACAAGATTTTTAAAAATCGTTTTACTTAAAGGAAGATTCTGTCTCAACGGTACGAATCGCGTACGGAGTTCGTTTTCGTAAGGGTAATTTTCGCCGTAGTTTACCAGGTGCGACACTTTTTAATTATTTGCTGATGATGACAACTTAGTTGTCGAAATACGTATACAGAATACGAAAATTAATGTGGCAAGGGGTTATATATCAACCTTCGGTGATTAAATGAATCAACCACAGGCTCCATCAAGCTTACCTAATGTCAGATTGTTGTCGAATTTTGCAAATTACTCATTCTTAGAAGATATTTAATTTAAATAGAATGTTTATGCATAACATATCAACTGTTAGTAGCTTCTTCAATCTGTTTCATTAGTTTAAATAATATTTCGTTTTTGCGTTTTATGCTAAACTGGGTTGTTTGGGTTTCGTTAATTTGTAACGATAACGAAAACGAAACTATGTGTTTGGTGTGTGTAGTGTTTCATGGCTTTGTAACTAACCATTCTTCATCGTAAGAGGGAATAGTGTTGATTATTTTACTTAATGCTGACGCGTACCGGGAAAGGTAACTGCCACCTCTGAGATGAGAAACGATTTAAAAATCGCACCGCACTATATACGATTTTTATCTTTCATTGTCATTTATCCATCAGATCTTCTATTTAAATAATCAAATTAATTTCAGAAATTGATAGCAATTCAAGGATGGTTTGACAAATGTAGTTAAAAAGCAAATTAAACACATTTTTCTTCTAATAAATGATTTTATTTTTCGATGTGTAGCGAGTTTCTATTTTTTTCATTTGGTCGGAAAATATACGTTGGTGAAAACGACGATATTGTTATTCGACGAGAATATCTACTCGTCGAACAAGTTTTCAACTTCGAGAAAAGAAAAAGTCAGATAAGGCTATTGGTCTCACTATCCTTGAATGTGAAGCGACTTAGAAACCATATTCGAGCAATTACTCGAATAAGGACTGCATGTTTAAAAATAAACAGTCTTTAACGATTTTGCAGAGTTTTAGTAGACATTATATAGCTAGCTATTTTGGCAGACGTACACTGTTTTAAATAAAAATGCTCATTACCTACAGAAATATGGAAACATGTAGCCAAAGTTTTTTCGAATTGAAAAGTATGAATATTGACTGTAATAAGTGTTATTTTGAGAAAATAGAATAAAATGAGTGAAATGTTGTTTTGATTCAATATTAACAGAATGCTCCTTGCACTATATTGTTGTAACATTATTTAATACAATTATTTTAAATCTCGTATATTAGAAAATTTTACCTTGTGTCGATACAGCTCGGCTCCTAGCTAAATCCACCTTATTTCCTGCCAGAATAACTGTTCTCGATCTCAGTAGATCTGCATTCTCTAGTGTTATTAATTCAGTTTTCGCTTTTGAAAAACTCGCTTTGTCGACCACGGAATAAACAACCACGAAGGCATCTGGAGGGTTCGTTCTATCAATCTCCTGAAAAAAACGAAATGTGCCAATGAAAGTTCAAGTACACATTGTAGTTCTTTAGAAATGATATATGGAAATTTTTCAATACGTTTATACTCGTATGTATTTGCTTTTCATTAATAATTGACGTTCATTTTAACATAGTCGATTTTCAGGTTGCAGATTTGCACTATCCCCAACAAAAAGGAGAAAGTGAGCAAAACCAAGAAAGGTAATAGAATGTAAGTACATGACAGTAATGTAAGTTAAAAGGTTTAAATGAACTCAGAAGAAATACAATGAGGCAGAATCGAATATGACGTACGCTTTAGTGAGCACTGTGTTGCATTGGTGTTGCAACGCAAACGCTAAATAAAGAATGCAACCGAGAATATGTTCGAATAGAATCGTATATAGGTTTCTAACGGGAATTGTGTTGCATGTGTTACACAAACGGTAGAGTTGTGTTAATTTCGTGTGTGGATGTGTTTAACTATTAAGTAAGATAAATTCCATTGGAAATTTATTGTCGGTATCTTTTGGTAGATATTCTATGAATAAACAAATATATATTTTACGCCTTGGTACATCTATGCCAGACTGAAGTACAAGCAAAAAATATATAAGTATAAATTGAACTATTAACAGCATATTTAATTTGGACATGTACCTATTTCCTATTTACACCTTCAAATATTTTCTGCAAGACGCTAGTTTCAAAAAAAGGCTACTGTATAATTGACAAGACAACCTTTTGTGAGTATAGTTGAACGTCTACTTTTTTAATTATGGGTCGTCACTACTTTATAGAATAACAATCGCCATTACAATTATTTGGAACAGCAAAGTCCTTGTTAAAGTCAAACGTATAGGAATTTAGCGCAATGTAAAGGCCTAATAAAATTATCAGAATTTTTTTCTGTTGGAAACAGTAGAACTTTTAGCTTAAAAAATAAGTATATGGAATCGTGTAAAGGTGGTTTTACTATTAGTCCACTCCATTTAATGAGAATCTAAATAACATCAATTAAACTAAAATTATCTTAGAGTTGTTAGAATTGAAATATGAAAAATTGTTCAAAATATTGCAAAAAAGAACTAAAAGATAATGTTTCTAGAAAATATATACAGTTTATTTTATCTCGAAACATGAATTAACCATTTCGATAGTTACTACGTGAACTTGTTACAATGTACACAACCGAAGAAAAAGCTCAGTTATAAGATAAATTTTAGATTTATGTAGAGTCACATACCCTAACTGCCTCATCTTTAACCTTTCAACGATATCAAGTATTGTGAACTTTGATACTATGGGCTGCGAAAGGAAAAGCTCACAACTGTTGACTTTATAGAAGAGGAAAAAAAGTAGTTTTTACCAAATAATGAAAAAGAATATTGACCAAGATGATACGTTATTTTCCAAAACTGTCGATACTGGAGCCATCAGTACATCAGAACAGTACCAGCTCCAAATGAAACGAACATCGATTTTCACGAAGTCTGCCCAAAACATTAGAACGAATCGTGTTTCAGCATAAAGTACACAGTGATATACCGTAACATAAGAATACCGTGGCCAACATGGTTTCTTGTGTTACCTAATGACCACTTTCCTCGGGGTTACCTAAAATCAAACGTATTGAATGATGAGCTGAAAAATAAAATAAGTGGTGCAGTACAGGCCGTATATCGCAAATGCTATCAATAATAATAATAATATTTTTTATTGTCTAACAGAATAAGCCATTTATAGGACATATTCAATACAGTAAGTACAGTATAAGCAGGAATAAATAAACATTATCAAGATATAAATGGACCACACCCGAGGGTGTAAAGGGTTTATTTCCCAGAAAAGGGACTAGGACACATACCGTTAGCGTTCCTGCACATATGAGCTAGCGGTGTCGCCAGGAGAACATTAGTCCTAGTTCTCGGAGCAACAAACGAATCGCGAGATCTAGTAGCATGAGATGGTACCAGTAAACAAACTTGAGCCAACAATGACGGGGCATCCACACCACTATTAGCCAAGTCAATAAGGAACTTGGCACTTGCAGTATCCTTCCGGCAAGACAGGGATTGGAAGTTGCCTTTCCAATAGGCCCTCACAATCCACCCGCCGCAGTAGGTATGTACCATCAAGACGATATGATAAAAACTTCAAAAATCTTTTCTGGATTTTCTCCAGAAACAAACGCTAATATATATAGCGAGGATACCAGACCATCGAGGCATACTACAGCCTAGTGCGAACAAATGCATAATATACATATAGCCTTGAGAACATCAATATTATTGAACTGCCGATAGAAACGCACTAGGAAGCCCAGAGCTCGAGATGCCGAAGGACATACCGCAGTGACGTGACCCGTAAACTCTAATCTGGAGTCAAATATGACACCAAGATCCATAATCCCCGACTTTCTTAAGATGGTAGCGATGTTAACAGTATCCACCAAGTGGAGACAGTAGATCTGCTAGCAATAAAACCATGCTGCTGGGGAAAGATGGTGGGTTTCAAGAAGTTATTAAGTTTACGATGAAGTATATAATCAAATATCTTAGCACAGTTGGACAAAATACTAATTGGTCGGTAGTTATGCACAGAAGATCGATCCCTTTTTTAAAAACGGGAACGATTCTAGTGATTTTCCAAAAATCGGGAAAAGTTGAAGTCTTCATGATCAAATTAAAGATGATAGCAAGTGGTTGACACAAAACTGAAGCACAATCCCAAATCAATGGTTTTTACAGTTGACTAGGATATTATGCCGTTTAGAATGGGAGTTCTTTTGAAAGTATATGACATTAAACTTTTTGATTTTTGTTCATATTTGTTAGTTTTGTAGACTTGTTATGCCACAGGTTTGATTTCGTATTAACCGTATGTAAATTAGCTTTGATAAATTAGGTACATTACTTATTATACTAGAAATTTTGCATGTCTTATTTTAAAATAAATCTACACAATTGACACATTAATTATTACCTCAATGTTTCATGAAAAAATACATTTTTGGTGTACATTTTAATATGCATTATGTAAATGCTTATAAAATTACCTATATAAATTAAAAATGCAATCTCCCACTGAGAATTAGTAAATATTATAACAACTTCAAATAACTTTAAAAAGTAGTAGATTAGCCTTACAAATCAAAAAAGAACGAAAAATAACATGTTCAAAGTACTACGGTGTCGCAATTCTGACGTCAAACTGAATTAAAATGGTGTAATCCTATATTTAGGTATATTTTAAAGGACTAAACGTATTTGAAATTATGATAGATATACGAGAAACTATATAGGTGGTGATTTTGGTTCAAAAGTCACCAATTGTCGCTTGTTTGCGCAGTTTAAACCTGATAATATGAGCATCATTGATTGAAAACTGCTACAACTTTCAAATTCATAACAACATTTAAAACGACTGAGGAATTGATACCGTAAGCATTTCGATATCGAAAATTTGGCGTAATGTTGCCACAAATCCTGAATTGTGAAACATGTGAAAAAATACGTACATCAAGCGATAGCTTGAAGTTGTTTAACAAGAACCGAGCTATATTTTTTGTCTAGATTTCTCGCAATCGATGAAACTTAGCTTCCCCACTGAATGCAAAAGAAGCGCAAGCAATAGACACATCATCGGAGCCTGCTTCTAAAGAAGAAGTAAGATCGTTCTGATTTTTTGTAATTCGAAGTTCATCTTGCATAGTTTATGCAGCTTTAATAAAAAAATTGAAGAAACCAGTTCCTGAGAAACAAATAGATTGTTGGCTAAAAATTGAACCAGTAGAGATTTCAGGTCGTATCACATCCATTTTATTCGCTAGGTTTCTGGAAAAAAGATTTAGAACAGGATTTTGAGGATTTAGAAAAGATCATTACAAAAATGGCATGATGGCACTTTAACATCATTGGTGCAAGAGTTTTAAAGTTGAAGGGGAGTATATGAAATATAATTTAAAAATGCCCTAGTTTATTCGTTTTCTTTCGAGTTTCATTTGCCATCCAATCATCTTTGCAAGGTGAATCTTGCAATATAGGGATAAATATAAACATTTACTAATCCATGCTTAAGAAATAAAGGAATAAAATGTTAAAATTTTGCTGAATGTATTTTAAAATTTTAACATTGATAATGATCTTCCGACGAATATAGTGTGACAGTAATGATCTTCGGACAGAAGCGCTTTTTTGTAGTTAATGTGCATTATCAATTTTTATGTTAAAGAAAATAAGTTTAGTATTTCCTTACTTTGGATTCAATTTTAAACCCTAGCAATGTGTTGGTTTTGTTACTCAATGAATGAAAAATGCTATTTCTTGCTGCTTTTCGTGTTATACATATGTTATGTTATGTATTTAATTTTGTAATAAAGAACTCTTCAGATCAAAGACAGGTAAAATAATCATTCAAGGAACGTTCGCCCAAATTTACAAGGGACCTACTGAGTAGGGCTAGAAAGTCTGTTAGATGATAGTTAGTCTACTAAAGGCACCGTAAGTTCAACAAATATATGCATAATATAAACTCTATAAAAGAAATTACATTTACATTTTGTCAAGTAGGAGAGGAAACAATGACCTATCTACTTCGCCAACGTAAAAACTATCTTAGTTTCTACAAAGGCAAAAATGAACATTTTGAAGCGGAAATCTATATTAAAAAAACATTCTCGGATCTGTTAGTTCTACTTAAAGGAAGTAGAATCAAGAATGTTTTTCGACCATACATGAGCACCATAATGGACGTGGAAAGGTTGCAGTGGTATAAACTCTAGTGCTGTCTCAAGAAATTTAATCGAATCTACCATAATAAATTGTTTTTTTAGTATATGTTTTTAATATACTAAACGTTTGTTTATTATTCAGCATTCTTTTAAAGTAATTTCTAGCATATTTATTTTATCGAGCTGAAAAAATTTTGTACAAAGCAATATTTTTCTTTAAACACGTTTTGTGCCTCAGTAACACGTCATTACATTTGAAGTTGTCTGTGTTATGGGTTTTCTAATAATATAGTATTTGTTATTTTTATTATATTTACCAGAAATAAACTTTATACCATAATGTTTAGTACCTGAATATTTTGAAAATAAGGCATTTTACAAGAAAATATTTCAGGTAAGAATTTCCTGCTAATGATGTATATGAAGAACGGTTTCACTTATGTTTGATTTCTAGATTGTCGGGAACTTTTCGAAAAAATCTTTTTTTTTGAAATAGACACTCATTTGTTCAAATAATCTTATTGTACGGAAAAAAGAAAAGAAACTTAGCCGGAAGTGTCCTTTTACTCGGCATCAATTTCATACATAAAAGTGAAAAAATTTTAATTAATACAAACAAATTACTTAATGACTTGTTTAGTGAAATAAAATTCCAAGTACAATTTTTTAAGTGAAGCAAGGATTATTAGCAATTAAAAATGTTGAATTTTAAATAATGAATATTTTCATTTTTAAATAATAAAGGCTGTTTCAAATTGCTCGGTTTTTTTAAAAAGTGTGATATGACATTTATAAAAATGGCTTCGTACACGGTACAACAACGCGTTCAAATTGCTGAATTATTTTATGAAAATCAGCTTTCTGTGAAAAGAGTTTTTAGAAAATTACGTGAATTTTATTGTTTACATAATCGTTCATCTGAAAGCACTATTGGTCGAATTATGAAAAAAATTTCCAAGAGAACGGTTCCGTGGAAGACCAAAAAATTGAAAAATACAGTTGTAGTGGTCGTTTACAAGAAAATATTGATTTTGTTCCTGAAAGTGTTGCTGAAGATCCTGAAATATATATTAGACGACGTTCACAACAACTCGGACTTAGTGGATCAACAACATGGCGCACTTTACACAAGAAATTAGCTCTGATAGCATGTAAGGTTCAAGTAACACAGGAACTGAAGCCGTTAGATCGTTTAAAACGTCATTCGTCAACTTCATCGATGAACAACCAGTTGATTTTTCTAAAAAAATAATGTTTTCCGATGAGGCACATTTTGAACTTGGTGGCTATGTTAATAAACAAAATTGCCGTATCTGGGGTGAGGAAAATCCACGAATTATTCATGAGGAACCTATGCATCCTAAACGAGTTACTGCTTGGTGTGCATTATGGTCAGGTGGTGTAATTGGACCTTACGTCTTGGAAAATGCTGCTGGTGAAGCTGTAACTGTCAATGGTAATCGATATCGTCGGATGATAACCGACTGAATTAATGAATGTTGATCTAGAGGATATGTGGTTTCAACAGGATGGCGCTACGCCTCATTTTGCACACGAATCAATTGATGTGTTGAGAGAAAAGTTTGCTGGACGTGTAATTTCAAGAAACGGTGATGTTAATTGGCCACCAAGATAATGTGATTTGACACCGTAAGACTATTTTCTTTGGGATTATGTGAAAAGTCTGGTTCATAAAAACAATCCACAATCAATTCCTGCTTCGAAAGATGAAATTATTCGTGTCATTGGGGAGATAGAGCCTCAATTATATCAAAACCTCATTGAAGATTTTAACAAAAGAATGGACGTCTGTGGAGCTGCAAGAGGAGGCCATTTGGCAGATATTATTTTTCACATATAAATGTCATAATTGATACTTCAATTACCAATAAAAAGCTTTTGAAAGTGAATGCAAATTATGTGTTTTATTTATTCTTTAAAAAAACCGCGAAATTTGAAACACCTTTTATAATAGTCTTTCATGTGCGATATATGAATTGTACTATGATGAAATGCAAATAAAACTTAATCTGTTGGAAAATTTCAACTTTGATTTGTAAATTTATGTTTACTATTACTCCATTTAAAAAAGATAAGCATATGAAATATTGCGTGAAAAATATTAGAGCAAGTTAAAAGGCAAACACAAATTGTAGACGTATTAAAAGCATAATTTAAAAACTCTGAAAGGAAATACAACGCACAAAAGCATTAACAGAGGATTTTTCCTTTGATGTGAATTTCTCTTGTGTTAAAAAGCACATACTACAAAGTCAATGTTGTGGATATATTGGAATGTTTTTTTTAAAGCTGCATTATACTGCTGTTGCAGTTATTGACGGTTGATATTAATAATGTTATTTCTATTAAATGAATTGTTTTAGGTATCTTTCCATATATTTTTATTTAAATTAATACTGTTGTTACAGTAGCTTTACTAATTGCACAGTATGGTATTAATTTATCAATGAAGTATTGCTATGAATTGCATATGATAAAAATAATAAAATATAGCATATGAATTCTGCTTATTAATAATAAAATTTTCGCGTACCTTATTTTTCATTTATTGCACATGACAATTACTTCGCGACACAGTGGCCTTTTCAGATGTTTGAAATAATGTTTTTAAAAGTCTACAGTAAAATAATGTGATCTACATTGTACATATACCTACTGGCTAGATTTTTTTTCTGTCCGAGAGATGAAAGTATAGTTTTGTCATTACTTCGTTTATCGTTATTCGATTCAATACGGACTGTGATTTACATACAGTTAACAAAACAAGAGATATCTGGCTAATTCTCAATGAACAAAACTTGTAATTGTCAATATGAATTTTCATCAGTTAAAGGCCAAATTAATTCAATACATATGAAGAAAGTTTAGATACATGTTAAGAAAGTATTCTTGTTTGTAAATTTCTTATATATAGAAAGTTAAGGTAGGAACTAGGATGTGTGCATCTTCACATAAGAATATTACCATTATTTAAGAACAGTAGCTCGAGGGGTGACGAATTGAGTTGGAATATATATATGTAATGTATACAAAGGGTACTAGAAAAGTTTTGCAATATGACGCAACAATGAATCGTAGGAAGCTGCTTGTTGCTGCATGTTGAGACATGTTCATACATGCATAGTAGCCGCCGCGCCATGTCGATGGGCCCTGTTATTCATTAGCAGTGAGAGTGTAAAGTGCTTGCGATGGCATCGTGGTCACGAAATGAGATAATGAGATAAATTTGCGTGGTTTAAACATAGACCAGTAATTCGAAGAAATGACTCTTGCACTAGGTGATGTTTGTCCACATCGTACAACGATATTAAGGTGGTATAGAGAATTCCAAAGGGGATATTTAGCTGTGGAGGATACTGAGAGGCCGGGAAGGCCACGAATGTCAGTTACGGAGGAAAACGTTACTACTATGAGGAAAATGCTTGGCGAGGACAGGCGAGTGACCTACCAACAGATAGACAGTACTTCAGGCCTAAATGTACCTGCATAATCATTTGCACGTGAAGAAACTTTGTTCTCTCTGGGTGCCGCATCGACTGACTGAAGAGCAGATGACACGACCTGTGACTTGGTGCCGGGAGATGCTAAAAAAGTTTAATAAGGGACAATCTCGGTATGTGAACAACATCGTGACAGGTGATGAGACTTGGTTGTGCTATTGCGATGTGCCGACCAAAGCTCAAAACAAAGTTTGGGTCTTTGATGATGAGGACACACCCGTAGTTGTCAGAAAATCTCGATCTGTAAAGAAGAAAATGATAGCTGTATTTTTCAAATCGAGTGGAATTGTGGAACGCGTCGTTTTGGATACAGAGAAAACAGTCACAGCTAAGTGGTATACTGAACAGGGCCTACCTAAACTCATTGGATCTATAAAGAACCTGCGGCCAAAGTCAAGAATGGACACTTGGTTCCTCCATCACGATAATGTTCCAGCTCACCGCGCCAAAGCTTGCATCGAATATTTGACCACGACAGGGTTGAAACTCCTCGAGCTCCCTTCCCACAGCCCAGATCTTGCTCCCTGCGACTTTGCACTGTTCCCGCATGAGAAAATGAAGCTTAAAAGGAGGCGGTTTTCCAGTGATGGAGACCTTCTGCGGGCTTGTGATAACGAGTGTGCTTTACTCTCTAGTGAAACTTGGCAGAACTGGTTTCGGAGGATGGAGAGGTGTATTGAGTGTAGAGGAAATTACTTTGAAAAAATTAAGTAAACAAACCTGTATTGCAAAACTTTGCTAGTACCCTTTGTATTGTTGATTACGTTTCCATTGTGACTTGTTACTTTATCTTTTCGACAGTTATCAAAATTGATTGCCTTTCGTATTTTCGTTTGGTAACCAAAAGCATATTTCTGAAAATCATCAATCAAAAACCCAAGAAATCTTCAAATAGTTCAAAGAATAACTCCCTGAATTTTAGCCGAAGTATAGTAAACGTCCTGTATATTTACGTATTATTATTGACTTCATTTTGTTATTTATAAAGGAAAATTTGTATCTGTTTCTATATATTTTAAGCTGTCGCTGTCGTTAATTCGCTTTTACTCAAGTTCGTTGCTTATGAGACAGTGTTGTCTGTTAAATTCGCTGACCTTTTTTAGCGCGACCTTTTTCTCTCCGTTATTTAAAGTTGTTTTCTTAGTATTTATAAAAGATCATAGGTGATTTGTAAAAAAAATAACACATAAAAGAAAATATATAATGCATACGCTATATTTAGCGTTTTTGATAATATATTTTTTTTTGAAGCAAAAATACAATCAATACTCAATAAAAGCTTTATTATTCAAAGTATGGGTACCTATTTTTACGACTATGTTTACAAGAGCTCGTATCATCTCATTTCATTTTTCGCTCTTAAGATATACTACATTAAAATTAAAGTGATATTATAACCAGTTTAGTGTAACGGAGCAATTGCGAATATTCTATTACAAGAGTCACTTTAAGAATCGCTTGCTACGAGTACATTATTAGTGATGGTATAAGAACAAAAATTAATATCATAGGATATGCAATATATTGCTAGACATTTTAGTTCGAATTGATGAACGCTCAATACGACGGGACTTAAAAGCTCATGGAATGAAAATAAAAGAAACGACATTGCGGAATTGCATTTATTTCTCAACATAATCTCCAGATTCGTTTGGCCCAGTAATGATTCAAAGTCTATATGCTTCGATAAAATTCAAAATTCTAAAGTTCGTTAAAATAAGCATCTACAGGAGTTCTAATATCGCTTGAACTTTTGATGGAAGCAATTACAAATGTTACAATGGATAATTGGAACAATTGTATCAACTATGTGATTAAAGTAAAAAAAAGAATGTGGGATTTAGATGGGTTAATGGATGATTTTGTGGAACCATTTATTATTTGTGTTGGAAACAGTGACAGTGAAAGTGGTTTATCGTCAAGCACAAGTGAATTCGATTAATTGTACTGCTAATGTTTCTATATTTATAATCTTTGTTGTATTTTTGATGGAGTTTTATAATAAATTTTAACAGTAGTTTACATTGTACCTTGAATTTCACAAGTAAATTTGATATTGAAAAGAAAATTTCATGAAATATTTATTTTAATAATATCTAAACTTAATTTTGGATATTTTGTACATATTAATCCAAAAAGTAACGTTTTTTCAATCATACTTCCATTAAAATGAATTTTTTTCATTTATTTTTATATAATAAAGAAAAAGATTGATATTGTAGACAACTACTACATTCACAACTATTTATGTTTCTTTTTCATAGTAAGTGACATTTTTAAGCTATGTGTTCCGCGTTTCAAGGGTATATTTGAATCACTCCTTCTTATTCTGGGACAAGGTATAAAAGTTCAACTTAGCACTGAATATGACAAACATACTTTAACTAAAAACTATCTCAAAAGATGTTATACAATAAAATTTATAATTAAATATTTTATTAATATATTTGAAAATAATTATGCATAGGTATCATAAGCAGTTTTTGAACAAGGGTCCCCGTATAAATTAAGTTATATATGTAATTGGAAATTAAAAAAATAAGTAAATATGATTGATTAAATGAGAAACGGATTCCATATAAATAAAATTAGTAATTGTGCGACGAATAAGCAATCTAGTTTCAATTCTGTCTTTGCTTTGAATTGATGAAAATACGTACGTAATTAATAAACATCAATAATTTTGTGAAATTGATAAGTTTTACTTAATCAAAATTGATTCAAATCAGTGTTTTAATAATTTTATTTTAATACTATTAGGCTTCTATAAATATTACAATTCTATTGTAGATTCACAGTAAATAGTTAATTAAAAACTCAGTGAGTGAATTTTTCCAGCATAAGCGCTAGTTAAAAGTAAGCGTTTGTGCGTAAGTTTGTACAATATTTTTTGAAGTGAGCAGCGTTTTATTACTAAATAATAAGTTTAAAGGGGTTTTACAATTTTGGTGGAGTAATGCTAAAAGTGAACGACAACTCCATGAGTACAAGTAAATAATTTATATTGACATACATTTTTTGTTTGTATGTTATTGAATTATTAAATTGTTAATATCAAAATCAATTTTTGCAAAACATTTCAGTGTATAGTTTCCCAACAAACGAAATTTTTGTTAGTAAATGCTATATTTGTGTATATAAGTACTAGTTTTTGACAGAATAATATTAAAGAATGACGGGAACATCTTCATTGCTCGAATTGACAAATACCAATAATCAAAATTTTATAGAATTTGTAAGTTTTAATTAATAGAATTTAAAGAAATTAACGTTTAATATTGTACTTCAATTCCATTAGGTTGTCGAGAGAGTTACGATGTATGGCACTAATTCATTTTTACAAATGTTAGAATTATTTCTATTTACCTTGTTACTATGGCATATGACAGCTGACAGTTAAATTCATTTTGAACATGGAAGACCAAAGTGTATATTTTGGTCATATGTTATTCAGTACTTCCGTTAAGGAAACAACGTGCTAAGCTTCTGAAATGTTGCGGTGATAGTCCCCTACAGTAACATCAAATTCCAACGATGATTCGCGAAAGTCTGTGCTGGTGATTTTAATCTTAATGCTCGCTTAGGTTGTTAATATAAAGACGTTGAACGAGCCAAACTCACGGCACATAATATGAGAGATTGTAGACACATTAAACATTCATCATTCAAGCATTCACGAGTACATGAAAAAGCTGGAATACGTCAGTAAAATTCATATTTGTATGTTGGAAATCTAAAAAAGTTCACTTGCCGGCGCTTATATCCATCTGTGATATATCGCTTAAAGTTGGGAAAAATTATCCTTGTTTGAAGCGACTAATAACTAGTGAGGAAAAATGGATTGTTTAGAATGTCGTAGTGTGAGAATAGTCTTGGGTCCGACCTGAAGATTCGCCTTAAATATCATTGAAAGCAGACATTCATCAAAAGAACGTTATGCTCTCGGTGTGCCGAGATTTTTGAAGTCTCGTATTTTTCGAGCTTCTGCCAAGGTACTAACAATTAATTCGAGCGTGTACTATCAAAAATTGAACAATTTGAACGAATACATCGTGCAGGAACGTCCAAAGTTCGTTAATCGTAAAGGAGTGATATTCCATAAAGACAACACAAGACCATAGATAGATGCATAATTTAATCGCCTCTTAAAAATTATTTCATATTGGACGAGATATTCTGTCACATTTATCATGTCATTAGCCTTTATGTTTTCAGACTTCCACTTGTTTCGTTCTCTTTTAAATTCTTAGCGTGATGTAACAGTTGACTCATTTGAAGCTGTGAATCAGCGCCTTGTAAAGTTTCCGTCGATATAGAAAGGTTCTTCTGTGCACGAAAAACTATGAAGCTCGCTGAAACGTGGCAAAAAATTATTAAAGATAATAAATAATAAAGACGACGGATAATATATAATTGACTGCTCCTTTTTTTATTATTAGTAAATGACCTATGAAAAAAATCCAATATAATAATATGCTTTTATTGTCCAACAGGTATTACATCCACTTACAGAACAATAATAAATAAAATACAATTTGTACAGCTTCCAAATCGTAAAAAATATATAAAAAAAATATAAACAAAATACTTATTTAAATTCAAAAAGCACATCGGCAAGGAGTTTGTTTACATTTCTACACATAATTGTTAAACATGCACGATATAGTATACTAGTCTTTGTTGTTGGTAAATGGGAAGTGCGCCTAAACCTGGGAGAAACTCTTGGCACGTGAAAAATCACCCTCGACAATAAAAATTCACATTTAATTTTGTTGTGTATCAGACTCCAGAAAAACTTAGCACAGTGTTCATTTCTTCCATCTGAAAGGGATGTCATATTATGCCGCGAATTAATTGCGCTTGACTGGTTCTCATACTGTATGCAAAATACAGAGACTAAAAGGTTAGGATTTTTGAAACTAGCATGCAGAAGCAGATACTCGCTGAATGTGTGATTTAAACACAAATCGTGAATTAAAATAACTCGTAAATCCTTAATAATAATGATTTATTCCTTTTTCATTTTTACTTCGCGTAGTTTCTATTCGAAAGTTAACTTCGCATATTCCTACCCAATTGCAAAGTGACATTTTGGGATTAGCGAGAACAAAAATGTATTTACAAATTTTTTATATACCTCATTTAAAAATGTATTTGAAGTTTATTTAGTTCTCGAATATTACTAAACAATTATCGTCCAATATTTTAATATACGAGGATAATTTGACGGGTAGCCAAATTCGAAGTGACACAAATAACTTGAAATATAAAGTTTTCTATTACTTATTCTACTATATTATTACTATATTCTCCTTTAATTTCAACGCATGTGTGCCAATTATATTGAAGTTTTGTTATGCCATTGTTGTAATGACCAAGATCAAGCTATTACTCTATTGCTGCATCATCTCACTGAAACTTCTTTTCAGTAGGGATAAATTTGTGTTCGTGAAATAAGCGGATGTCACTTAAGGCTAGATCTGATGATTGGGGTAACTGATGTACAACACGAAAGTTCATTTGATCTCAATTTTTCGAGAGCAATTTGACTGGTATGAAAACGGCTGTTGTGATGAAAGAAAATATTATTATAGGTTATTTCAGATCTTTTTCGCTTTCTTCGTTTTTTCTCTCACGGTTTGTGTCCTAGTAGATAGTTTATGAAAATTATTCCCTTCGAAAACAAAGAAATCGTAGCCGTTACCATGCTTACCAACTCTTGAAATTGATTCCTGTATATATTGATGTACACATTCTTTCACATTTTTATCACGCGGCACTTACATTGCTAACAGCTTGAATATCTCCAATTCTAACTTCTCGATGTCAGTTCTTTGATCGCTAAAAACAATTAATAATTTTATTGATGATTTTCGTGATTTTTGTAAAGCCATTTAAACCGCTTTTTATGGAAGAAAACCCAAACTTGCACAAGAAATTAATATGCAGTTATCTAAAAGATAGAAATAGGTTATTAATTGAAAATACACAGCAGATTAAATTCATTGTTATCGAACAGCGAGATAGACGCGTTCTCGCTTTGTCGTTCAATACATTCATGTGTTGGACGAGAGAGGGGGGCAATGTTTATTCATTAAGATCAAATTTAGTCTTAAACATAGAGATATTATGATAAGAAGTAGTAAAACATGATATTAAATGGTAAAGTTAAAACGTAAGAATTATTTTAATTTGCCAAAATTATTAAACTAAATGCTATAGAAAATTAGTAAAATGTTGTCAATACTCATAGCGTAATAAGGTATATATTATGATGAATGAATGTTTCTAATTTTATAAATGTAGTATTTAAATTGTAAATTATGTAAATATATAATAGCTATAGGATTAAATTTTCCATGGGATGTTATCTAAAAATTTGAATAACAAAATAAGATTCGGGTATATGTTAAAAGAAATACGATTTGATTAAGTTTTAAAAGAGTTTGATAGAAAGAATAGTACGGATATATTGAAGGAGTTATGAACATGGGAATATTTTAAAAGATAATATTAGTGGAAAGCAAGAATAGTGTTGTTGATTATTTATAAGATCGAATGATTACAAGATAATATTTATTGAAAGAAAATAATCAATAACTTTAATTTAATTCATTTAAAATTAAAAGAGAAATCAAATATTTAAAACGAAATCAGAAAAATATACGTATTTAGATAAAGAGACAAGATTGAAATATAAATTTGTGTATTCCTTCTAATTAAAATATGAAGAATTCAAAAATTATGTTAATTTCTTGTTTTAAAAAGCAGTTTTTGCATTTTGAAGATTATTTATCATATTTCATTTGTTTGTTTTATCGTTATTAGCCATAGGATTTATTTATACCAATGTAAGAAACCTACTGGAAAGAAAAACTGCAGTTTTATTTAATTTACACTTGAAAGTCCACTTAGTAAAAATATCTCCTAAAATAAATAAAAGTTTTAGGTTATATTTACAACTTGATATTCAATTGAAACCACATATTTGTATCATATTTAAGTGATATCTAATATGTATTCTCATTTTAATAAATATAATAATAATTTTATCAGATAATGTAAAAGAGTTTAACATTTATTCCAGCTATTGTATTAATATCTGATAGTATTGATTAAGATTTATATTCGGTAAAAATCATGTCATAATAGGTTTACGTTTGTTATAAGGAGAAGAAAATTCTGTATTATAACATAGAACTAAAAAGAAATGATAATAAGAAAAGAAAAAAACACCATCTATAGGAGTAATTGATATGAAGAAATTTGGATATATATTTGAGGAAAAGGCATTCTATTGTTAAATATAAGTCAAGAATATCTTAGTTAATAAGAGTTTTACATGTTTATTCAGATTTGATGTTACGATAATATATTTTATATTTGGTATAGTAAAAGTAGTTATTAATCAGTAATTTTAAATAATGAGTATTGTGTATGTTTAATAATTTCTTTTTATGTTATTAAAGCAGCTTTGAATTTAAGATTAATAAATATTTCAATTGCTATATAAGAATTGTTGTGTTATTGTTACTACTTTACTTAGATTTTTAAGTATTTTTAAGAAGTAAACTTAGTTTAAAGAGAGGCAACTAACTTAATTTAAAGACAGGCAACTAAATTCATGGATTGATTCAAGTAAAGCTAAAGCAGGGTGGATGTTATTATCTTATCCGAACTGTTACGTTCATATATTTCGTGTGGCAAGTGTTTTGAATTACAGTACCTGTGATAAGAGATAATAAGGGGATTATAGTTAGCAAGGGATATTGAATTACATAAGCAATAATAAAGTTATAATTTAATTTATTCAATCATCAATTTCCTATCTTTTATAAATTATAATAATAATAACACCAATAATACTAATAATAATATATTTATATATATATATATATATTGTACGGAGATGTTAATGAGGAATTTGAGATTATCTATCTTTGTTAAATCATTATTACACAATAAACTTCATTGAATTTATTACCGATTATATCCTCTTTAGCAATTAATCAATTAGAGATCATATATATAACTGATCTCTTTTATATCACATAATTTTTTTATTGATTAATTGCTAAAGAGGATATAATTGGTAATAAATTCAATGAAGTTTATTGTGTAATAATGATTTAACAGCGATAGATAATCCCAAATTCAATCCAATTCAAAACTGAAAACTATTCTTAGCCTTAGAACAAGTATATTGATAAATGCTCCATGCGGTGCTTCGAATGATGTGTGCCATTTATATTACCGATCGGTTTATTTTAAAATATATTTAGATACAATGCTAGCCTACCATAAACTCGACAAAGTGGCTCAGTTTCTGTATTGTAAGAAATGTATAATGTATACATTATTCGCATTTTGACTATATTAATTAAAGTATTTATTGACTAGATACGTTTTTCTATAACATTTTATTTTATAAAGACGTGTTTGTAGTTTCAATGTTGCCAATTATTTACTAACAAAAATAAATACATCAGAGATTGAATTGACCTTACCATACTATCTGCTTCTGGGTTTCCGGGCTGGAACCGCGTCATTTGTATATCTGCCGACGTTTGGTACCCATTTGTATAGGATATCTTCAGGGCTGAACTACTGCACTGAAACAGTTTCAGTGCAGTAGTTCAGCCCTGAAGGCGTCCCATACAAATGGGTTCGAAACGTCGGCAGATATACAAGTGACGCGATTCCAGCCCGAAAACCCAGAAGCAGATAGCATGGACCACAACCGCGGAAGTCTATGTACCAGATTGACTTTACCATATTACAAAAAAGCGATATGAATAAAATAAGTAATTATTATATGTTCTACAGCGAAAAATCATCCCACATAATTTCGGGTAGATTGAGCTACTTTTGGGATATCGATTACAAATTTATTTCTTTCTAGCACGTAAGGTTTCTTGTATGTGCAGGTATATTGAATTCAATGAGACGATCTCTTCCTAATGCCATTAACCTTTTAAATTATAATAAAAGGCTATACAAAATTACATATGTAAAGTAGTTTATTTCTTATAGAAAGATTGCACAATGTTGCGCAAGTATTGCATAATTCTAGATGGTCGGTCGCTTCCTAATTATCTATGAGTCGCGCCCAAGGGAGAAAGCTTCCGCGTGATTTTATATTCACTGGAAAGAACGCCTAGCAATAATATAAACTGGAAATTCGTTACGTAATAGTAAACGAGAATTAGAAGATTTGAAATTGCATGAAAAACTAATTTCATGAAAGTATATTTTATACCTGATTACTATGAACAGTCGAAATTCGTAATTCACTGTTATAGCTCTGTTAATATTTTAATTATTTTTATTTAAAGTTTATGAAACCATCGAAAATAAGAAAGTAACGAACTACTTTCATAAATTTTAGTTTTTGTTTAAGAATCGTTATTGCTTCATTTAACTTTGTAAGTGAAATATAGAAGCAATAATTTTCCGTTTAGGCATGTTAAAAATATTTCTAAGACTTCCTAAATTATTCGAATTAAAATATATTGTACATATTTTGTTAATATTATAACAGGATGTATATGTCTGAGGTGTCGATTGTATCTTTCAGAGTGGAAACAAAGAGTAAATACTGACGGCGTAACATCTTGTACAGAGATGTAAATGAGGACCTTTGGTAAGTATCTGCAGTTTCGGATTCGTGTAAAAGATATAGCAAATTTAACTTTCTGCAAGGGCAACAATTTAATGGTATTTTCTAAAAACATCGAAGCGCTAAATAATAAAATGTAATGATTTTATATATTTTCGATTGTGATCTGAATGGTTTATGTGTTCTTTTTAATGCCTGTATGTTGTGGTGATTTTCTAGAAAATTTCAAATGGATTAATTGTATAGAAAAATTTTCAACTGAAAAAGTCGGGTGATTTTCTATGCTTCTAAGACGTTCTATGCATTACAACGTTGATGGGGCATAATAAACCTAATTTTTATAAAGACAATAAAGTAATTTTTAAAGTACGTGAGGTAAATTATCGTACAGTATACATATTGTTTTCGCGCCATCGTATTTTAAGTCTGCTTATTCATCGTTAAATTCTTTTACTTTGTTAGCCAATAATAGCTATTTAGTTCTTTGTATGATCTATATAATTGTTATTATATTATTCATTATTACGCAATTATGTGTATCTGATTCGATAGAATGCATTCGCTTCAATCGATTGTCGGTGGTTTATTAACAAACAATATACGTGTGCCTCTGTCAGACAGACACAGAGTATCCAGCTTTATTAATGACTATTATCAATAACGTTTGTTTGGACATACTTGAATAACCTCCTTATTTTCCAGGATATCTCCCTAGCGATAACTTTTAGTTCTCTAAGTGCATGAAATATTTACGAGAAACACATATTTCTAACAAAGAAGATGTAATCGCTTCTATGCAAGGCTTGTAACATAGGACTATGTTGATGAATAAAAAAAAATTTTGCAAAAAAAATGTTGTTTTCATTGTTAGTCCCGGGACTTATTGATCCATGTGTTAGGACTACAATATGTTTTTTTTTTCTAAAGAAATCGAAGACTTTCATCAACTATATACCAAATGTATTAACCTTTTAATGAATTGTGTTAAAAAATAAAAGTATTTTAAACGTTTTAGTTGCTTCTCTCTATGCCAAGGATAATTATAGGGAAAATATTATTATTAAAAATGAAAATAATGACTACGTATCTAGTTTACGAAATTAAAAATCAATGATTTTATATGGAGCAATAAATACACTGCTTAAAACAAATAACGAATGTTTTATATAATTGATAATAAGAAGTAGTACAAATTAATATAACACAAATATAAAGTTGTTTCAACCTTTCTAATCAAGAAAACTAATACCAAAATGTATCTTAACATAACCTTCGGTGGAGCGCTTTAACACGTTCTTCGGTTAATATTTATCTCTGCGATTAGTAGTGATAATTTGCAATTTTGAGTGTCGTCCAAAATGAAAACGCATTACAATATGTCAAAGATAAAGATTTGAAGGGTAATAAATAATTGAAAAGTGAAAGAACACAATAAAGTGTTGTTCGAATGTTTGGAGAGTGCGGAAGCGTAATTTATAGAATTTGGGAACGTCAACAATGTGAAGCGATGATTGATACCTACCGCAATAGACACATAGAATACAATTCAGATTCGAAGTGAATGCTGCTGTCCGAAAGGCTGTTATCAACGAAAACATAAAGAAATCGTTTTCATACGTTCATTCATACGTCCGAAGATCATGGGCAACTGAGCAATTGTGGTCATAATGAATGGGGTCAACTATTATTTAATGACGAATCCAGACTGACACTGCAAACAGATAATAGGTGAATTCCGATTTGGTGTGAATACATTACATGCAATAACCCATAAGTTGTTCCGAAAAGGCCTCAATACGAGGATTGGTGAGCTAATGATATGGGCGGAGATAAGTATTGGAGGGCACTACAATTTTTATTTCATGAAAAGTGGAGTTCCCTATCCAAAGATATCAGGATGAGATTCTGGGAATCGTTGTTTTCCATTTGTAGCAGCAGCGTGAGAAGAATTCATTGGTCAAGCAAATATCGTGAAAAACTGGATTGTTGAAGTTGGTACAGAAAGAATGGAGTGACCAGCCAATTTCCCAGATGGTAATATAATAGCACACGCTTGGGATATTTATGGGAAGATGTATTGCCGTACGAAAAATGCCGCCATCAACATTTTAAGCATTAAGAATTGCTGTAAGGGAGGAATGGGAGTTGACTCCCCAAGGAATATTCAACAGGTTAATCCGATCCATACCATTGAGATGATAAACGTTTTTAGATGATCACAGAGATTATTCACATCATTAATCTCTATTTTTTTTATGAGAACTATTACAATAAAACTTATTTAAAATTGAATACTTCTATATTTTTCTTAAACTAAAAATACATTTCGTACTCTTCCAAGAAATTTACATTAAAATTTGTCCAAACGAGTCAAAACACAATAATATATTCAGATATTTGCTTATAAATATATTAAAATGAAAAAATAATGTTAAAACTTTTTCCTTAATTTTTTTGTAAATACATATTATGCAGATACATAACTATGCAAGAAAGTGGCGGGCATTATACAAGAGGTTCTTCTTCATCCTATTGCACATCAAATATTATTACTAAAATGTTAATTGAGGTTTAATTATTTCTTAATGACATTATTTGAATAGTTAACTTGGCAACATTACATCATCTCTTACTGTAGTTTTGCATAATGTAGTAATGCCATGACACAACAATAGTATGTAAGTTTAATTTAATAAAATCCGTCAAATTATTTGATTGTAACTACAGTAACGTGTATACCCTAAAAACTATTAGATAATTATAGATAATCAAATTGAAAATCGTATGCTGCTATACATTATGCAAATCGTATAGAGACATCTTGTACCTTTTTTAATAAATCTGACGTTGTTAGGGGTATGACTGCCTTTTCTCTGTCAAACCATTGAGTTGCAGGTGATTAAATGTTTTATGAAACTCCACATTAGAAATCCACAGAAATAATATCTGGTTACCTTGGATATCATATTATTATGACCAACTCTTATTCTAAGCAAATTAATATTAAGCCATTCTGTTCCAATGCGTGCGTTGTCAACTGCAGCCCCGACAAACATAAACACCATACCCCGAGTGAGAACTAATAGTTTTAAAAGAATTATTGAAAATTTTCTACATTTAATTGATTTGGAAATGGAATGGTCCAACAACTCTGTAAGTTAATAATTCCTATCCACTCTCTAGCAATCTTTGGGTTTTCATCTATCCGGTAATACATATTGTGGCTATTCAATGTTCCACTCCATGTGAAAATAAATTCGACAGACCACAGCACATTCTGTTGAATGGATCATCCTTCGTACAGTCCGGACCTAAGTTCCAACGATTTCCTTACTTTTCCGTAAATCAAAAACGGACTGCGTGATCAAAGGTTCCAGTCGTCAGAGGGAGCAGTCGATGCTTTCAAAAACGTAATTTTGACTGTACCAATAAACGAGTGGAATAACTACTTCCAGAGTTGGGTCGAGCGCACTAAAAGTGCATTAATCTAAATAATTCGACAAACAACGTCTTTAAAAGCTATCTACTTCCAGTTTTATATGCAAGCCACGTATAAAATATCTCTAAAAATAAATTAAATATTTCGTTTCATAGAATTTTTAATATTTACAATTAATTAAATATTTATATTTAAAATTTTGGAATAATTTATGGGTTTAAAAGATGTATGTGAGAAAAAAGAAAAATGTTTTGGTATAATAGTAAGTGATATTTTATTTAGATAATCAATTAAATTATCAGTTACAAAAATATAAATATTCAAAAATACTTATTAAGAAAAATTTAATCATGGCAAATGCATGAGAGAAAAAGAGTGCATAAGCATATACCTGAGCTTATTCTGCGTTGTTGGTGCCTTATCCATGTACACTGTCATGTAGAAAATTAAATAATTGAAAAGTAAGTATAATGTACATATGTATATATTTTTAAGAACTTAATTTAATTAAGTTATATAATTATTCAAGTTAGTTAACAGTTATCATAATACCATAAACCAATATATTACCATTTGTCAGAACGATTTTTTGGCGACGGTAGAATAACGCGTATGCATATATGCGTACAAAACAATTACCATAAATATTTATATGTCAAATGCAATTGATTGCGAGTAGAGAATTCGAAAACTATAGAATAACATATGAATATATTTTCAACGTGAAGTATAGGAACAAGAAACTCTTACCTTGGAATTTGTGATATTCTGAAAAGTAAGTTCAGATTCCTCACCATTGAGCATTATCGACACGGTTTGGTTTCCCAGATCTGTAACAAAAATACGTATACATACTTGGTTTCTATATATATAGGTTTGTATGAAAATATTTTCTATATACAATACGTTAAATTTTAAAGTACGATAATGTGTGCGAGAGCAAATATTTTCTTTTGAAGTTTTTATGCATACTATTAAGAGAAATTTATGAGAAAGTATTTGTATGTAATCGTAAAGTATTAATTAAAAGAAGTGAAAAAACGCATCGAAATTTTATACGTTATATTCATTATAAAGCCTTGCAATTTTATAAGAAGTAAATTAATATTGCGGAAAATATGAGAATCAATGTTTTAAAGTTATTTTACTTCTAGTCGAATACAATAGACAACAAAAGTGAACTTATTTTGTGAAATTTTTAATTTCAATTACAACAGAAATTTATCTATTTATCAAGAGCTAACTTAAAACATTTTATTACATTATAATATTTTGGTGTGATTTTGCCATTCAATGTTCTTGAAATAATATTGCTGTATACAAAACAAAATGCTTTTGCGTAAAAGAATATTCTTCCAAAAATTCCAGAAACTGTAAGAATAACTCAAAATCGTGAAAATATTATTGGTATTATTCTACTTTGTTGTTGAGTGCTAGTTCGGTTTGGTAGAGATATAAACATGTTAAAACATGTAGTACAGCTTTAAATGACTGAATTTGCCACCAAATAAAATTTTTCGATTGTTAGTAACGTTTGAGTTTCATATGAATCTTTGTAATTTTGTTTAAGGAAAATGGTTAACGAGTAATTTAAAAAAAGATTTAAAATTTTTTATTACTATTAATTTATGAGTTGAAGAGTGGTCGTATTAACATACTAATGCGTAGGGAAACAACGATTAGTAATGTTGAGTACTTGGAAAAAACCACACACGTTGAGGAAGCTCTAGAGATGAAGGTATATAGAAATGTGAAAATACAAGTTGTTATAAGCAGACCAAGAAAGACGCAATCAAGGGTAAGAGGATTTGCTGGTCTGTAAAACGTTTCTGGAAACAGCAAAACTTAAAGAGAGAATGAAAATAATTAATAAGTAAGATTTAAAATATAATGACTGAAGAAAGAATTGACATTCTGTTGCAAATATAGTCACAAATTTCTTTAGGGACAAAATTATATATTAGAACTTTTATTTTGCATTTACATATATACATTCTCCAAATCACTATCAATATGTAGAAAATCATTCCTATTTTACAAGTTCCACTTCATCGTACTTCCGCTCTAGTTTCCTAGCCGATGACAATATATTATAAATTGTTTTAGCAAATGTTATTCATCTTGACGAATAAACTGTATTAAAGAATATATATGTAATATTTTTGCATATTATAGATACAAATGTTACTATGTTTCCTTTTTTAAAAATATGTGACAATAGAACATGGATGTTAAACAAGTCAAGACAGAAATTACCGTAACTAAAAAAATAAAAAGAATATTGGACCGAAAGTGTGTGATAGAAAGTTAAGTGATACAAGATATGGATAATGGATATTTTCATAGACTGAATGATAAGAAATATTATTTAAAAATAGATGTAACTACTATGCAAATTACGTTGACTATAGCTAATTCGGTGAATATGGTGAATGGTTGATGGTTAAAATGCCATTTGTAGTTAGAAAATCAGTGATAAGCGTTGGGCGGTAAGATGGTGCACTATGTAATAAACGCCAGCTACCACATTTATGATATTGAGGGCGCACGTGATAAATACAAATACAAACTTTTTGTGCATTACGCCGTTTGAATCAAACACCAAAAACAAATAAACATTGTCTTCACTTTTGACTTTTCCAAACGGTTTTTATTCGGTCTTCCTTCGTTCCTTCGTTTGGATGCTTTCATTCAGAAATTTGACGCTTGGTCTCTGGATCATGTTGAAAACACCACGTCTCATCGCCAGTTACAATAGAATGAGTGCTTCTTTGAGTCTTTAATCAAGTCTTTACAATGCTGAATTCAGTTAGTTTGTGAGGTACAAACCTTTCATAAATCTTTCTCAGTCCCAAATGCTGTGTCAAAATGCTATGAATTGAATCTTTGAAAATATTTAATTCCATTTCCATGTATCGCAATGACGATTTCGGTTCATTTCTGATAAATTCACGCACAAGTTCGATGTTACTTTCCGTAACTATAGATTTTTTTTGCACCAGGATGTTCGTCTTCATTTATGTCTGTACGACTATTATTAAATCGTTTATACTACTCATACACATTCGTACATGATAAACATGCATCATCATACACTTGTTTCGTCAAATTAAACGTTTCAGTAAACGGGTTATCGAGATTAAAACAGAACTTGATATTTGCTTTGTTCAAAATTTACTTTTCTACCAATGCTAAATATGCGCTCTTACTTTATGCAAATGTCATGATATTTTGACATAACTTTGGTGAAAGATTTACCTTACCGAAACATATTTTTCTAATAGATGGCGCCTCTAAGAATTACTATTTTAAAAAAGTTCGGTTTTCTCTGCGACAGACTGTGTATATTTACCTTAATAAATGACTGAAAAGTTTCATTCATAAATGGCTAAGAGAACTACAGGTAAAGACTGTAGATACTGTATTTTTTTGGATACGGTATAAAAACTGTAGATCAATTCTTGCTTATATTGGTTCTCTAAACCATGTTGATCTCCACTGTGTCTTACAACCAACCATATTAAGAAAATTATCAACATTTTCTACAGACATTCCTAAATTATCATCGCATCCCAGCTGCTGAAGCTTAACTCTTTTGAAAGTGTCGAAAATGCACCTAAAATTTTTTTCTCTTAATCAATTTTCTCACCCACATCGATCGTTTCTGCTTACCGAAATTTTGTAAGATTTTTGGAAGTTTGTTTAGATTTTTAGTTCTTATTATAGAAAGTCCAGCAAGAATCAAATCATTTTATGCCATTTTAAATATTTATAAGATTCAAGAAGCTTGTTTATAACTGTATGAATGCTAGCTTGAATTAAAATAACTTGAATGTACATGAGGCTTAAAGTAGATTTTAGAAGAAGTCGAAGTATTAGCTACAATAAGTATCACTGAAGAGTCTTTAAAAAAGTCAGTGAAATAGAAAAACATCTGCTGATTTAACTTTATATATGCGAAGAAGAGTGAAAACAGAGAAAATGAGTAACAGATTCTAAAGAAAACTACAGTACGAACATCGAAACGTCGATTGTAATAATGGTGGTAATATCTAGGAAAAGTTTATATTATTAGTGAAACTAGTCGGGAAAGTATCCATAACTTTAATATTCTTATTTGAAATATGGTGGTGAATGTATCATTTAAGATAAATAATTAATTCAAAACATCCATATTTTTTTATGTTTCTTTATTTTTGTTAATTTCATAGTTATTTATTACATATTTAATAAAAATTTTCTCTTTCTTTAACATTTATTATAATTATGAAATTCAATTATCTAATTTACATGCTGCTTTATTTTTAAATATTACTACAGACAATATTAATTTCGTATATATTTATCAAGGTAACTCTGTTGATATCTGTTGTATACATTTGGAAACATTACAGTTTATTTTTATGCAAAAACAAAATTTCAGCAACTTAAATTTATTTATGTTAGGATACAAATGGAAGTGATGACGGGACATAAATCTTTTAGTAAGTTCAGTATTCTCATTAGTTAACGAAATTGTTGAATAGAAATTGTGTAAGATGGTGATGTTGATAAACAACGACGTCTATTTTTAAAAAAGTATTGTATGTTAAAAAATTAACAGTTATTATAGATTTTGTTTAGACATTAATAATGTTTTGGAAGCTCCTTTGATGTTGCCATTATAATATTAAAATGTTTATAAAACGGATTTTTTTAGGAAAATATGAACAATTAATTTTCCGATATTTAACAATTAATTTACGTCCACGATAATACACATAGACTCATTATTTGTCTTATTAACATTAAAATTATATTTATAGCTAATAATTACTGTTTCGCAATTGTCTGGACACAACGGGGGCACCGTAATATTATTTCAAATATTTAGGAGCGTATAAATGTAATGAAATGAAACAAAACTTAATTATGAATAGAACACTTGTGACTTTCTCGAAATTTTGTTTTACTCTTCCTTAATAAAATAATGTGCTATGAAATCAGTTCAATCTTAATTGTAATTTATGTACTTATTTTATTAGTTTGTTGAATAATATTAAATATAAAAAAACGAAGTATGTTTCTCCTTAATAAATTAAACACGATATTAATTTTCACACTCTAGAGTAGTGGAAACTGCAAGCTGTCTTTAAGAAGCAGATGTAAACATACATATACATACATAAGAGTAATACATGGTACAACTGATTATTGCAGGCTATGACAAGTTCGGGGTAAGTGGAGTACCAACATCTTAGAGTGAGGAAAGCTTGTTCTCTTTGTTTATCACAAGCCTTAACCGACAAGCATGACATGTCAAATTTTATTAAACTGCGCTAAAAATAAAACATCTCATTGTAGTAACGGCATCTTAATAGGTGACTAAACCCAGGATTACTACTATGGCGTTCCTACTAAAGTACAGAACAAAGTCTGTATGGAATGTCACATCATTAAAGAGAAAATTTTGACTTTTATCTTTACCGTGACAGAAATCGTGAAATGCATAGTGATGAAAATATTAAAGACAGTCACCACGAAGTGGTACTGTGGGAAGTGCTTGCCTCGTTTAAAAGCAGGAACCTAGTTTTGTTACCATGACAAGACTTTGGTCCATTCCTTGTCTGTACCTAGTATTTAAAAAAGAAAAGCTCGTGCAAAAAATAGGCTGAAAGGGAAGAAGTATCCCACTGTGAGGATTTTTTAGGGCGTGGAATGACAATGTGCTTTGCTATTAAAATAAGCAAGGAAAAGAAATGACTGGAATGGACAACAGCATAGAATATGATGGAATTTATTTTGAAAGATCGTAAAAATTATAGCGCTCTTGCAAAATTTTTGTGTTCTCCTTTATATTATACCTTGGACATAAATTTTAGAAAGTCTATTTCATATTTCTCTATGGTTCTTCTAAGTGGTTGCAATGTCATAATGTCAAAAGAAAATGATTTTAGAAAAGATAATTTTTTTAAGATAAAGTTCGCATTATTATTCAAAATTATTTGTTTTTAGGGATTCCCTTTTTTATCAGATGTCTATTGATTGTACATACTTACTCTAGACTGTATAATATTGTATTAGAGAATTTCTACGTATATAATTAAAAATAATTTACGTGTTTCTTACAGGTTGTATTTGCATTTGATTCATTTTGTATGCATAAACGAAGGTGATTTATTATTTGCGATATTCCTCCGAGGGCGACAAACATTTTTTTAGACTGTTTGAATGAATTCATACACACAGTACAGTTTAGACGGCTTGCTTATGCCTATATGAAGTCTTAGCATAGATAATTAAAACTCTAAGCAAAATAAGAACAGCAGGAATATCAATCAGCAACCATGTCTTTATTATGAGACAACTCCGGTAAAATATATATGACTCCATCAAGAGAAAGAAAAGCTATGTGATGCAATGGGAGTACAGAAAAAGCCAAAAAGGTTAGTGGAAATGATTTTGAGAAAAACACAAAATTACAGAACTTTGAAAGGAGGGTTCTTGGAAGAATTTACTGTGAAAAAGGGATCGAGACAAGGTGATTCGATATCTAGAACTCTCTTTAGTATACGACAGTGAACATTAGTGTTTGGCTTATACTCATAATATGGTACCCATGACTAGATCAAAGAAGAAAATAAAAAAAGATATTTATGTTACCAAAAGAAAAAACAAAAAAAACCATGACTTACAAGTTAATGGGAAGAACACAAAGTACTTGGTAGTAAAACACAGAAATAAAAAAAGAAAGCATTAACCGACAAGATATAAACTGTGCAGGAAATAGAAAGTTTCTCATAGGAAAGTGAAACAAATTGATTATCTAGGAGTCAAAATACCAATCTTTTTTAAAATTTTATTTTTAAAACATGAAAAAGATTTCATCCAATTCTCTTTAGTGATTTCTTTAATATTTGCAGTCTGTCTATGGAAAAGCCTTCAGAAAAATTATCGAAAGTAGCATTTACCTTCTTGTTTAAAGCGAATGTCGACAGTCAAAGATCTTAAATCACTCCCACCATGAGCGCGGACGTAATAATAAATCATGACCTGTTAATGCCTCCTATAACTCGTGTTAAGCAATTGGAAAATATTTAGACATGGATTATTATTATTATTATTATGGTGGGGTAGCTTTTCGCACTCCCTTAACTTAAGGCCGGTAAACTATTCATTCAACCCCATATCTATGTGTTTGAGCTTGGACTGTATGCGGTTGATATTGCTGTGCTATTATACTTCATAAAACTATAAGTTAATACAAAGTTCATGATTCTTTGTATCTCTACAAGAAATAATATTATTATTACTATTAGTACTATTATTATTATTTTTATAAAACGTTCTGTCATGATGTGTATGATATTTTGTGGTTATTGTTCTAATGAATTTATTGAGGAAGTCTAACACTTAAGTCTGGTCAATTTATGAGTCCGAATGAGTAAATCAAAAGCACGATTGCAAATGTGTTAACTGTTTTAGTATTACTTTTAGCATTTATTATTATTATTATTAAATTACGAGTATGTTCTTGATTTCTTGTAATGTAGACATTATTTTGACTGTTTGAAAAGGTGCTTTTTGGGGAGACGTTTTTTTCAGTAATAATTTTGGCAAACATTTAGGGTTTTGCTTTGCCCATTCGTAAGATCTGTGCTTTTATGTGGTGGATTATAAGAGAGAGATTGTTTCAATTTCTTGCAGACTTCCAAAGTGCGTAGTCTGTTGTTTGTTTTTAATTGTTTGTAGAGATTTTTTTAGTTCTTTAGTAGCTGTACTTAAGCTTTGTTTATCTTCAGGTAAGTATGTGATCTGTCATGGTTTTCGAAGTCTCTATTTGATAGAAAAATTGATGAAAACAACCATATTAATTTTTTTGCATTACTCTTTAATAGTTTGTGTAAGAGAAGCTATAATCTCTATCTCAATCTATTTCAAGTTTCAACGAGGTGTTGAAATCTGCAGCTTTTCCAATTCGTATTTATATTATACACTTTTTATTTTATCTGTTTTGTTTTTATCTTTAAATGGAAGATCATTATGGTGAATAATAGAAAATATTGTTTTGGATTTCTATCATATTTTAAATCTATTGTTATTTTTATATTTTTAATTTATTTTTGGTGCATTTTAGATTATTATAAATTCTTTGATTCTAATATTTACATCGTTTATAATTTTGTTACTTTTTAAATTATTTTCGGTGCTATTGCATTAAAAAAATATTACCAAGCAAAGATATGTATTAGTAGTCAGTCAGTGTATTTATTAAACCAGTAGTGAGGGAGTATTATAATGTTATGATCATCAATAACGATTTTACCTAGCAACTATATAAAATCACGTAAAGGTATTGGTAAGAAATTAATAAATCACTACTGGTGAAGAAGAAATGTTCCAGAACGAAAACAAACTACGCAAAATGACATACGTATTAGAAGAAAACATATCGAAAAATTTAGTTCGTTTTATTTATTACTAGAAGTATGTGTAAAAGAAACTGTGGAGTGTTCGAATTAATTAAGCAGTTGGAAACGGATGGGAATTAAAAAAATATGTTTGAGTTAGGTTTACTCGTACACGATCGCTTGTGCATTGCATATTGCATATTGACAAAACCATGAGTAATTATATGTAACTATAAGTAACTAGCAAATAGTAATTTATTTCAGTACTATGAATTTGTAAAATAGTAGGTATGAACCGATAAAAAACAAACATACAAAAAAAATAAAAATAGGAATTCCTTTTAAAGAAAAAAAAATCTTCAGAAGCAAAACTAAATTTCTATCCTAACCGATATTAAAATCTATTAATTAAAATTCTAATCTATTTCAAAAGACAAAGCTCTCATTTCTTGGGTCTCGCTTCTGTCCAGTGTTCGGCTCTGTTTGGGAAGGGGACACGAATTTGATATAGTTGTATAGGTAATACAAATTTCTCGGCGTATTTAATAAGTTTATTAGCTTCGATAATATTGTACATTTTGTACTAGATCATGTTAATTAATCCATCGAACAAAGAGATTAGATGTACGAGTTTAGATGTTAATGTAAAGACTTCAGTATGATACACGTATCCTTCTAGGATTTCATTTAATTAGAGTTTAAAGGCAGAATTTCAATCAAAGGACATATCGAGTCAATTGTTACACATAACAGTTCTCTTAGTCGCCATGCTTCTATAGAAGTTATTCTCAATGAGCACATAAGTTTTGGTTCATTTATTAATTATGGTACTTATTGTGTTTACGTGAAAGTAAGGTAGGTAAGGTAAGCCCGTGATTATTGAAGTATCAAGCCTAGTCTTTGAAATTTCCACTTACAGAGTTTAAAAATTTTTACTAAGATATAATTATTTTATTTAACTTTGTATATCATGTAAAAAGATTTTCAGGGACATATGTAGTTTATTAAACTAGCATGTTACTTTTGTCAAATATTTCTATATTTTTGCCTTATTATTGTTTCTAAGACATATTTTATTTAATAATGACTTATATCGATGCAACTAATTTCTACCTTATAACTGCATGGTTTATAAAGAAACACATGTAACTCTAAAATTAAGAATTAAATAAAACTATGGTTTTCCTCCGATGCATGTTGAGTATGTTGTATTTTGTCTGTTTCTCTTAGTCGAATCGATTTTTGGTGTTCTTTGATTCTCACTTTTATGGTTCTGTACGTTTATCCATTTTATTTTCGCCCAAATTCAGTCTTTGTTATCGTTTATGGTCTTCGTAGTTGCTTTAACCGATATTTGTTACATATTTTCTGATTTTCTTCTGACATATGGGGTTATCACGTTGTAAATTTGGGCCCCAAGGAACTGTTTTTCCTATCTTTAACGTAGAGAATTGTTCCACCTATCACGAAATTTGTCTTCAAGTCATTTTTATATGGTTGCTTTCAAATATGGCTGGAAAGCTCCGATGTGTTTGATGAAACTTGTCCAGACGATGCCCTGGAATTCAGACACCAAACTATTGTCAGCCTTTTTTGAGGTAACTTAACTTATTCAGAATTCCATACAAGCTTATATCTTACTTGCACCGAATCCACTACCTTTAACACTGCTTGGATGGTCACTTTGTAACTTGCGTCACAGTCTATCTATTAATTTTTCGATATAATGTTGTAATGAAGTTATTTTCGCTTAAAATATCGTAATATTTTTACTAAGGCTCATCTAGTCCAGCATATTTTTTAGTGCTCGTAAATTTCCACTTCAGCTGCATGTACTTCCTCAGAGTCATCTAGGTATCAGATATATTCTGCCTTTGCAAATGAACCTTTTTCCAATTCTGATCCAGCTGATATAAAATTGAACTTTTGGACCATGGCTTCGCGAGTTTTTCTTAAGTTTTTTTTCTATAAACTTATAATAATCAGTGCCGTGGACTTCGTTCATACAAGGCTGGCCTTCTATTAGTCTTCAAGCTACAGACCTTGTCCTTCCCTATTTGTGAATATATAGAGGTGGTTAGTTCGACGTTATCTCCAACCGGAGCTGTAGGAGCTGTTCATATGACTTCCATGACACTGCATGTCTTTATATGCTATTCAGCTACCTATCAACACCATTTTGCTTATCTTTAGCGATAATGTGACTTTTCTATAAGTTATCATGAGTCTGATTACTCTTATGTAGCCGTTTTGGGACTAAGTTCACAATTCTTGCCACACATTCATCTACACCTACCTAAATGGTTGCTTATTGGTGGTTTTTAGAATATGAAAATTCCTCGCGGACCTTTCATCAAACAGCACCACTAAGTACTTTGTTTCCCTGGCAATTGGTATTTCCGCGTGTTTTGGTACTGATGACTCTAATCCTTGTAGTGTTCTCTTCATCGTTAACGCAACTACTAATATTTTCTGAACGTTAATTTTTAAAATCTCTTTTCTACACGAATCTATTATACCTAAAGTCGTTTGCGTTCATTCCAAGGCTCCGAATGATAATTAAGTCATCAGCATATCCTAGACAATGAAAGCTTTCGTAGCCCATTTTGACGAGATTGTTCATTAGAATCGCCTACTGGGAGGACGATACTATAACTTTCTACTGACAACTCTTTCCTGCCTTGGTTCCCATATTGATTTTGCCAAAAGGGGATAACATTTTATGTATGTAATAAGATTATTTTTAGTTTTAAAACTGTTTTGTTTTTTATTCTAGGATATTAAATGAATTTGTAGCTTAAACTATAACTTGTATCATGCGCTATATTGAATGAAGTTACAGAAAGGACACTACGAAATTTTTGTTATTACTAAAGAATAGAATATACAGTTTGTGTTATTATATCATCGTTCAGTCAAATAAAAATAAAAATTATGCTCCTGGTATTAGAAACATCTTGAAAGCACTTCCTCCCGTAACGTTTCAACATTGCATTAGAGTAAATAGTAATAAATAATAACGAAATGTTGATTTTTAATAAATGAAACAGAGGAGAATTCTTAAGTTCAGAGTAATCTGTGGAATGTTGTAAATAATTACTTCCATGAATCAATTTATTTTTAAAATGTGTACATAGAATATAAACATGTACAGCTTTTTGTTTTATAATTTTAATGTTTTATTATTAATACACACATCTAGTGCATTTCAATATGATGTATGTATACGCATTTTTTGAATTCTTCTCCAACATTTGAAATTATTACAACAGTTTGTTTTTAATTTATTGAGAATTGACACTTCCTGTTTAAGAACATACCTCTGGAAAAATTAGTCTTTAAATTTAGTTGCTTACTTATACTGATTGTCATGCGTAAATTGTATTCAGCATATACTTCGTATCACTTTCACTGCGCATTTTGACAAACTTCATTCATTTCTTTGCTGTAATAGATATCATATAAAACTTTTCAGTTCAATTATCTAATTTTAAAAAATGCTAATAAAATAACAGATATGTAATCTGATCAGAATTTGTAGTTAGCACTAGGTGAAACATTATGAACAAATGTTAAAAAATAATTAACATTTAGCATAATTTTGCAAAGAACTTTATTGTAAACCGGAAATATTGATTCGAACTTTTGTTTATTATCGAGGGTAACTTTAATAAAGCAAAACAAATGTACTCAACCTTCCCTCCCCCTCCTTCCATACAAACAGTACATTTAATAGTGACATCATTGGATATATTGTCTACATTCTTAATTTCCAATATTTTAAGAATATCTGAACGCTTGCCTTTACAATAACTTAAAATCTTGGTCTTTATACAAGTCTATTCTTTCATGTATTATTATCTATACAACGCTGGAAAACACCTGTAGTCCGAACAGACAACTTATGGGAAATAATTTGCGAGTTTAATTCACAAAGGTCTCTTCGTCAAAAGGTAGTGCATAGTTAATGGAATCTTCAATCGAATTTGTGGACGATTTCGTTTTTTTATGTACTTTTCGGTGTTAACTTTGCTTGGCTTAATTTTTTGACGACTTTTTGTCATTTTCTAACATTGCACGACCACTTTGAAGTCACTTCAATCACCTATCAATTTAAGTTCATAATAAGCATTCATTATAAAATATTTGATGCGTTTTGGTAGAGCTTGTGACGAGTTTAACACAAACAACTATTTCAACTCTTTGTTTGAAACACATTTTCTTGCGTCAAGAAATAATTTGTGCTATTATAATTTAACTTCTAATATTTTGTAATAACGACGTAACTGGAATTATCGTCAAGACTGAAATATAAAAAAGTTTCCTAAGAATATCAGTAGTTATAAATAACAAATTAACGACCGAATTAAATGGAGACAAATACCACTTAACTGACTTCGAGAAGTAAACGAGTTGGGATCAATTCAAAACAAAATGTTTATTTTGAAATATCTAAATAGTGTACAAATGTTAATAAACCTACATTTATCTAAACCAACTCCATGGGATTGTGGGAAGAGATATCTCTGAACAAATGTGTGGATAATTTTTTACTATTACGACATGCATGGAAAAGCAAAATTAAATGCTATTAATATCGCCAAGTTCTGTGTTGGTGTGGGTGTTGGATGGATTTTTCAAACTTTCGCATGAAATAATATAAACAAGATTGAAAGTAAATTTACTGAACGTATTTTATTAAATTAAAACAAGCGATATGAGAATTTAATTAACATGGAGTAACATGTGGGAAAATTAGAAAAATCTTGGTAAAATCAGTTTAGAAATTACTGCTCATAATCTTAATTAAAAAGACTATACTTATTCAAACTGAATTTGCAGGTTTTCCACACTCGCTTCCGATTAATACCAGTAATTTTTTACATGGAAAATTAGTAAACCGAATGTAAGATAATCCATGTTGTTTTTGCATTGTTTCTACCTTGCGTGAGGTACTTCATTCGCGATAGTACGTAACTATCTATCACTGACAGTAAAATAGTTTAAAATTTATGGACAACCTTATCTGTACTCAAGCAATAAAATTCATTTTGCCAGTCTACTTCACTCACTTCTACATTAATAATTAACATTAGAAAAATTATAAACCTTATTGGCATTATAATGTAAGCGCTTCAATGGATTATATTTCATGTACACTTCGAGAGTTTGATGATTTCTGTCTTCAACAGTCACTAAGCCAAATGAACTTCTTTTTAGTTACACTCCCTGCTAAATTAAAAAAAATTGAGGCTAATGCATTGATATATGTATGTGTTTCTAAAGTAATTATATTGTACAAAGAGTACTAGTAAAGTTTTGCAATATGACGCAACAATGAATCGTAGGAAGCTGCTTGTTGCTACATGTTGAGACATGTTCATATGTGCATAGTAGCTGCCGCGCCATGTCGATGGGCTCAGTTATTCATTGGCAGTGAGAGTGTAAAGTGCCTGTGATGGCATCGTGGTCACGAAATGAGATAAGGGCAATTTTGTGTTATAATTTCGTGCGTGGTTTAAACATAGACCAGTGCTTCGAAGAAATTACTCTTGCACTAGGTGATGTTTGTCCACAATGCACAACGATATTCAGGTGGTATAGATAATTCCAAAAGGAAAATTTAACTGTGGAGGATGTTGAGAGGCCGGGAAGGCCACGAACGTCAGTTACAGAGGAAAACGTTACTACTGTGAGGAAAATGCTTGGCGAGGACAGGCGAGTGAACTACCAACAGATTAGAGGGTACTTCAGGCCTAAATACACCAGCAATTCGTTTGATTCTGCATGATTGTTTGCACATGAAGAAACTTTGTTCTCTCTGGGTGCCGCATCGACTGACTGAAGAGAAGATGACACGACGGGTGACTTGGTGCCGGGAGATGTTAAAAAGTTTAATAAGGGACAATCTCGATATGTGAACAACATCGTGACAGGTGACGAGACTTGACTGTACTATCACGATGTGCCGACCAAAGTTCAAAAAAAAGTTTGGGTCTTTGATGATGAGGACACACCCGTAGTTAAAAAATCCCGATCTGTAAAGTAGAAAATGATAGCTGTATTTTTCAACTCGAGTGGAATTGTTGAACGCGTCGTTTTGGACACACAGAAGATAGTCACAGCTAGGTGGTATACTGAACAGTGCCTGCCTAAAGTCATTGGATCTATGAAGAATCTGCGGCCAAAGTCAAGAAAGGACACCTGATTCCTCCATCACGATAATGCTCCTGCTAACCCCACCAAAGCCTGCACCGAATATTTGACCACGACAGGATTGAAACTTCTCGAGCACCCACCCTACTACAGTCCAGATCTTGCTCTCTGCGACTTTGCACTGTTCCCGCATGTTTAAATGAAGCTAAAAGGGAGGAGGTTTTCCAGTAATGAGGACCTTCTGCGGGCTTGGGACAACGAGTGTGCTTTACTCCCTAGTGAAACTTGACAGAACTGGTTTAAAGATTGGTTTCGGAGGATGGAGAGGTGTATTGAGTGTACAGGAAATTACTTTGAAAAAATTTAATAAACAAAGCTGTATTGCAAAACTTTCCTAGTACCCTTTGTACTATATAAAAATCACTATTTAGTGTTAGTAAAAATTCGTGCTTTTGTTCGTTATACTCTGGCATTTTGATAAGATAATGTAATACAGGCCATTCTTTAACCTATTGTAAGCCGGAAAATAAACACTAATCATTTTCTTATTTTAACTAATAATTTGATTTAGGACTTTTACTCTGTCATCTCTGTACCAATAAATATTTCCATTTTTGACCCAAATGTATTGTTAATTGTTTGTCCGAAAAAGCTCTTTTATTTTGAACAGCAAAGATTTGCTTTTAAGTGCAAGATGTTCGCATATAGAAACCTTATCACCAAAATATCTAGGACATTTAAGTCTGGCAAATATGAAGTGTTCGATATTCTTGCTGTTTTAGCTGCAGCCAGTACTGAATGCCACAACTATATTACGAAGATTGTTTGAGTTCGAATTGAGTTGTGCAACCTTTAGGACATTGCGTAGTTTCCCTAATTTGACTCATTATTTCAAACAAATTTTCGTTCTTTTGGAGTGCGCTATGTATTTCTAAATTACTCAGTTTATTGTTCTGTTCTAGACCGTGTACTTTATTTTGCAAATCAGAGACTTCGCTCCTCGGGTGTTCGTTTTCTTCAGTGATTTTATCTATTATTAAGCCTTTATTTGCTAATTTACTTAAGGACTCTCAAGGTCCGTAACTTTATCACTACAGAAATTGACAGAGTATAACAATGCATTCCATTTTGAGATAAGGTTGTTCATACAGTCTTGTAGTTTGTGCAGTAGTTTCATTACGGTACTCAAATATTATAGAAACCCGGTTGAACTTGCATCATCTCTGTTTCAAGCCGAAAACATTCAGAAATCACTTCGTAAACTCAATATTGTTTATCATTTGAAAAATATTATATATTAATGTTTTGATTATAGAGTAAATGAAGTAATATTTTGTTTATTTCTGATTTTTATCCTTGTGAGTACATTATCTGATACCTTAAGTGATTTGTAGGGGACTCAATGGATATGTTGTAGTTGTGGAAGTTGTATTATAAAATAAACGATTTTTGCAGTCATTGGTTTTATTTTGGTATGTTTATAGAACATTTACAAAATAAAAAAATTAAATGGATGGTTAATATATGTGTGTTTATAACATATATGCAGCACTCTATTTCCAGATTGCCTAAATAAATATTACGAGTTACTTAGATAAAGTAATACCGTCATAATTAATGTCTAATAATATTTTGATCTTCATCAGAAATAGAATAAATTTCGGTAAAATAAGCACGTGGATTTTGCTGAGTCAACTTTCAGGTAATATATAAGCTCACTAGTACATAGGCATTTAGTATCCAGAAAATTTATCGACGTTATTATAAAACGATCGGAGACGTTCACCTCTGTCATTCAAAAATTTATTTGACGTAAAGCTACATGTTATCTATCACGAAACAGTGATAAATTTAGACTTGCCTAATATTTTAACTATATAACTAATACATTTGCGAAATTGTGTCCAAAATAGCAATAAAAACGTAAAAATCAATAAAGGATCCACTTTTCCTGTATATTTCTTTATGTAAACTAAATAAATTAGAATGGCAAATTGAAAGAAATTACATATAACTTTCATTTAATAAAGGCAATAGTATATCTGAAATGTTTAACGGTGTTGCTATTTTATGAAGTTTTGTCAGCTCCTATTAAATAGAATTTTTTCAAACTAATTTATTAAAACTAATGCATTAAAATATTTTACATAGTTTTTATATGATCATATTTCATTATCATAAGAGCGTTTCTTTATGCAATGCACATTATTAGTTAGCCGAGCATATTAATAGTGTTGATCTTAAGTTACTTTTCAAATATTCTAAACTCGAGGCAAAATTCGTATGTGTTTTTTAATACTATATTTATTTAAAGTTGTTTTATAATGCTCACCGTTAAATGCAAAGACACAATTACACTAGGACATTATTGGTTATATTTTTACAGAGGGAATCTTAAAATAATGCTGTTACGAAATCTAGCGGTCAACATATTCGACCTACGAACAAGAACGAGAAATTTCTAGAAAGACCGTGGGACGTTTCAAGAAAGTGCAAGTTCCTGAACAAGAACATTCGTGATGTATCCGATGGGGGTATACAAGCTGTCGAGATAATGCGTAATACATAGTTTTAGACATTTATACATAAAGATCGATATTAGTATCAGTCTTAATTAAGAAAGTTTACGAGAAAGCTGTTTCTGTTTTTCTACATTTGGTTTAACTGTCGCTAAAGAATTTTTCCAGAAGTGAGCTTGAATCCAGAAGGAGACAAAGTAAACGGAGCGATCTTAGAATTTGATAATAAAATTGAAATAGCGTCGATATAAGAGAAAAAATAGTGTATACGATAATGATTTAGAAACCGATAGAACTTTTTAGAAGTTTTTCGAAAGTTTAGAGAAACTTGAAAATTATGCCTGACCTTTTGTCTCTTGTGATAATAATTATAATATGTAAGTATTTATTGCCCAACAGGCGAATCCAATTATAGGACAAAGCATTATAATACAAATAACATGAAGTACATACAATTTCAAAAGTAATTAATAATATAAAAATAAAAATAATACGACTAAACATTTAATAATAATATAAAATAATCGAAAATTAAGAATTAAAGAATCAACGAAAATATCACTATAGAGTCTGTTGGTGTTCAGCGACATATAATACAGGGGAGTCTTCCAGAGAAGATTCGTCCTCGGCGTACCGTAGACAAATGTGACTGCGCTTCTGGAGGAGGAGCGAGAAACTGAGAAGTTTAGTTTGGGCAAGAGGTTTGAATAGTCAATCCGACCATTCATCAGCTTGTACTCTTCCAACATAACGTTGTATCGACGCCACGTTTAGGATACACGCCCGTAGATTTGAATGTCAGGAATTTCAGAAATCGACGTCGAACGAGTCCTATTGCATTTATCTGCGAACTGTACAAGGGATACCATACGGTCCACCCATATTCCAGCTTAGTGACAACCAATGCAAAGGACAGTTATTTCAATAAGTCAATATCGTTAAATTACTGCGTTGTCCTCATTATAAAGCCAGCACTTGTAACCGTGTGATCACAATGATGCAGAATATAGACAGAATGGGAAAGTATTAGTCAGCAAATGGAAAGTGGTCAAACGGATATTAAGTAAACAAACAATGGAAAAAAAGGTCAAGTTTAGAAAAGAAATGTTAAAGCTGCTTCTAAGTAAATGCCATCTACTTCAACGAAGAGTGAACTGCCATATGTATCATTAATCCAAAAGATATTAGCACCGACCTAGCAAAGACTGATCCTGTGAGGAGATGGTCAATTCCGAAAGACTAGCTTGAATTATTGAGCTTTTTGCGATTGTGCATATATTACAAAGATTCGTCAAATGATATGTAGATATTGGCAAACTTGTGCATAAACTAACAGAGCTGCATAGACCATTAGGGGAAACCAGTGCATTTGATTGATGATGTAAGAATAAAAATGTTATATTAATCAGTATAACCAAACCGAAGCAGTTTGAAAGGTAGTATAGAATGGACTAAGCAGCCAAACGCTTTAGAAAAATCGGTAAATACGACATCAACCTGATCATCAACATTCAAGACTTCACTTAGTACTGGGTAAAAAAAATAGTAAATTTGGAAAACATTGATACTGACCAGTAGTTGAAGATCTTCAAGGACTTGCTTGTCGTTAAAATAGAAATAATCTTTGAAGTTTTCCAAACATTTGGGAAGGAACAAAAAATGATATGAGCAATTGAATTTTTAGTAGAGGTATATAAAAATCTATAGTCTTTAACTAAAAAAATAAGTATTTTGTCATATTCAGATACAAAAGTGTCCTTTAATCTACATATTTCTTGAATGACTTCGCTTTCTGTAATACTATTTAGAAATTATTAGCATAACTGTGTAGCATGTATGGAAAAGTGAAAATGCTTTTGAAGAATTTTGAAAAACCCTTAAAAATAGACTGTGATGTATCATAAATTTCATTGTTCAAACTTATTCGATCTGGAATACGGCTATTTATATCTTTTTGTAATATATAGTATATGCCCAGTACAACTTCGGGTTATTGACTATTATTCTCTGGTAATCTGAGTACGCTTTTGAAAGCTGTGTTCGAGCGAATATTTTTCCTTAATTTTAATATTTCTAATAATTCAGACGTATAGCAGACAAGATAAGAACTTATTACAAGGTACTGAAAAATTTGAAATAAAGACAAAATGATTTGTGAAGTATATTTTTATCAATATAAAATGTAATTAAAATGAAGCCACATTATGTTATGTATCATTAGACTATTAATTCGTAACAGTCAAAATTCAATTTCCATGTTATATAATTATCGAAAGAGATACAAATATCTACAAATAAAAACAGAATAAACATTGAATGTCACTTAATTTGGTACGTAGACTTCCGCGGTCGTGGTCCATGCTAATACCCATTTGTATGGGACATCTTCAGGGCTGAACTACTGCACTGAAACTAGTTTCAGTGCAGTAGTTCAGCCCTGAAGATGTCCCATACAAATGGGTACAAATAAAAACAGAATAAACATTGAATGTCACTTATTTGGCCTCTTTACAAAAGAATTTAATTAAGGAATTGTAAAGAAAGCCACTCAAATTTCTATTTTGCTCAAAGTAAAATACACTATTGGGACTTGGATCTCCTTTTACATTAAGAGGTGTTACTGCAATTAATTTAAATTAATTAGCAGTACATTAAATACACGTAGTTGTTTACAATTTTATAATAATTATAAATTAACTATTAAAATTGGAAACGTTATTAGCCACGATTTCCAATTTAATTTAATAAAACGGATTGAGAATGTATGAAACTTCCGTTGAATAATATTTTATGATTTCTTAGAAAAGAGTCGTAAAATATTATGGCTTACACTACGTCGTGCCTCATAATTAAACGAGATTATATTTGAAAGTGTATTCTACATGGATTATATTATAGAATATGGTTTTCTTGGGGTACAGACTACTAGGAGACTCTTTACAATTAGATTTTGGATTTAGATGACGAATAATTGTTCCGCCCTTGTCCTTCTTTGAATTCCATGATGAAGGGTAAAGGTCAAAATTTCATCACTAGTCTGGTACAACTCAAATAATCCAGACAATGACCGTTCGCAGACTACGATTTTGTAGGACGTTCTTCTGTTATCAAGCAACTGATAAAATGTCAATGGTTTAGTAACGGTCTTGTAAAGCATAATTTTGCAAAATCATCAAGCGTACTTAATATGTCGAAAACAGTCTCCTATGAATTTCGTCTGTAAAACAAATATTAATTAACTGTTCACGACAGCCTTCAAGTACTTAACAGAAAATTTAGTCATTGCAATTTTCAGCTATGTTGCACATAGAATTAGATGAAAAGTTTGGAAATTCGTAGATTGTATTGTTAATCATACTGATTATGAAAACGTTTCTATTATTTTATTATTTTCGATGCATTTCTTTTTAATTCGAATGAGGTTATTTGTAAATAATGTCAAATTCATTTTTGATAAATCCAATTCTTGAGTGATTTTAGGTTATTGCATTTTATGATAGCTTTTGAAATTACATTGGTTTTAATTCGCGATGAAGTAAAACAGATTATAGTTAGTATTTTGCATAAGTATTAATTTTTGAGTAACTGTGAAGAAGTTATATTTTTCACAAAGATGAGGTAAATAAGATAAGTATTTTCATGAAAATCATTGTTTTCTCAAAATTGGAAGATAGTCTAAAAGTTTGATTACCTATCAGTAACGAAAAACAATAATAAGGAGAGAGATGCGACTTCTCTTTCAGTTCACAATGATGTCACTAATGTCACATTTAAGCTACTATATACAGAACATTTCTGTCATTAAAACGCCTAGTAATGTGTGCATATAAGGGATCGTTGTCAGTTACAAGGTGAAAATATTGAATTTATCTGCCAATAAAGTTATGATTGTGACGCGTTTCGCCCAATTCCAGTAACTCATTCGACCACCTGAATTTTGTTGGTACTTGTAAATATCACGTAAGTACTAGTATCGAAACAGTAAAATAGTAATAATGAGAGTTTAGATGATGAGCCCTGGAATTGGGCGATCAAAATTTCGTATGCAAATAGTTCTTTATTATTACCTATCACTTACTTATTTGTTTGTCTGACTATAATTGTTTGACAAAAAATAGAATAATAAAGCGCGTAGTTGTGCTGAAGAAGATCTTTCTATAGGCAATTCCAATTTATTTTTCTGAAATTGTTTTCTTAAGTTTATCTAGTAGTGCGGTTTGTTTATAGTTTGACTTTCTGAAAAATAATCTGAAAATTATCCTCTTCGAATTTCAAAAAATTGGCACCATTACTTTGTCCACCGATGGAAGTGCTCTGGCTGTCTTTGGAAAAGCTTCCATAACCCACTGTTAAGATTGTCGTTTAGAATCAGCAACACAGTTACGAGGCCAGGCTTCATCGAAAATTTGTGACATTCACTTTACTGGCCACCATGTTTATTCTGGTGTAAATGTGATTGATGTACATATTCAGTCATCTCGATAAAGAAAATTCTTTGGTCGTTCAAAACTACATATTTAATTTTATTCATAATTTTCGCAACGAATTGTGTTTTTTGTTACACAAAGTTTCTTACATGTCGGCCAAAATTTCATACGTGCTCAGCCCTTTAGAAAATAAATATTCGAAAAAATATTGACACTAAAATTCGTTGCATATCCGAAAAAATTCCAGATGTGTTTGATCCTTTAAGAAATTGATGCTCGATAATACCATGAATTAAGAGTTTATGTATTTTTACCATTTTCCATTTAGAAACTTTATTTACACTGTTGTCATTTTCAAATCAAATATTATAAATTAACAAAATTTTGCTTGTCATAATAAAAGAAGATAAAAGAACTAGAATATAATATTAAGTTTTTTCCAAAGAAGGCAGGAAATTTGTTTTCAATAAAAACATCTACTCACAAATATTTTGAAAATCTAGACATGTACCCTCTATCTATTATATAAACGTATTGGCGATAATGTACATACGTGTGTATTCGTGTGTGGAGATCTCTGCATTTGTGTACATGCGTATGTTTGTGCTTACATTCTGCGTACGTACATATGTGTGCGAGTGTAAGAATAAATCAAAAATAACTTTTTATCTTAATTTTTTGAACTATCAAATATCCTTAAATAGAATTTCTTTCATACTTGTAATATAACAAGTTTGTTACACATAAGTTGGTATATTAGGGTAATAGCATAGATAGCGTTATCCACCGACTGCTTATTAGTACTCCAAGATTACACTTCCAGGAATTCATTTTCACCAACCTGAGTTGAATTATGAATGAAGAAATGTAGGCAATGTTTGTAGATATTGCAAAGTATGAAGTCGCTTTACCAGATCGATAAGGTAGTGACATTCAGTAGACTAGCACAAACTCTGCTTAATTTGTATATTTCGCTTAAACTACGCATATGTGTATGCATACGCATTTGTGAGATTGTTTAAATAATAGGAATAATAATGTTTATTAATAATTTTAAATCAGTTTCAGTGTGTTTAGTGGAGCATTTTTAATATTAAAACTAAATTTAGGGATTTGATTCATGTAAATTGTTGAAATTATGTCTGGATGTATTTAATATGTTGAAATAAACTTAAATAAGGCTTTTAGTCTACGATATCTGTACAGTGTGTCTCAGAGAAAACTTTTATAAATTAGTAATTCTTAGTGGCGCCATCTATTAAAAATTATGTGTCGGTAAGGTAGATTTTTCACTAAAGTTACGTCAAAATATCATGACATTTGCAGTATTAGAAGCAGTGAAATTGCGTATAAAGTAACAGTGTGTATTTGGCATTGGTCGAAAAATGAATTTTGAACAAAGAGCAAATATCAAGTTCTGTTTCAAACTCAGTAAATCGTTTACTGAAACGTTTAATTTGATAAAACAAGTAGAGCGTGGTAAGTATAGAGTGTGTATAAACGATTTAAAGATAGTCGTGCGGACATAAATAATGACGAACATCCTGGTGCAAAAAAACCTGTGGTTACGGAAAGTAACATCATTGTGATACTTGGGAATGGAATTAAATATTTCCAATGATTCAATTTATCGCATTTTGACAAAGCATTGTGCAAGGTTTGTACCACACAAGCTAATTGAATTCGGCATTGTACAGACTTGATTAAAGACTCGAAAACTTAAGGCATTCTATTGTAACATATTGTAATATGATCCAGAGACCAAGTCTCAAAGCTCTGAATCCAAGCGAAGAAAGATCAAAAACAGGTCGTTTGGAGAAGTCAAAAGTGAAGACAATGTTGGTTCGTTTTTATGATTTGAAAGGCATAGTACACAGTCGAGTTTGTACCAACTAGTCAAACAGTCAATGCTATATATTATCTTGGTGTTATGAAGCGTCTTTTGGCGCGTGTTCGTCGTGTGCGCCCTCAATATCATAAAAATGGTTTGTTACATGATAATGCATCATCTCATCGCTCGACGCCTATCACTGATTTTCTAACTACAAACGGCATTTTAACCATCAATCATTCATCGTGTTCACCGGATTTGGCCCCCTGTGAGTTCTATCTATTCTCCAAACAACATTTGCAGATAAAAGGACAGCGTTTTGCCGACGTCGATATCCTTAAGCAGGCGTCGACAGCGATCTTGAAGGATATCCCTAAATATGAACTTAAAAATTTATTCGATATGTTAATTGACTGTGCAAAGAGTTGTATAGAAGCCAAAGGCGACTACTTTGAATAAAATAAATGAATTTTACTAAAATAATAGGTTCTTGATTTTATTTTAAAAAAGTTCGGTTTTCTCTGCGACAGACTGTGTAGGCATTTCTGTAAAGGAAGCGTTTTTCTATCATAAATATTTTAAGTAATAAATATTTTAAGCAAATTAATGTCACAGGTTTACAATTCAATCTGAAAGAAGCTGCATTTATCGAAAATAGTCACACAAAATTTCAAGACAGGTTGAAACAGATTTATAAGTTATTCAGAATAATTATTTCCTAATTCGTTTACTCCCAATTAAGAAGAATAAAGGATATTTAAATTTAAAAAAGGAATATAAAACAAGCGATTTTCTAGTTACGTCGACCCCTGACGTTTCGGAATTTACTTATTTCGTTCTTTTTTCAGACTTATAATATTTAATAGCTATTATTAAAGAAATTATTTAACATTTTTGTTTTTAATTACGTTAGCCGATGACATGTAAGGTGTTATCATTTTTATTATATAATAATTTTAAATAATAGAGCAGATCAGTGAGGAACAAGAGCTTATTTTGAACCATACCGGTTAATATTAGGTGCGCAACTAAGTTCTCGCTGTTTTTCAAGAGATGGCTCCAGTAGTAAGTGCTGGTCGATTGTGACATAACCAAAACGTCGTAAACCAAGCTTAGACATATGGTAAACAAACCGCTTTGACACATTAGTGATTTTGTTTTTGCGTCATATACTTTTGGTTGTGTGAAAATGTCTGATTTTGTGCCAAATAATCGTCATTTGCGGGAAGTGTTGCTTTTCTTCTTTCATTCGAAGAAAACGGCGGCTGAAGCGCATCGAGAACTCCAAAAAGTTTACGGAGATGCTGTTCTAAGCGAAACAAAGTGCGGTGATTGGTTCCGTCGCTTCAAAGACGGTGATTTCGATGTTTACGACTGTTCGCGTGAAGGAAGACCAAAAGCATTCGAAGAAGCTGAATTGGAGGCATTGCTCGATGAAGATCCGTGCCAAACACAAAAAGAGCTTGCTTCAGCATTAGGAGTTACTCGTCAAGTCATTTCCCAGCGATTGCATACGTTGGGAATGATTCAGAAACAAAGAACTTGGGATCCTTATGATTTGAAGCCAAGAAACATTGAGCGTCGTTTTTTTCGCCTGTGAACAACTTCTCCAGCGGCAAAAAGGAAGGGTTTTCTTCATCGCATCTTTACGGCTGATGAAAAATGGATTCATTACAGCAATCCAAAGAGAACAAAATCATGGGGACTGCCCGGTCATGCATATACGTCGTCGATTCGGCCGAATATTCACGCTGCGAAAGTTTTGCTGTGTATTTGGTAGGACCAGGGCGTGTTATTTATTATGAGTTGTTGAAACCGAACGAAACCATCACTTAGAAACGGTATCGAACTCAATTGATGCACAATACGAGCAGAGGCACGAAAGAGTGATTCTACAGCATGACAACGCTCGGCCTCAGGTTCTCAAACCCGTTAAAACCTACTTAGAAACGCTTAAATGGGAGGTCCTGCCTCACTGGCCATATTCCCCAGATATTGCACCGTCCGATTATTACTTGTTCCGTTCGATGGGACATGGTCTGGCTAATCAGCAGTTCCGCTCATATGAAGACATCTCAAAATGGCTTGATTCGTGGATAGCCTCAAAAGACGAACACTTCTACCGTGACGGTATTCGAGCTCTGCCAGAAAGATGAGAAAAAGTTGTCGCTAGTGATGGGCAATATTTTGAATGATTCATTTGTAAACATTTTTTCACAATAAAGTTGCATTTTCATCAAAAAAAACAGCGAGAACTTAGTTGCGCACTAATATTTGTAAAGAGCGATAACATTTTAAAATTACCTTTGCAAGACAACACAACAAACTTTAACTTCTTTGTCAATTTTACGTTATAATTTATAAATACATAGATGCTAAAGGCAAATAAAATTTATCATATTTACAACGCGTGTATTCAAAACTGGACAAACTTTTTCTGGAAAAAAGGGGACAAAATCGACAAGGCGAAGCGCACAAATAAATAATTTCTTCAAAAAATATTTTAAGTAATATACGGTCCTACAGACATGCAACCAACAACAGTGGAAACAGTAAAATCGGCAGACAACACAATTACAGCAACGATCTTCCCCTTTTCTTATGTATTCGTATTGGGGCTGTAATAATTTCACTTTGATATATTTTACACGATTTTACATAATTGTCAAGACATCAGACTACTCATTTGTATCCATATTGTTAGAATGTGTTTTAATGGCGAGATTTTCGAAAGTAATTCTTTTACATATATTACTTTCTTTGTACAAAAATTTTACGTTATTAAATTCTTTATTATGTTTGTGTTGTTTAATATAGGCCGCTAGTAAACTTTGCTTTGGGTGCCATTTAGTATCACTGACACCATATATACTACTTGGTTTTGTTGCTAGTTAGGTACAGATTTCTTTATCTTCGAGAAAAATGAATTAACTATAAGTGCCGATGTAAAAGCTATTTTAATTTGTTTTTAAATAGATGTTTGATATTGTCTGTACGATTTGATACACAAATTATGGTAATGATTTATAACTCCATTAAGTGTCATTAGAATCCAGAATTTCTTATTTGGTAATATCAATGGAAGTACGCTTTATGCGTTTGACAGTTTTAAAAAAGCTGAAAATCCATTTCTAATAAGCATATCTCCCGCATAATGTTTGTGTTGCGTAATATAATCTAGAAGACATATTATTATTTCTTTCATGGATAGAATTAAGTAAACTTTGTATTTTGTAGGATATTGATTAAATTAAATTAAAATTTATATGTCTACGCTATCTATGCCACTTAAGTTGGACTATGTTATTGTGCCTACAAATGGGCATGGCGAAAAACGGTAATATTTGGTCTTTTTTTAACAAGCTTTTTGTATAATTTTATTGATATGATTACCTTGTATTAGTTTTTTTTAATTCAATGTCCCCGTCCATCAGATAAGAGTTTAATACGATTAGTTCTCTTAGTATGCAAAGGGTCACATTGCTTATGTGAGAATTTCTGAAGATCCAGTCAGAACTTTGTCCAACTGGGTGCAGTGTCTACATAATCCGCCAAAAGTCTGTGCATGGGTATTGGTTTTTAGGGAGCTTTAGGTCCTCTAGCCAGTTTATCAACTTACATATAGTAAGGCAACGCTCCTTACCAAGGTAGCAACATATATATACAATATATATATATATATATATGATGTTTTCGCGGACGTACGATGAAGATGAAATTTCTCGGGTTATAAGCCACGTGTGAGGTGTGTTCTGAGAAGGATCGTTCTCTCGACGTTTCAACGAGATCTTACTCGTTATTTTTTGGAGTTGGTCTGTAGTTTACTGACGCCGAACTTATGTTGCTCCCTTGGCTGGGAACGCTTCCTTACTGACATCGGATGCGTTCAACTACGTGTAATTGGTCCCAATATCTGTCTATTCTACTGTCGTGTGATTATGTGAGAATTGCGTTCTGTCACGGTTCGTTTCATTCTTATTCTATAAGTCAGCCAGAAGCGGTTTCCATGTGTGCGGCAGGTGTCGGCTGTCGTCACGTTTATTCAGGCTCTTAGGTCTCTTCTCTATTTCGATTGCTTCTTTTATAATCCTTACAGCTAGGTTTTCGCTCTTCGCTAAAATCTTGTGTTTTCAAAATTGATAGAATGTCCTGTTAATAATAATAATAATAATGACCTTTATTTCCAACAGGCTAGTAGCCCAATAACAGGGAAATGCAAAATTATAAAACTGAGTTTAGACATGTGTGCAATAGATATAATAAAAATAAATGCTAAATCAAAGTAATGTATAAAAGTAAAGCAAGTGAAACAAAAATCATTACAAATATATATACAGTATGTGTTAAGGACATGAATGAATTTTTACTTTAATTTTATATTTTAATATTGTGACTATACTAAAAATCTTAATTAATATTATTTTAATTTTATATTTAACATTTGGCACAATAATTCTATGAATTTTAATGGTAGGGTTTTTCCGAATTTTATTTTACTTAATATTCTATAAACTGTAAACTGTGTGTTATTCCCAATTGTAAGTACATTTCCATTGTATGACAAAATTTCTGAGAAAGCCATTTAGTACATTCAAGCCGGATGCAATTCCCTCGGTTTAGATTTATGGCCCCTATTAAATTTATTAGTGTAACCTTTTAGTTGCTTGAATAGTTTAATAATTTTCTAGGAAACATTATTCTGGATCTTTCCCTATTAACTATAAAATGCCTTTTGGTGGGAAATCGTCCCTTCCTTTTTAATACAAGCATTTTTAGAGACATTACCAAAAAGAACGTTGGTGTGAAGATAGTACAACCAAGATCGTCGGCAGTGTAAAACCGAGGAAATTCAGTCGCGCTTATTTTTCCTTTAAATTCAAAAGTAGTGTAATCATCAGAAAATTAGCTGCAAATAGTTTCAATTATTCGTTGATTCATATTACTTATAAAATATTTGCTTATTGTATGTTAAGTTAATATAGACTAGTTAAAATTTTATCGTTGTCTATTATTTCAACTAAACAATAGTGCAAAGGCATTCCTTCAAACTAGGAGGTAATGTGAAGCAACCAGCAAAAACAACAAAACAATAATTCTTCAAACGAGGAGAATTCAACAGTATGCATGCTAGGCAAACAAATCAATAAATTCATTGGCACATCTGCTCAAAACGTAGATCGGTGTACTCCTTAGAGCATTAGTCCGCGCCCTTGCGCTAACGATGACTTTAGTTTTTTCTTGAAAACTGCGTTTCAGTGTTCTTCTCTTCTAACGTTGATTCGCTTATTTGCCTGCCCCATGTAGGAGTGATTGTACTTTGAGCACGGAATCTCGTACACACCCTGATCTCTAGTGGAATTATGTTTTCCGCGTTGCCGTTTCTACGTGTAGTAAACACGGTGTCGATGTTGTTGTTTGTATATAGGAGAAAGACTCTAAATGTAAACTCCTCTTTTTCCGTCTTTGATTTGCGGCTGTTGTGGGCTTTGTTTATGACTTTGTCTGAATACCAGTTTTTGATGATAATTCTTTCTTCGTGTTTGTGTTCGTCTGTTAATTGCTCGGATCATAAATTAACGTTTTTACCACGGAGTTCATTGTGCTGGATGATGGCGTGATTATAATTTTAAGTATCTAATAGTGTGTGCGTGTGTTTACGATATACGATGTGTCTTAATATACCGTCTTTTTTCTTGATCACGAGCTCGTCAAGAAAAGGTAGTTTTCCTTGGTCTACTTCCATTTTGAATATAATTTTCTAATGTTTGGCATTCAGGAGGTGTATGAAGCTTCTGAGTTTCTCTTTATCATGTGTCAAGATCACGAACGTATCATCGACATATCGCAAACACAAGGACTGTTTATCCAAGCAGGTATTTAACGCCTTTGTTTCAAAGTTCTCTATGAAAATGTTAGCATTAATTGGTGATAGAGGAGATCCCATCGGTGCATCTTCATCTTGTCGGTATTTTTGGTTATTGTACGTGAAATAGGCAGTTTTCTATTAGGGCAGTTTTCTATTAGGTTGAGTGTTTCCTCTGATACTTGTTCTCTAACACGGACAAAATCTCTGTGATCGGCACTTGTGTGAATAAGGACGTGATATTGAAACTGACTAGCAGATTCGTTGCCTATGAGTGTACGTTTTTTTATTAACTCAATGAAATGATCTGAATTTTTTACGTAGCATGCCATTTGTTCGACATGTGACTGGAGTTCTTGTGCCAACTATCGCGCTAAGATTTGCGTTGGCAGCCCTGTAGAACTTACAATTGGGCGGAACGGTATATAGGTTTTACGTACTTTTGGAAGTCCATAGAATTTTTTGAATCGGCACAATTTTTCTCGAGGAATGATCCGTCTCTTTGTTTCTTCACTTAGCGTTGTTGCGTCATTATCGTGTAATAGTGCAGCTATTTTTCCATCTTCGTCCGGTCTGTCTAATACGACAGTGGCATTTCTCTTATCTGCGGATGCCCTTGTCTGCAGTGCGGTGTTTTGAGAGCTAGATATTCATGTCTTGTTTTGTTGTTCTTGGGTGGTTTTGACTTTCTGAAAATAGCCACTACTTCTTGTTGTACTGTTTTTGGTTTATGTTCGACTTGGTATAGAGTTGATTCTACTCTGCAGGTAATGCTTTCCACTAGAATGAGATTCGGTGTCATCGCAAAGTGAAAACCTTTCTCTGATACTAGCTTGGCTTAGTATTTTTTGTGATAGATTGTATATCGTTCTTGTTGTGTTCGTATCTCCCTTTAAATTCGGTTAGTGTTTCTTCTGCAGTCGTTAAAATGTACGTTTCTGTTTGTTCGTTCTAATGTTGAAATCTGTTTCTGTCCTAAAATAGTTAGACTGGCTATTTTTTCCCACAATAACGGATGCAGTTCTTTAGTGAGTAGCAAGTATGTATCGAATAACTATTTGTCGGTGTCATGGAGTTTACGTCAGTTCTGCTGTAGTCATTCCCGTAATAAGGCTAGCTCGTGTTAATACATTCGTAGTTTCTATCGTTTCGATATGAAACGATAATCTGCGACAATTTGCTGTAAGATCCTCACATCTAGGGCCATTCCCCTAAAGTGGGCCACATATTAAGAAGACACAACATCGACACCATACAGGCAACGCGAAAGATATAATTCCACTAGAGGACCACGTGCAACACACTTGCAAACCGCTTCTGGCTGACCTAAAGAATAAGAATGTAACGAACTTCTTTCGACTTCTTTTTTGTTAATTTGAGTTAGGATTTGGCCCTTTTACTCGCAATCTTTGCGTTGAATAATCATGACTCAGAATTCAATTATTCGCTATCTTCGCTTTCGATTTCCATTCTTGGTTTTCTGTATTTAGTGTATTGCGTTGGGTATGCTGTTCCTGGTGTAAGTGTCGGGTTTGTGTGTTTTTTTATCTGTTTATAGAAGCTTTTTGCTTGTTTTTTGATGTGGCTCTAGTCCTGCTTCTCTATGTATTTGTGTGTTTTGAACGTACCACGGCGTGTTGAGTGCTAACAGCAGTGTTTTATTTTAGAACATGTTTAGTCTTGTTTTGTGTGTTTTTTGATATGGAGTCATATCGATGAGGCGTATGTTAGTATGGGTCGTATTATTTGTTAGTATATTAGTATTTTTGTGTTAGGTGTTAGGGTGGATTGTTTGTCGGTTAGCATTATCAGGCCCCCGCAAGCTTGTATGGCTTTTTTTATCGTCTTATTTATGTGTTGTCTGTAAGATAGTGTTTTATTTAGTGTGACACCGAGATATTTTACTTCGTTTTCCCACTCGATGTGGGTGTTGTTAATCTTTATCCGTTCCGGCGGTGGTTTTTTGTCATTATTGTCTGTTTTTTTTGTATTTAACGCAATGCGCTATGTTGCACCAATCGATTAAATCGTTTATGTGTTATTGTAGTTTGTTTGTGGCTATTTGTTCGTTAAGTGACTGTATGAGTAGCGCTGTATCGTCTGCGTATGTAGCTATTATGCCGTGTTGCGGTTTTGGTATGCCCGCGGTGTACATCACGTAAAGGTGTGGCAATAATATTGATCCTTGTGGCACTCCTGCCGTCAGTACATGTACCGACGAATTAGTGCTTTGAATGTGCGTCTGTATATGTACATATGTGTGTATGATTTGTAATAGGTTTTCTGGGTAGTTGTACGTGTGTAGTTTGTGAATTAATCCCTGGTGCCACACTCGGTCGAAGGCTTTAGAAATGTCGAGGAACGCGAACGCGGTTTTTTTGTTTTCGTTGTACCCGTCGTTAATGAACTCTATCACTCTAGCTAGTTGTGTCGTGGTTGAGTGTCTGTCTGAAACCGTGTTGTTCACTGTGTGATTTGTTATTTTTGTTAGGAATAGCCTGTCTACGATTTTGCTTATTGTAGGTAGGAGACCGATCGGATGGTAATTGGCGGGGTTTTTGTAGCTTTTGTTTGGTTTTGGAAACAAGATGATATTCGCGTACTTCCATTGTTGCGGGTATGTTTGACGTTTTAGTAATGCGTTGGTTATTACTAGTACGTGCATCAGTGTCTCGTGTGGTATTGTTTTTAACATTTTGTTGTTTATGCTGTCGTGGCAGGATGCTTTGTTATTTTTTATATGTTTGATTACGCGTTTTAGTTCGTCCGGGCTGAAGTAATCTGTGTGTTCTGTTGTTGGTTTCTTCATATCTCTGTTTGTTTGTCTGTGTATGTCTGCTATATATTTTACGTCGGTGTTTTTCAAGGCTCGGTGTACATTGTGTTTGCATTTGAGCCGCGAATGTTTCTGCTTTATGTTTGTTTTTAGCGCGTATCCGTTTGCTGTTTGGAGAGGTGGTATGTTTGTTTTTTGTTTTTTAAGCGATTTTGAATAATCGCCATAGGTTATTGTGTTGTTTGTCTGTTTCGTTTTTGCTTAACTTGTTTTGCTATTGTGTGTTTTTGAACAGGCAGATGGCGTCTTTTACTTGTTGCGTCCTCTAGTTCGTGTTTGTTGTTTATTTGCGTTATTGCCGGAGTGTTCTGTGCTAAGTGTGTTTTGAAGAGTTGCCAGTTCGTGTGTGTTGTGTTGTATGTGTATTCTTCTTTTCCCATTTCCCAATATAATACTATCGGGTTATGGTCCAAGCTTAGAGCATCCTCTGTCTCTATCCGCGGGTTATTGTGTAGGTTGTTTGTTATCGCGAGATCTAGTTTGTCCGGTCTATGTGTCGGTCTAAAATATGTAGGCTTGTCGGGTGTGATTATGTTAACCCCTTGGTTAACGTGATAATTTAGCAGCTTTTTTCCGTGCGTGTTGTCTTGTAGGCATCCCCACATTACGCTTTTTGCGTTTAAGTCGCTTGCTATTATGGTTTGCTTGTTGTTTCCAAGCAATTCGTCGAACTCTTTCTCTACGAATTTCGCCTTCGGCGGTAGGTACTCCGCGTACAGATGGACATCTCCCTTCTTTGTGTGTATTATTACACCGTTGGTTTCTAATTCCGTCGTGTTGGGTATCGCTAGTTGTGTATGTTTTATGCATCTCTTTACATAAATCGCTGTTCCACCTCCTGGTGTTTGTCTGTCTCTTCTGTACGTGTTATAGTTCTTCAGGTTCAGTCTTTGTGCCGGTTGGAGGTGAGTCTCCGATATCAAGATTATGTCTTGTTTTCCTTCTGCGTATATTTGTAGTTCTCCTTTTCTGGTTCTTATACCGTTCGCGTTCCACGCGATAATCGTTAGTGCCGCTGGTTTGATTGTACTATCCATTAGAATAGTCGTAGTAGTGTTTGTGTATGTTGCATGAATGTTTTCGTGTCGTTTGCGGAGGGGTTTGTTTTGCTGAAGGCCAGCAACATTTCCCTTAGTGCAGCTGCGGCTATCGCCGTCTTGCTAGTGTTATTTTGTGTGTTTGATTATCCTTGTGTGCGTGTTGTGCTTGTTTTGGTCTGTGTTACATTTGCATATGTGTTTTTGTTTGTGTTTGTTTGTGTTTGTTGTGTTGTTGGTGTTGTTGGCGTTAGAAGTAACGCCGGTTTCGGTAATAAAGGTGTTTTTTGTATGCTTTTTGGCTGTGGCGCTTTGACGCACCCCCTGTAGTTTGCGGTGTGTTCTCCACCGCAATTCGCACATGTGGCTGGCGTTTCCTTCGTCTTTTGGCATTCGTCGGTTCTGTGGTCTCCGCCATATTTCACGCACTTGTAGATTGCTCTACAAGTGGCTTGAGAGTGCGCGTATAGTTGGCACCTGTGACATTGCCTGTTGCTGGCTTTCCTTATTAGTGCCTCTACTCGCACTACCAGTTTGCAAATGTCTGTAATGCCGTATAATTCGGCTGCTTTGTCGCGCGGCGCCTCCACCAGGATCATGGGGTACGGCGTTTTTCTTACTGGGTGCCTCATCCTTGACACCGCTATGGTTTCTATATCTTTGTTCCTGAGATCCTCCTGAATTTCTTCAGGAGTGAAGTCCTCAGGGATGCCGCGGATCACTACTTTTAATGTCCGCTCCTCTTCTAGCCGGTACATGTGGTACGGTGTCTTTTTATTGTCTAGCAGCCTTGTTGCTGCTCTGAAATCGTCGGTCGTCGCCGGCTGGATTTTTATTCCTTCTTCAACGAGTCGCGCTTTCGTAAACCTTATCTTTTTACTGTCCATGTCTTTGTTGAGTGTTCCCCATACATTCGTGTCCCGTACTATGATTGGGGGTATTTTATTTTGTTTTTTTGTCTTTGTTGTCGTTTGCTGTGATCGTTGTGGTTTTTGTTTGTATTTTATTTATTTTTGCTGATTGTGTGGGTTTTTCTGTGTTTTTATTTGTGTATGATGTGGATGGTGTTTCTTTCTTTGTGTGGTTGTCTTATTTGTATTTGATTGTTTGTCGTATTGTTTGTCTCGTCGTCCGAATCGTGATGTTTCCGTTTGTTTTGTACGAGCGTGAAAGGCGTTTTATCCGGATCCTCATCCTCGTCGGAGGAAGGAAGAGAATGTATGAAACGAAGCGGAATCCCCACATAAGCACACGGACCGGCTGCAGAATAGAGATGTATTGGGACCAATTACATGCAATCGAGCGCTCTCGACGTCAGTAAGGCTACGCTCTCCGCCAAGGTAGCAATATATAAGTAGACGCACCACTAAATAGATGATAGATGATCTTCAACCTCAGTAAGCGATATATTAATTTCTAAAGATTATGAGTGAGATCTTGTTTAAAGAGAAAACGGTCCTTTTTAGGATACAACTCCTACCTAGCTTAAAATCCGAGAAAATACATCTACAACTATGCCGATGTATGTATATATATGCATCGTCATAGTTAATGTTAACATTAAGACTTTAATTCATTCTTAAAATTTATCATTGTGTTCATCATTTTGTTAATTTATGCTGTATATAAAAAAATTACTTTTCTCATGCTACGTGACTAAATGCAAAGCCATCAATAAAGTACACAATTTATTGATCCTTCAAATTCGTTGTGATACGACTGTGCATTTTTTATACACCGAATATATTTTTCCCTGAGTGTATGTAATACGTTTCAATCCGTGGCTTTATTTATGACTAGTGTTTATAGTAAAACATGTGGATACATAAATATGTACGTGAGGATATAGTAAATATACTACGAAATACTGTAAAAAAACAGTATCAAAGTTTAGAAATAAGAAGACCGAAACGCCAAGAAATAGTAAACCAAGAATTAATAATTAAACGAGAAAAGAGAAAAGAAATAAATTAAACGTTATCAACATCGAAGTAATTACATTTTTGATACTTCAGTATTTTATGTTGGGAAAGCAATTAAGTTACACTAAAAGGAAAAGCTTGTATAAATTTTAAAATTAATTTTAATTTTAATTAATTCATTTTAATCTTCGATATGAAAACGTACTCCGAGCCCGTCATTTATTTACACGATGCGCTAATAATACCGCATTTAGCTTTTCAATGATTCACATAATTTTCTTTTATTATAACTTCTACATGTTCCGAAAATATTTTAAATTAAAATTTAATTAAGTTTAATATTCATGGCAATAAATACTGTATTACCGCATTCAGCAAAGCCAGCTAAGTACTAATTACTTATGTAGCTGTGAAGATCGACAACACACTACCTAATAAGGTAAAAGACCTATCCTTGAATAAACTTAAAGACCCAGTGAGAGCAGTGTTAGCGGAGAACTGCTCTTAAATAAGATATAAATTTTGATGTGTTTTTTATTGTTATATTTGTATATATATATATATATATATATATATATATGTATATTATATATGTATATCTTACTGTTTTTAAATTGTTTGTAGTATCAATTCTAATTACTATTGCATTATTATATTTGTTTGTATTTTATAAAGGGTGTTTCAAATTGCGCGGTTTTTTTAAGAATAAATAAAATATAGATGGCGCACTGAATTTGTCTGGATATGTGAGCATTTAAAAAGTGTGATGTATGACATTTATAAAAATGGCTTCGTACACGGTACACGCACAACGCGTTCAAATTGTTGAATTATTTTATGAAAATCAGCATTCTGTGAAAAGAGTTTTTAGAAAATTACGTGAATTTTATGGTTTACATAATCGTCCATCTGAAAGCAGTATAGCTTGAAGTATTAAAAAATTTCAAGAGACCGGTTCCGCAGAAGATCAAAAAAGTGGAAAATACAGCCGTAGTGACCGTTCACAAGAAAATATTGGTTTGGTTCGTGAAAGTGTAGCTGAAGATCCTGAAATGTCCATTAGACGACGTTCACAACAACTTGGACTTAGTGGATCAACAACATGGCGTATTTTACACAAGGATTTACCTCTGAAAGCATAAGGTTCAAATAACACAGGAACCGAAGCCATTAGATTATTTAAAACGTCGTTCATTTGTCAATTTCATCAATGAGCAACCAGCTGATTTTTCTCAAAAATAATGTTTTCCGATTAGGCACATTTTGAACTTGGTGGCTATATTAATAAACAAAATTGGAAAATCCACGAATTATTCATGAGATGCCTATGCATCCTAAACAAGTTACTGTTTGGTGTACATTATAATCAGGTGGTATAATTGGACCTTACTTCTTCGAAAATGCTGCTGTCAATGGTGATCGATAACGTCGGATGATAACCAAATCTTTGTGGCCTGAATTAATGAATATTAATCTAGAGGACATGTGGTTTCAACAGGATGCCGCTACACCTCACTTTGCACACGAATCAATTGATTTATTGAGAGAAAAATTTACAATCAATTTCTGCTTTGAAAAATGAAATTATTCGTGTCATTGGTGAGATAGAGCCTCAATTATGTCAAAATGTCATTGAAAATTTTAAAAAAAGAGTGGACGTCTGTGGAGCTACAAGAGGAGGCCATTTGGCAGACATTATTTTTCGCATATAAATGTCATAACTGATACTTCAATTACCAATAAAAAATTTTTGAAAGTGAATGCAAATTATTTGTTTCATTTATTCTTTAAAAAAACCGCGAAATTTGAAACACCCCTTATATCTATACATATGCACTAATATATCGTATTGTTATTATTATTATTCATACATGTTTAGAGGAGCATAATAACCTTTTAGTCTTTATTCTTTTAGTTTGGTCTACAGAATATTAAATATGCTTAACATTCATATCTGCATATTTATAAAATATTTATACACATTAGTTTATAATTTTTTACATTCAGAAACTCATTTTGAAGTTAAGACTAAATTAATTCAATCTCTATATGTCAAGAATGTAATTTTTATTAATGACATCTTAAAATATTTATCTTTCAAAATTACATGTTGGGGTACATATAAAATGGTACTTTTAAAACGAAATTTGTTATTATTTTTTGTTAAAATTTAATTTCGATTAGTGGAATGGGATCCTCAGTCCATAATACAAATTTAAACATTGTGTTTTTTCGTCAAAATAACGGTTTATGCATAAAATCCTAAATACCAGGAACATTAGAACATTAAATGTGTTTCGCACTTGAAACACGTTTACATTCACGAGACGTGGTTACGACTAAATAAATCATCTGATACGTGCCCTAGATTTGTTGCTACAGTTCACACTAATTTGGCTCTTGAGCTAGTAACTAGAATTTCTGTTTTTTCTTAGATTAAAACTCCGACATTGCCAAGTGCGAAAATTAGCGATATTATTGAATTATGAATTTGTGTTCTAATTATCAGTTAAACTAGCAATTTATTCATTAAAAATTTAAGAATAGGTTTTATTATTAAATTTTATACCTAATGATTTAGAAACTTTAGAAAATATAGTTCTTGGCTGCTATAGTACTGTCATCCATAGATACAATGATTTTATTGAAAGACTAAAACTCTAGAAGAAATTGTCAATTAAAAAATAGTCGACCAGATTTATATATAGTATATATATATATATATATATATATATATATATATATATATATATATATATATATATTGCAACTGTCACTATCGTTAAGTTTGCAAAAAGATCGGTTAAAATGTCAAACAAAATTTATGGAAAGAGTCATCCTCGTATCTTCATATTATGCATTACTCCTATGTAAAAACGTGGACTACAACAATCAGTAGACGTTTTACTGATTTCAGTACTTGTTGTTCATTAGAATTTTGGATGGCCCATTTTCTTGCGAACTGAACCGAGGTCCTTCTATTACTAATCCTACTCTAGTTGAGTTGTTGAACACAATCTAAGGAATTAATAATAATAATAATGATTATTTAAAAAAAAAAAACTAGGTATTGAACATGTCAATCCAATAGAAGAAAAAAAGGTATTACAATACATCATGTACATATATTCAATTATAATAAAAGGATACCAATACGATATTGTGAATCTGCCCACTTTCTTATACATATTCATCAAATTTGTTATATTGACAGTATACGATAAAATACATTTTTTTAAGAACCGTTTAATTAACTTTTTAACTATTTCATGTTTAAACTCTAGTATGATGTCGGCGAATTATTTATTTTTTATATCTGCGTCGCCACACCTTCTTGTACACCAGATTTTGTAATTCGTGGAATTTTTAATCTTGTTCATTTGCTGTCGCATGTATCGTAGAAGTGGTCTACTAATTACTGAATAGTTTGCGAAATAACACTAAATAATGTAAGTATTCCTCTTTTCCTGAAGATTTTCACACATGATTTTCTTCGTTGTATTTTATATATTGCTTGCATGCACGTTTTTTGAATACTCTAAGCGCATTGAGGGAATTACCCCAAGATAATATTCAATATATGAAAATGTCCATAATAAGAAGTAATTGCTGCACTTATCACTAATTACACAAATGACGTAGCACATAAATAAAAGAACACAATGTTTTTGAAAGATTGTTTATGTTCTCCTTCCAATCGATCCTTAAATCTAATATAATTCTCAAAAATTTATCCTGTTACTATACTCATTACTATTTAATTTTTAAGTTTTTCATTATCGTGCGCTTGTATTATTATTGACATATAGTCATTGTATTGCAGGATATAGGACAAGTTATTAGTATATATATTTACAGTAATGGACCCAAAATAGAGCCCTGCAGTACACCCCATTTTTATCGATACCTATTCTGATATAACTTTCAGTCTTGTGTTAGAAACCAATTGATTTGGGTTGCTTAGGTAACTTAAGTAGGTAATATATTGGTTCCCAAAAACCCACCAAATATAGTGTTATTCTAAAGAGATTTCGTAATTCACATTATTATATACATTCGACAGATCTAGAAACACGCCACGGTTTCTTTTCATTGTTTATAGTCACTAGTGTATTTCCTATAATTAAATGTACTGATCGTGTAGTCGATTTGCTCTTTCTGCAAGCAATCTACCCATCATCTATTAGAATTTAAAATCATATTATCGTACAATTATTCATGTAAGTTAAACATAAATTCATATTGTTTTATTTTAATGTTATTCTTTTTAGTGTAATTTTCGAAAATTGATTTGATAAGCGTTTACGGACTCTACATTTGGTTTTGATGTTTTTCTTCAAGCATTTATTTTGACGATTTGCTCTTTATATCATAAAACGGTCTTCCGCTATTGTTATGAGGGTATAAATAGAGCACCATTTCTCGAGAAATTTCTTTTACAATTTCATATTGTGAATAATATTTTGTGTTTAATAACACCGAATTTTATTTTTTACTTAACTTGTCTTTCGCTTTTCCCATACGCATTAAGCTTGAATAAAGGTTACAGCCAACAGCAACTTTGCAGAATATAAAACAAAAGTAGTAAACTACATATTAATATTATTGGCAGATGACATAGCTACAAGTGTACTTAAGTCTTGTGGAATTGAGGTTCACCAAAATATAGGTTTTATCTCTCTTGTATTTTACATCTCTTATAAGTTCACATATTGAAGTTTTCATAGTTCTATATATTTTTTGTATTTCTTTTTCCATTAACAGTGAGTTGAAACTGCACAATTCTAGTGTAGATAGTCAAAATATAATTACAAGTGATTAAGTGACTTTATTAGTCTTAAGTATATCATGAAATGCAAATATTCAAGTAATAGTATTTTGCCTCCAATTATACAACTACCTTGAACTGTAGGTTTCTATATTTTAATTATTATTTACGAAATCGCCACCTAACGCTTTAACTATTAATTACATCGTGCCATTAATTTTTATTGTAAACAGTTTCTTAAATATTACGAGCATCACAGTGAATCAATCTATCAAAATAAACACATCGTAATTACGCAAGCTTCTGTCTGTCCATAAAAACAATCACATTAAATCATCAAAGGGAGATATTTAAATCATTTACACTAATTTTAAGATATATTTTCCTGCATGTATAAGTAGTAAATAAATAGACTTTAAGTTTAATGCTTGTGTTTATAATTATTTATTAACTGTCACCAAGCAACTTAACAGTTTCTATACGGCCTTACAACTCGTGGGAGGTGAGTAATGGCTTGTGCTTAAATTAAAAGTCTAAGTCCGGTACAGGATGTTTATACAATAACGGGTAATGGCAATATCTCTGTAACAATAGAGAGCTTCATAGTTTTTGCGTATTTTTTAATATTATTTTTTAGGCATGATGATGACATCAAATTTCTTTTCCTTTCAAGTTTAATAGAAAGACTACAGAATTTTATCGTTTTAAATTTTTAGTTCCTTTAGAATATCAATCTATTGCATGTGCAAGTTTCATAGTAAGAAGAGCACGTAAAAATCATTTCAATGAATCACATTCCTAGCATATCTTGTAAATCCAAACAAAAACATTAATACATTTCATTTTAATTAAATTATAAAATTAGTTAAAAATAGTCATCTCTTTCTTACAGCTAAGCATATTTTGTCAGAAAGTCAGCATTGTAGTACATGAATGATATGTATGAAAAGTGTGTGCTATAATTATTATTTATTGAAGTATTATAAATTATGAGTGATATTTTTTAATATATTAGGTGCGCAACTAAGTTCTCGCTGTTTTTTTGATGAAAATGCATCTTTATTGTGAAAAAATGTTTACAAATGAATCATTCAAAATATTGCCCATCGTTAGCGACAACTTTTGCCCATCTTTCTGGCAGAGCTCGAATACTGTCACGGTAGAAGTGTTCGTCTTTTGAGGCTATCCACGAATCAAGCCACTTTGAGATGTCTTCATATGAGCGGAACTGCTGATTAGCCAGACCATGTGCCATCGAACGGAACAAGTAATAAACGGACGACGCAATATCTGGGGAATATGGCGGGTGGGGTAGGACCTCCCATTTGAGCGTTTCTAAGTAGGTTTTAACGGGTTTGGCAACGTGAGGCCGAGCGTTGTCATGCTGTAGAATCACTTTTTCGTGCCTCTGCTCGTATTGTGGCCGCTTTTCGGGGAGTGCTCGGCTCATTCGCATCAATTGAGTTCGATACCGTTCCCCAGTGATAGTTTCGTTCGGTTTCAACAGCTCATAATAAATAGTACCGCCCTGGTCCTACCAAATACACAGCAAAACCTTCGCAGCTTGAATATTCGGCCGAACCGACGACGTAGAAGCATGACCGGGCAGTCCCCATGATTTTGTTCTCTTTGGGTTGCTGTAATGAATCCATTTTTCATCACCCGTAACGATGCGATGAAGAAAACCCTTCCTTTTTTGCCGCTGGAGCAGTTGTTCACAGGCGAAAAAACGACGCTCAACGTCTCTTGGCTTCAAATCATAAGGAACCCAAGTTTCTTGTTTTTGAATCATTCCCAAAGCACGCAATCGCTGGGAAATGACTTGGCGGGTAACTCCTAATACTGAAGCAAGCTCTTTTTGCGTTTGGCACGGATCCTCGTCGAGCAATGCCTCCAATTCAGCGTCTTCGAAGGTTTTTGATCTTCCTTCACGCGAACGGTCGTCAACATCGAAATCACGGTCTTTGAAGCGACGAAACTAATCACAACACGTTGTTTTACTTAGCGCAGCATATCCGTAAACTTTTTGGAGTTCTCGATGCGCTTTAGCCGCCGTTTTCTTCGAACGAAAGAAGAAAAGCGACACTTCCCGCAAATGACGATTATTTGGCACAAAATCAGACATTTTCACACAACCAAAAGTATATGATGCATAAACAAAATCACTAATGTGTCAAAGCGGTTTGTTTACCATATGTCTAGGCTTGGTTCATGACGTTTTGGTTATGTCACAATCGACCAGCACTTACTACTGGAGCCTTCTCTTGAAAAACAGCGAGAACTTAGTTGCGCCCCTAACATATAACTTGCTGAGTTGACTATAACTTGTGTAGAATAATAAAAAAAAATCTATATTTACATTCTATTGTTAGACCATAAGATCTGTCTCAGGCATGGGTATCGACAAAAATTTTAGTAAATCTGTATAGCGATGAATGGAATGTATAATAATAAAATTTGATATTAAAATTGAATTTTTTCTTCTAACCGTATTGACATATTCTGCTATACTCAATCAAATTACTTGTATAGTATATTAATACCCAACATTTAAATAAATAAATAAATAAACAAACTCACTGAATCATACAATCCACATAATTTTACATTAAATTCTGAGAAATCAAATTTTATTTTTAATTTAAATTTTTAATTGCGATTCCATTAATTTATATTACCCTCGTTACGAGTAATTATAAGACCGACCAGAAATTTACTATAACTAAAACATAATTATTAACTTATCCTAAAACATCAAACAAAATCCATTTTTTTCTTTAACCCGTTTGTTCATATTTCCAATAGTTTCCAATAATTTCCACAACTTTTGCTTCAATTACGGTGTCGACATAACCTTCTCATGCATATAGGGCTTATTTGTGTTCTTTATAAGTAGTTTTAAAAGCTTATTCATTTTCTAATACTGTTTTTAAATTCATTGAAAATTGTTTTTTAATATTCACTTAAATACACCAACAACAAATTCTACTTCCCAATTACAGGCTAGTTACTACAGCTATCCAACACAAACATCTACATCTACTAAATACGCTACTATTATCATGAACTGAAAAACCATTTTCGAAATTCAAAAGTAATTTAAATGCATTCCTTCTCCAAAATGGCTTCTACACGATAACGGAGTTCCTGAAGAGGGTTAAGTCAATGAAGCATTAAGTTATATACTTTCTTATGTATACATTCACACCTTTACACCGCATGCATATATAGGCACACACACACGCACAGATACACACCAACTCACACGTTACAACGTTATCAATATATTTGTATAATATAATAAAGTATATTATTATTATATATTAAATAAACTATAAGTAGGATCCTGCCGTTGCCACTATTATATACATTTATCCACAAACCAGTCTTACAGAAATACATGGATATACATACGTTATGTGTAAGTATGTATCACTTATGCATACATTCTTTCCTTAACAGTTCAATGTGTTAGGGCAAGAACGGTCGGATAGGGGAAAGCAGCGAAATTAAGATCAGTCTTAGCTTTGCAAAATTGTTGCACGACTCTATTCTCCCATCGTTTTCTTAAAATGTCTGTATTTTGTACGTGCCTTGTCATAATGGTCCTAGTTGCAGACCTATTGTATAGGTGGAACTATACACGTATTGCGTTGATAAAAAACTTCTTTTCAATAGAAATAAAAAAATATATGAAATTTGACGCTACATTTGAAACAAAAAATTAAAGAATGAAAAGAGCTATGCAGTTATTTTAAATTGTATGCAGATATTGGTTTTTACGACAATTGCCTATAGTTGTACATAGATATTTTATAGAACATAGTCTTTTATTATGCTTTAATTGAGCGCTTTGTATCAAACAAATGGTCAAGATTAGACATTGTGGTTTGATTTTTATACACTTTAATCCCATTTTATAAAGCAATATTTTAATACAAAATGTGTCACATGGAACTTACTTCATACTATTAATTTATATAAGGTTGGAAAAATAATTTGTTGTTGTAAATTAGGGCCACGTTTTAGTTAAGGGTCCTGTCTGTAAAAGGTTGAACAGAAATATATCGCCAAAACAAAGTTATGATTGTAATATATTATTTTATTCTTAATATTAAGGGAGGCCAATTTATCACAGGTAGGAGGTCTAAAATTTTCAAACAGATATAAATTTTAAACATATATTTATAACAACTATTGCTGTCAGAGATGTGCTGATGTTTTGTGAAATTTCTGTGTTCTTTATTATCTCCATTACGTTACTACTAAGCAATAGTACTTTTCGGCACTACAGAGCTCCGTAATAGAATAAGATACTTATATTCAGAGCAATAGCGCTTTTTATGGTGATTGTTAAATTATGAGGAATATATCAGTACGAGTGCAGAAAATATTTCCAACTAACGTTTCTTACACAGCACTGGTGTATGTGTGTGTGTTTATCATCGAAAGTCTTCGGGTAGATTTAAGATTTTAACAGTAGAGGTTATTGACGATATACGTCAACAAATGGAACAGAATCCTAATAAATTTTAAAGAAAGTTTTTTCAATGAACGCGTATTTTTTAATTAAACATTAAAGTTGTTCGTTTTTTGTTGTCATAGGATTACGGGAGGATATTTTTATATAATATACCTAGCAATGAATCAAATAAAAGGATTATTATGTTCCTTCAACATTTATATATATTTAATTTAAAGTTTCTGTGTTAATGTGATCCCTTTAAAAAACTGTCTAATTGCAATATAGAACCGGAAAGCCATTGCCATTGATTTCACCCTTGAACACTGCATATTCGCATTTTGGCAAGGGAGATTTCTTGTGCACTCACTGCGTTTACTTTTGCTTCCTTGGAGAGTTTTAGTAATATATCTGATTATAACGTCCGAAGAAAAATCTTGTTAGCTTGTTTTAACGCATCCAACTTTTCCTGGCAAGCTTCTCGCTTGAGTTATTGTTCTGTTATAAGCAGTCCGGAAATCTATTTCGTTTGCATTTTGTTCATCTCTAAATCTACATGTGAAATTTAAAAACTTGTCAGGTTTCTGAATTTCAATTGAAATATATCGAATCTAATTATAATATATACCGAACTATCAATTTCTAAAACATTTTATAGATTTTCTGCGTTTTCACAATTCAAACTGCTATAAAAGCTCCCTATTTTATATACTACCTGGTCAAAATACTTATAAAAGTTGATATTGCTTGGTGTTTAAAAATCATCGCCAATCATCCTTGTTTTCATGGCTAGGTAGTAGCATTACGAAAATAATTACGCTTCCGTCTTTACAAAATAGCAACAAAAAATAATATTTAAAGAGAAATTATGGTCTTATTTCAATAAGAAACACGTATGATTTAACTACAAAGACAATCAGCAATTTTTGAATGTGAATCACTGTTCAAACAATTAAAATTTCCATAACGGAAATTATAGTGTTGTACAAGTTATAATATTTTTCTACCAATTCTACAAGTACACCAATTTAATTCGTTATTTTTCATTACATTGAAACAGCTACAACGTTTTAGAAATTTATTCTGAGACAAAGAATTGCATATTGGATTCATGTTTTTAGATGGTAAACAAATAATTTCGCAATAAGGAATTTTGAATGGCTTGGCAAATATTTTCTTCTACATTTCGTTCTACCTTTGCTTGTACTTACCCTGTGAGACTACTACAAATTTAACAATTATTTTTAATAGGATCATTGCTACTTCTCTCCCAGAAGATTTAAAAATTAAAAGGATTTGAATTATTGACTAACCAAAGAATATTAACATGATCGAAATTATTGCTTTCAGATTTATCAATGGACACTATTACACAAACTTAGTTAAAACGTTATTGCAACACATTATGTGGTCTTTAAAGTTTGGGGAGTTACGGAACGCTTTGAAGGATTTCAATAGCTTTACTAATGTAAAGCTATTGAACGCATAAATTGTTCCGCGACTCGAGAAATATTATTGAGCAGTGTAGTAAAGTATTTTAAGAAAAAAAGGCATAATTTCACTAGAAATATGAGCAAATGTTGATAACGTAAATTATTTTCAATAATATTTATTATTAAAAAATGCACATTTTATAATCCAATTTGCTGACGTAATCTGTTCATACGAAACGGTGTACTCATTTTCCTTATTTGTACTTAAATGTCGTTTCTCTTGGCGTTGTTACTTCAATCGGCCTGTTTTAATTAATAAAAGCATCTACAGTTTCCAATTTGTCGAATGTCTGGCGTTCTGTTATAAACAGTAATTTATCATCCAAAAACTACAGGGCATATTGTGAAAACGTACGGCCAAAGTAAATAAAACATTATTTAACTTTAACTTTGATTTATTTTTACTGGCAGTATTGTTACTTATGTATGTGTAATTCATAATAAGCTATAGCATGATTTTGTAATACAGAAGATTGTATTATATACATATTTTATATAATATATAATAATATATTTAAGGAATATGTTCTCCACGTGAAGTTTATTTGGCGGGTGTTTACGCAATTTAAACATTAAATAGCACCTAACTTAAAATTATAACAAGTAAAATACATTCAAGCTTTTGCTATAATTAAAATAAAGAAGGTAATATGTTTACAGAAATTATAAATGCCTAAATATTCTGTTATTCATCTAATAAGTTGAACAAATGTTAGTCAAAATATGGTTTATGTTGTCTAGACTTTAGATCAATATGGTTTAGATAGTGAATAATATTAATATGAGCAACCACAACTTCCCAGTATATAAAAGCAAAAATCAATACATTTTCTAAAGGATATAAAAAGCTAAGTAGGAAATTAAAGGTTACATTTCCATTGTACTGTATATCTATCTGTGCGTACACACGTAATCAATTTAATCCTAATGCCTAGTAAAGCATAAGAGATCCGATTAAAGCACACTGGCAAATAAAATCCCGTTCATCATAAAAATCAAGTTTGCTTATTTTTAATATTATTTGCTAATATAAGCTGACTTTAGATTTAACGTATTTAATAGATTATGAATAAATTATAAATAAAAGTAGTCTTTTTGATACTATTAACATAAAATAATAAGAAAGCGTTAAGAACTACGGATAAAAGTAAATGTTAATCAATTGGCGCTATACTGAATGCTCTGCATTTATATAGATAATTATAAAAATTAATATTTAATCATAGCTCTATTAGTTTGTAAAACTTATTGAAGTCTTGTTGGGATTGACGAAATAATGCTTTTTCAAAGATTCTTGTCTTAGTTTTCTGTTTCTACAATCAGTTCTTTTAGTTTCTTTGATGCCTCACTAAGCTTCTTCTTCCTTTCTCTGGTTCTCGTTCTTTGCCAGTCTTTTTGGAATTTTCTTTGTATGTGCCATTTTATTATCGTATTTTGGCAGGCAATGAGCTGTGGAGACGGTGACCGGTCCGTTACCATCTTTGATAGAAACGCTTATAGCTTGTAAATATTTTTTAAGTATTCGCGAAGTTTCATTTCCCCCCTCATTATTACTGCTGGTACTATAGACTTTTTCATCCGTGTGTCTAGTATGGTACAATAGTGTTGTCTTATGAAATATGTCGCAAATATTAATATTATATCTATGTTGTTATTCTTTATGAATGCTTTTACTCGAGGACAATTGAAAAAACTTAACTCATTTTTTAAATTTTTCAGTGTAATATAGAATAAGCAATTAGTATATATTGTTGACATTTTTTAAAAGCTTAATGAATTCTAGAGTGCAAGGCCGTATGAAAATATAATTTCGATCAACTTCGCTTTCAAACTGCCATCAGACTAGCAATTAAAAAGAGAGAGACAAGGAAGGCTGGACTCATTAAAATGGATGGATACCGGAAACTTATGAAGGGATTATTCTTTCATCACAGAGAAGACCTTGGATGTTTTACTTATATTTGTGCGAATTTATGCGAATCTGCATTTTTTTACAATGAAAGTAATGAAGTTTAAACGCAGAACAGCACACGATGACATTGATCGTGAAATGCGTATGAGTTTGTCTCATTTACGAGCCACTTTTCTGAAAGTTGTGTGCAAAAGGATAAGTGTCTCATTGCCTTTTTAAATTTTATATTGTTTTTAGTTATTCTAATTTATTCATTTTATGGAAATACGCTACGCTATGCTATTGTTATTTTAAAATTACATCTCATTCAATTAATATTTTTTGTTATTACTCATATTCCAAGTATAAATATGTAGATGGCCTCAAGAAAATAATTTAATTAACTAAGAAATACCCGAGTCTCGACTAAAGTACATAGCTAAAAAACAGAAGGAATTTGGTTAGGCTGTCGTGAAAAAATATGTTCCTAACTGTATAGCAGGTAAAAAAAAGAACCTGCTTTAGAGGGCTAATGATTATACGAACTGTACGTCAATAGTGGTGGTAACATTTTTAAATACCGTTTATTATTCTCCTCCAAGAGTTTGATAATTTATATTTTTTAATATAAATCTATCGAAAACATCTTCTAAAATTCAAAATAATAATTATAGGCATTTTAACTTATAGTCATTTTGGTAAGATAATTACTATGGAAATAGATTTTATCAATATTTATACAAAAATAAACGAAAATGAATGACTCACGATTAAATGAATTTTAGAAACTTTCCTATTTCGTAAACGTAAAAAAAACGTACAAACTGTCATTGTTATTTTTTCATTTTCTGTTCTCGAATTAATGCAGTTTACTAAAGAAAATGTTTTTTTAAAGGGAATACAAATGTGATCAGAGGAAATTTTGTCCAGCGTGACGTTGGAAAATCACACGCTTCCGTAATTAAATTCTTTTCTACAGATGCTAAAGTTTCAGTATTGCTAGAATAACATAAAGATGAATTCTTTTTGTTTAAAAATAGAAACAAATGTTATTTTAATGAACTAGATTATTTTTAGATATATTACATTGTTTCGAAGTGATAATTTATTTTATGTGTATATTTTAGTAAGTAAATTAGTTGATACATTTAATTACTTTGTAAAGATAAACATACAAGTTTTAAGCAGCGTATTTGAGTCAAAGAAAATAACACTCGAAAATTGCAGGGAAATACTTAAATGTTTTAAACGAAAATAGTAAAGCAGTCGTCTTAATAATATACATCTACATAAAACTGTTGGACAATTGAAAACGTATTAATCTTGACGTAAGCCTTCAAGAATTGTCATTTAATGGATTTGTGTTTTAAACAATATAAACCACTAAGGTAACTATGAATATTTTCATAGAAAACGAGGGAGTTTATTTAGTAGTTTTAGAATTTAGATTTCCATGGAATATACATCATACAATTAACAAAATTCATTCAAAAATAAAAAATATTAAATACTTTGATACCTGTATAATAATTCAAAGCACTGATATCTAAAAATTAGTATATAGATTTTTTTATTTTCAATGTTTAGTATGCAATCTGTTGTCTCTATAATTATTTAATTAGTTTAATTAGCTTAGGTTTTAGTTTGTAGTCTATTTAGTTGGTTTTGCATGTCAACTAGAAATGTCTTCTAATCGAAAATATATATAAAGCAATCTAAAAGTCTCAGAAGGGTACGGAAAATAAATTAAAATTTCTATTACTTTACACTATTTTCTTAATAACTCGATAATTAATAGAAATAACAGCAAAATCACTCTCCGACTGTTCCGAACATTCAGTAAACGGAAGCTTTATGATTGAATAGTTCAACTAATATTGGACACAGGAAAAAACTGCATCTATTAAATACTTTGAGTGTATAATAACAGATATTAAATTTTCAATAATGTTCAACTTAACGATTGACGTTTAACGATTGACGATTAATAAATGTTGCCGTTGCAATTGAAAATATTTACTTTTAATGTTTAATTGAAATTCTCTCCATGTTAATTTTCCACTGTACTATTTTTTCCCTTTGGAGGTTATTGGCCGTGGAAGTCGCTAAAATATTGTTACCTTATTTGATTTATTCTAAATTTCCTAAATATTATCCATTGTACTCAATCTCGTACTACTGTCCTTAATCTGTACAGATTTAGAGAAGTTCGGTTGTTGTACATTGTAGATTACCTTAGATTAATGACTCGTATTTGTGATCGAATGCCTCATATTCTCGCAAGATATAATTGACCGTTTTTGAATCTCTAATGCACAATCTTCAATTAAAGTTTTAATTATATCTGCCAATTTTGTTCAGGAATTGCCTAATAGGCGCGTGGCCTCTGGACCATTCCGTTATTATTATAAGCTGATTTTTTTCAATGAATACTTAATCTGAATAATTCTCCAGCCTGTTTTATCGCCGATAGAGTCAATGTCACCTTCATTCTTACATATCTCTATCTCTTCAATATGCTATATGCTGAGCGCTGGTCCACTGTCCTATTACATTAGGCACTGCCAGTATAGCTTCCTGTTTAATATATAATTAAGATGGTTTTTCTCTGACGAACTCAATAGTTTTTTCGCTGTCTGTTAGTCAGACACTACTAAAGCTCCTCAATTCTCCTAGTGCAGCCTAGCTGTCGATAAGAATGTTGATCCATTTATGCCAGTAAACCCTTTCCTTAATTTCTTTCGCACATTTCGGAATTGCATAAATCCCTGCTTGGAATACCGACGCGTATATCCCCAAATAAAGCCTGTAGGTTATTTCTAAGATTTTTAGCTATACGTACGCTTCGGCGACAAGTACACCATCATATTTTTTTCCCAATAAAATAAAAACCTAGGGAAAGTAGTCGAAAAGAAAGACACATAAGTATGTAGTTAAAATTAGAAAGGAGACAAATAATAATTTTTATTTCGTTTACTCATGTCAAAGAAAAAGTAACATACAATCTATGACTTTTAAATAAATTATTGACAGATTTAAGAAAAATACAATATAAGATGCAACTTTGTGTTACAAATTTCTCGTATCTAGTCTTCCACTTGAACCTTCACATAACGAATCTTAACATAATATTGAACACAAAAATTACTCAAACTAACTTATAATTATACGTTCAGCGCTGTAGAAGAGAAAAGAACAAAATACTTAAACAAAGAAAGTTTTAGTTTCTATTCGCAATATCGAGGAGATGGCTCTGTTTACCCAAATTCTAAATCTCTTCACTGTGACTATTTTGAAGTATGTAAGGGACAGTGTTATATATTTTACAAAGATTAAGCGAGGAATTCCTAATAATTAGATTATGTACTACTATCCGAAGAGATATTCTACGGAACAAGTACGGAATATTGAAACAAATAGAAAAGATATTTAAAAGGTCCTTAATTAATAATGACATGAAGAGTATACGCATGCTATACAGACAAGATTTTTTCTAGATATGAAGACTGAAATCTTTTTCAGGCAAGTGAGGATCTTGTGTAAGGCTTACGGCATCTGTTAAAAGAATAGTGATAGCTCAAATAACATGGAAATCATCAAATATCTTCGATAATCAGCAAATTTAATAAAGAGAAAAAAATTAGATTGTTCATAAAAACGTTAACGATAGATTTATCTATTACGTATATTGTGTAAATAAAACTTGATGTACTACTTTAAGAACGAATTATGTAAGATAAATGGTGTAGGCGCTGGCTACAAATTCCTGTCTAAATCGAGAAGAATTGAAGAACGGGGCCAAGAAAGTAAGAGTCCTCCCAGTTGAAATCATCAAAAAGAAATTCTTTAATTGCATGAAGCAGAAGATAAAAAGCCAATAAGGAAAAATAGCCAGCATTATATGACATTAGGGGTAGGATAGCACGAATCCTGTTTAGAACAAGTCATTTATTTTTTAAGGAAATCCATTTAATTTTTTGTTTTGATCATTATATTTGAATTAAGTATATTTAGTAGCTTTTCTTTTAAGTTGAAGTATTTATCCAGCCTTTTTAATCACAATTTTAAATTATTTTAGAAATTAGTTAGTTTTGTATGTACTATAGGTTAGTTTTCCGTGTTTCATAATCTCATGGAAGTAGTAGTGGGAATTTAACATAATGTAAAATAAATATATATATATATATATATATATATATATATATATATATATATTGGCAATGGAACTTCGTTAATTATCTACCATTATACATTATTAATCTCACCCAGGGAATTCATTAATTCATTGTTGAGACATAGGGTAGTGAATCGGGAGGTTTCAGTCATAATACATATGTTTCAAATATCAAGAAAAGCATCGGACAATATCGTAGATAATTAGTGGTTTTGCTAGATAGAAAGAAGGACAGATAATTAGGCCAGTATATTAACACAGTGAATATTAGAGAGGTATTGAACAGTAACGGGTGAGGATTACGATAGCAATAATACTACCGGGTATATGTCTGCAAAGTCAATTGTCATAATATACATGTTTTTCTGCCACAAATTCTCGCCACGCGTTACACTACTAAGTCATTCACATTAGATGTTATAAATAGTTGCACAAAAAATATCGGGTTACTGAATTGTAATTATAGAATTGTAATTTTAAACATTTTCATTTAATCGCTTATTAACCGTTAACAATTTCATTTATTTTATGTGATCATCGTAATGTAATGTCCTGCAATATACTAATTTTCATAACATAACACTAAAAAAAATATACTTCAGTAGTCTGATATTCTTTTATGCAATTATCTACAAAGTTAAACTAGTATTTAAGTGTATAAGTATCTAGTTTAACATATTTCGAATGTCTCTCGTAACGAGAGAATTAGCGAGGGAACCGTACGAGGATAGTTTGACAAGTAGTGAGAATGATACATAGGTGGCGCTCTAATTGGTAAAACAAATACACTGTAATTTAGGTTGCCTATTTTTATGTTTACATTCCGATATTTAGATAAATCGGTTGATTTGTTTATTTTTGACAGCTGATTGAAAAAGAAGCAACACGTCGTTTTGTTGAAATGGAAGAAGCAGAGTATCGTACAGTGATTAAATACTTCGTAATTAAGGATATGAAAGCTACCGGAATAAAAGATGAGTTACGGGAAACATTAGGTGAATATGCTCCATCATCCGCCACAATAAGTAGATGGGTAAATGAATTTAAACGTGGTAGAACAAGCTGTGTTGATGAAGCGCGCTCTGGAGCACCCAAAATCGTAACTTCTAGAGAAATGATTATAAAAATCCATAATATTATTACGCAAGATCGACGACTCAAAGTAAGAGAGATAGCAGACATGGTAAATATTTCAACAGAACGCGTACACCACATTTTACCGAAAGAATTGGGCCTTTCCAAGCTTTCGGCAAGATGGGTGCCGCGATTGCTTACGACTGATCAAAAGTTCACTCGTTTGCGCATTTCCACATTTCCACATCCATTTTTCCACAACAGTTGAAACAATGGTTAGAACGTGGTTCTGCACCTCCAAAGAAAGCGAAAACCACTTTATCGGCAAACAAGGTAATGGCATCAATTTTTTGGGATTCAAAGGGCATTTTGCTCATTGATTACCTTCAGAAAGGTGCCACAATAAACGGACAATATTATGCAGAACTTCTACAAAAATTAAATGTTGAGATTCGTGCTAAACGACCAGGAATGGCAAAGAAAATGATTCTGTTTCACCAGGACAAAGCTCCTTCGCATACCAGCTCAGTTGCGATGTTCAAAATTCACGAGTTGCATTTCCAATTAGTACCGCATGCGCCTTATTCGCCAGATCTAGCCTCTTCCGACTTCCATCTTCTTCCAAAATTGAAAACGGCACTAGGTGGAAAGAAATTTTCCTCTAACGACTAGCTTATTATCTTCGTAATTGAATATTTTGCAAGCCTTCCGGAATTGCATTTTAGAGATGACATAAGGGCATTGGAGCACCGTTGGAATAAATGTATTGCTCTTTTAGGAGAATATATTGAAAAACAAAAATTATTTTGTATTTAAAAAATTCGTCTTTCTTTTCCATTTTCAGTACTTGTCGAACTACCCTCGTATGTGCATTATGACCATTGACCGTGTAAAGATTCAGCCGATATATTAGGAGGCATGTAAGATATAAAGGTAATAAGGAGTAATAAAGTAATTTGAAAAAATGAAGTACTTTTTTTCGTTGATTCACAAAATAGCATAGATAACACTTAGAGATATGTTTCTAAAAAAAGTAGCAGTTATAAATATATATATATATAGACTTACCTACATGTGCTATAATATAATTTTGAAAGGAAGAGAAGAGAAATGGGACCTTGGTAATACGATATGAAAACTATCTATTAAATGTAATAAATAATAGGCTATAACTATACATATACTCTATATAAACGAACGAATTCTATGAATTGTTCTGTGTCTAGATGTCTCATGTGGAAAATCCATACAAGTAAATGACTTCATTATTATTATTGCCATAAATGATATAAATCTCCTAATGGGAAATATGATTAATAAAGTAAAGCAGAGATTCAATGATAACATACAAAAAAAGCATGGCATAATACACGACAAAGTCGAACGCCTAAAATAAATTATCTACACGGAAATTAAAATCAATAAAGCTAAGTAGCCTAACATTTCCAGAAATATAGAAAAGTAGGGAGTGAAACGAACAATAAAATTGGATCGCTGACGATATTGCTTTTGCATGCAACGACCTAACTTAAGGTATTTTGAACTTGCCTGAGGCGCAAAATTTGAGATGAAGGAGGATAATTGGTATGTGATACAGTCCACAATTTATTGTTTTCAACTATTGTCATACGTAAACTTATTTCCTATTTACAATAAATGTGTGAGAAAATGGAAAATTAATGCGATAACTACTAAAAAAATAAATCTTTCTAACTATAAAAAAATCAATCTAAACTCGATATTAAGATTTCTAATGAAGAAATCGGTCTGTGAAGAAAAATATTTACATACAGTTGAGCTTACTATAACGCTAAATATATGTAGTTCATATACCCCGTTGTAAGTTAATATATAATAACGTAGATACGTAAACAGTAACACAAATCTATAAAAAATTTTCGTGGAAATTTACAAACACAAACTTTTCAAATACGATTCTATATTCAGATTGAATGAAAATACATAAAGAAATAGAAATTATATGTTGTTGATTTAAGAACACGCAATTATTTGTTCACGTTCACAAAAAATTCTCCTTCGCATTTCAGTAATGTAATGTAAGTTTGTAAATTATTAAATCCCGAGAACTTTTATGTGTCAGCTGTTCTGTTATTTTTATAAGTAGCAAGCTACTGATCTTTGTGATATTACGAAATATTATAAATTCGTTCGTAAATTTTTTAAAAATTGTGAACTGTTTAACATTTTGTGGTGATATGGACTTTGTAATTGAATATTATAAATATTATTTTCCACTATAACCGATATAATTATTTAACGAATTTTTATTGAAAAAGTGCAATTATAGTAGGTACAGTGACAAATAAAATTTATAATAATAAATTAACACTAAGAAGTAGGAAGTAAATTACATTTGTAATTTATGATGTAATGTGGTGGTTGTGGTTTTCTACGGCCTTCATGACTTCGGTGCAGTGTATCACGATTTTTCAATCTGCATGCCGTTTGTAAAATTAGTTTTTTATATTTTAGACAGTTCGAAAGCATAAAGGATTTTTATATTTAAATATTTAATTAAAAGTTTAATGATATAATATTGCCGTTTCCTGCATTGTCAAAAGATTAATAATAATCGTATTCGTTTTTGTTTAATATCTCTTTATATATTTACGATTATTAGCTTTTCCATTAAAATCCCGAAAGCTGTTACGAATTTATGAAGGTATTCAGATTGACAAACATTAATTTGTCATCTCTCACTTAATTGATTTTGAAACACATTTTGAAGGCATCTGAAAGCGTATATAACTTACGTATATATGTATTTCTTTTTACCAATCAACTTTTAGATGAAGGAGGTTTCATCGTTAAAATTAAACTAATTTAATCGAGGAAGCGTTGTGTCTTGCAACGTGAAACAACACGATGACGAGTATCGTTTTGTAAAGATTTCATGAAAACGTGTCTCTAGTAGTCTATCTCTGTCCGACATAAAATCGTGTTTCTTTTAAAGTCAACACGATTATTTTTAGATAGAGATGTTCTCAAAATATATACATTTAAATTTAAATGCACATTCGTCTCTGTGAATGTGTTGGTGCGTGTCTCTTGTGTATATGTTAGCTGAACGAACTTGAAATAGGTCAGTGGCAACGAACTCACTCCTCTTCTAATTTTATTTTACTGTTGCATATGAATTGACTTTTTTATTGATTTTAAATATCAGGGAAATTTTGGCATTCAGTTACGGAATACTAGAAAACACGCGGACCCGGTGTAAAATGTTAGGAATTAAAATTAAAACGAAGCAATCTAGACCTTAAATAATGTTAATCCGATATTTTTCTGGCTTTTTTCAAATTTTGAAATTGTTTATTATTATTATTTAAACATAATTTTCTTCTTAAATGTTCTAAATTATTAGTTAATAAATAAATACTACATTGAATTCATTGGCAAAGAATATCACATACGAAGTTCTACTGAACCGTATGTGGACTGAAAATAAAGAAAAGAACTTTTTTGTTTCTCTCCATAATCTCTGCCATCTTGATGCGTTTGGCCTAGCGAAAATCTCAATGCCTTGACAAAATTCAGAAGTCTCAAATTGGTTAAAGAAAGCACCCACAGCAGCTTTAACATTGTTGCTTAAAAAAATTTTTGATTTGTAATCTATTTTTTAGGCGTGAAAGAAGGTAATAATCAGACGGTGCTAAATCTGGCGAATAAGGTGAATGAGGCAACATATTGCAGTCTAATTTTAATGGCTATTCTCTCCTGCGCAGAGCACAGCCGTTGCCGTCTTTGGGAGAAAAAGACTATTGTGCCGCCATTGTTTAGATTATTGTTTTATTACGAACATATAGTGATAAATCCAAGCCTCAGATGTGGTAATAAATCAGAAGGTAAAATCTACATTGTTTTTTCAAAAACCCTCGAAACACCCTCATTCGCACCAATTTTTGGTCAGCACTGAACAGACGTGGGACTTATCACACACACTTTTTCATAGATAATAGTTCATTCAAAATGAATGTTTTGCGTTCTCTAGTGATATGTACGGTCTTTGACGCTTTGAAACAACACGTTTTCAACATCGTAGCTTGTAATTTTCCAATAGTTTCCGGTAGAGTGGTAGATTTCGCCGGTCCAGTACATGGTGCATCTTTAACGGTTATATGACCACAGTTGAACTCACTAATCCATCTATCAACAGTGGAAAATGAAGAAGTCACGTTCTTCAGGCCATCTTTAACTCGCTATGAACATTTGTTATTAGTAAGCTTTTCAAGAAGAAGTACTTAATGAAGAAGTACTAACTTCAACACTATCCATTTCGTCAGAGAGTTGAAGGTGCTCTTAACTAAACAGTCGTGGCAATGAAACTAATAAATGTAGCAATCTGAAATTTGACATTAGAGAGACAACATCGCATCACAAAATTCGGCTAATTCTTCCAAATCTTTATTGGAGAGCACCGAACCATGGCTTTCTAAAACTTCTGCTACATCTTCAGTTGGAACATCGTCGAATTTTACCTTTAGCATAAGTCTGTTAATATATTCAATAAATTTCTCATTCTGATGTACTACTTCTTCAAAATCGTATGCAAACGTTGGATGAAGTTTGCGCCATACACTATTATACACTTATTAATGCTTTTGAAAATATCAAAAGACCGCCAAAAGTCTTTAATTGTTTTTTCTGAAGTGTCAAAATAATGTGCTTTAAAAGTTGCAATAACGTTTTTATCCATCGGTTGCAAAAATATTGTAGTAGGATATATTTCAACATATATTATCCATACTTAAATTTAGCAAATTTTCAAAATATCTATAATGATTTTGTTTTTCAAGTTGATCTGTGCATATTTAAGGAGTTCAATACAGGTGATTATGTAAATAAAGATTTCTACGCAGGTATTATTTTTATCCGGTACTGTACACATAAAAGTTATTTAAAAATATTAAATGTGTATGTAGTAGAAAAAATAAATGGAATAATAAATGAAAGTATTGAATTTAATAGATGCATGTCGTGGAAAATTCGTAAACACATTATTGCTGCAATAAACTCCCTTCCCTAGTCAGACCAGGGGAACGGGGACCGATTTAATGGGACCAGCGTAAATGGGATACCCCCATTCTCGTATTAGTAATACCTATCCTTAGGTACGAAAAATTGTTACCAATTCATTTCAGACACCTTAATTGGTGAACAAAAAAAACGAATAAACGAATGGATTTCATAAAAAGCACTACAGACGATAATGCTTCGAATGCGATCTATCTATTAAACAGCAAATTTCAAACGAGAGAATGGAGTGATGTGGATGAAGGGCAATCCGAAAGTTCATAGTCTGCTTAATCCACTTTGAATTCGTCTCTCCAGATCAAACGGTCAATGCGGTACTTTTATAAGAAGGTTTAAGATCGCTTTCTGAAACGAATACGGTGAGTGCATTCAAATCTTTACTATTCTGATAATCGATTTCTTCTTAACGACCAGGCAGCGGCATATTCGTCTTTATTTATCGCTCAGTTTCTGATCAGAAGAGATAGTATTTAACTTCTACTTCTAATTTTATGCAGTACTAGCCGGATTTAACCTCTGCACTTTTTTTTTGTTCTGGAAATTGAAAATTGTGCTAAAAGGGGAGCATTTGATGACGTTGAATCCATATAAATAACCGTGACACGTATTTTGAGAAATATTCCAGAAAAAGATTTCGCAGATATTTCAACAATTTTATAAGTATTCAGAGAAAGAGGAAAAGGACGATCGTGTGGAAAATTAAATAAAACTTATTCATTTATTTCTTTTTTCTGTCTATAAAGAACTTATTTTTAGTAATTACTAGAACTATATCTTGCATATTCCAATAAATTTATATTTTTATTTTATTTTTTTTTAATAGAAAAAAATAAATAGTTTGGTGAAAATGCATTATCTCCACATAAAAATAGTGATTTAAGATGTTTAAATTAAAAACTTTCAGTTTATTTTCTTGAACGCTAAGTCCGGATGATATTAATTGATTTGACATTTTATTTATTTTTAGTGTAAATAAATATAATTTATCGATTGGGGAAATGTATAATATAATTAAACAAATCGATTTAAAAAGACCCATACTTTTTATCATTTATAATTGTTTTATTCAAACAATAGAATACGTTTTCCCACTGGTAGCCATTAATTTTAAATTTAAATAGCGGAAGCTATATAATTAACAATGTTTATACTTGACTGAGTCATCTGATTTCAAAGAAAATATATGGGAAATGCTTGGTTTCTTTAGGCACATATATACGTTTGTATAACGAAAATCACGTTTCACATATTTTAATATGAAATTTAAGCTGCATGTAAGTTTTAGTATACAAAAGTTGACCACTGAAACTGCAGTTATTGGAAATTTTTATTTTTATTTATCACCTACTTGGCAACGACTACATATTTTTTAAATAGATTTTGAATGTATATATATTGCCAGATTTAAAGTTTAATCTTTATGAATGTTCATGCTATCTTCTTTAATTAAACATTGAGGTGTATTATAATATGACAATTTTTTTTAAAGAGAAACTATTAGAAAGAAAAAAGTGTTAATTTTCATCAAAAAATTTGTAATTTGAAAACAGGATGGCACAACGTGAACTATTTCTTAATGGAATATTTTTGATACTTTTTGCACTCTATCACTATTCGCAATATTATTACAAACTTGTTTTAATATGTTAAAAGCGGTGTTTTTCTTTAATACGCTTTTGAACTTTTCTTCGACGCCTTCATTTTTTTGATCGTCTATTTGTAGGGACTCCGTCAATGCCATCGCAACATTTTGTAATTTCTCTATTACGTTAGCCACTCCTTTATATTTGGTATGAATAGTTTTTAAATATCTCCAAATTGTGTCTGACCTTCCTGCAGCCTCGGCGAGATTAAACTGTAGCATAACAGATTTTATTTGCTGTAAATATTCAGTATAATAAAAAGTTACCTTCAACCATGCTCCCCAACGTGTTGGGATGGGCTGTGGTGGTTTTGGAATTCTAGGACGCTTTTTGTGGAACTTGCGAAGACGTTTGGGAGGTTTCAGAAATACCTTCTTTGTACTCATTAATAATGCATCTACCTTGGGAAAACATTTTCGAATAGTTTCTGCCACAAGATAAAAGTGCGCACTTAGCACATAACATGTAATAATCTACAACCGTGTTGTGAAACAGAACGGCCCATTGAATGCATTGTCGCTGTATCATCGGTCAAAACCAACAATACTTGACATGTTGACACTTGAATTTTTTCTAATGTCTTCAATACTATCTGCATAATTGTATTACCAATACAATTAGTGAGTTTTCTGCTAGTCAGTATATCACAGGTTATCAATATTAACAATAAATCAAATCTAAATTGAGTATGCAAGGTACGCCCTTTTTCTTATGTTGATGTTACACAGAATTCACATGACGTGTACAGTCGGATTTACTCCAGCACATTAACGGTCTAGCGCATACTTTACACATTACTCTTGTTCTATCGTAGAATAAATCACCAAATTCACTTACGGCTGTGAGAAATACGTTGCTCATTTTCCTCCAATACGGTTCGTCCACCGTCCGTTCGCTGACCTCATTTCAGCGTTATCGTATCGTAATGTGGAAATTGTTCAGATATTAAAGGAAAGTTACTAGGTGAATGCTGCGCTCATGGCATACAGAGCTCGTTGACAGCTTTATCGTAGTATTAGATATTCTTGGAAAATTCCAGCACTTAAAATTATTATTAAATTTATAAGAAAGTGAATGGGGTATATATTTAAGTTGGGTTCATAACTGAGACTTTATGGCATAATAAAAATATATTTAAATAAATAGGCAATGTCTGGTTTTGCTATATAAGTCTTATTGGAATGTTTCATCATTGTTTGTTTTTACAATAGAATTTCTTCCTTCTTGTGTTCTTTTTACACTGTATTCATACTTGAAAGTATGTTCAAATATTCTTATTGTCTTCAAAAAAAGTAATTATTGTAATAGCAAAGAAACTGAAGTATTAGCGATGTGCAGTCTATACTACTGTTAAACGATACCAGGAAGTAGTATTATTTTCTAACAGACAGAAAAGACAACAGCAAGAAGAGATAGACTCTTAGAGCGAATTTATTCACGCGACATGAGAAAAGTCTTCAAAAGAAATCTCTAGAGAGCTCGAACAACAACACTGAATAGTTAAACAGTAAGAAGATGATTTATGCGGATGCAAGACGAGGCACAAAAAAAATAGAGGAACGCATGAAATGAGGTCTTTCATTTTTATAAATGTAAATATCTCGGCATATATATCACTTTTAAATGAATAAAAATTACATTATCGAATAATTTTTTTTATGTTACAGCTTTTTGGAGAGTTCGTATTTAATATTTCATAAGAGGCAAGGGAAAATATACACATCAAACTATCTTGTACCCACAATAAGATATGGTTCGGGGGTGTATGTCTGTGTCTGGCGTTCGAGAATTTTATTTATGCGAAGGACGTATAAACAATGACCACTTTATTACCATGGTAGGGGAAGCATTGGAGCCATCCACTATAAAATTATTTGACGAAGACATATAAAAATACTACTTTTAGCAAGACAATTCTCTCTGCCATAAATCATGTATGGCAACGAGTTGGTTTTGCTTTAATAAAGTGTGGGTGTTAAAATAGTATGGAATATAAGTTAAATAATAAATTTTGAATAACACTAAAATAAAATTAAGAAAGGAGGCAGTAGATAGACAAAAGCTACTGCATACATCATTAGTAGTGATCAGTAGAAAGTCAATAGTGATGATGTGAGCACTGCACACTTAATGATCATCAGGGCTAATAAATTTCATTTGCAAAAACGAAGGTGTGTATTTCACAATTATTTTCATAAGTGCTCAACTACAATTATGCTCTAAAATGTAGTTATTCTTAATGTAATGTGGGTATTAATAAGCGCGAATATGTTTCTGTTGGGCTGATCCATAATTCGCGTCGTTTTTATTGAACTAAAAATTTATTAATTTTTTAACAAAGAAAATAAACAAATTGATTGAGAATATGTTTTCGTCCATTATTCAAAATTGCTTCCCAATTTTTTTTAATTCTAAGAAATCCGATAGTTTAAAAGTGAAAATGTTGTCAAGCCAATTTTGAAGCAGAACATTATTAAAACGGATTTTTTAAATCAAGAAAACTATTTCCGTCTATACTCACCTAATTACATTGTCTCCGTAAACGGTATAAACAGTTTTAGTGGCTTCCAGTGCATTAACTCCTCCACTGAACTCAAATAAAGAGACTGAATGGCAGATATACTAGTGACGCGGTTCCAGTCCGGAAACCCAGAAGCAGATATCAAATAAAGAGATATCATGGAAATGCTTGTTCTCTTTTGTCAATAAATAAAACAATTTAGAATGAAAATTATTAATTATAAAAAATTAATTACAAATTTTCTATACTGGACCAGGACTCAAACCTGTATCTACCATCCTCTAGGCAGTTGCTTTAATCAATTAAGCCACTAAACAGTACATTTTATAATTTTATAATTTGTATGTCTAACAAGGAGATATACTCATCTTAGAAACCAAAATCGCTACCAATTTATACATCATATAAGATGTGTGCAAGATATTATAGATATTTTTAATAAATATAAACTGAAATATGTTATACAATACTCACCGATTATAATAGTACAGTGTAATCTTGCTTCTTAACTTTCTACTACAGTTTACTTCTTTTCGATACTTTATTCTTCAAAAACGATAACGTCTTACACTTCATGTTACACATAATAACAGTAACAGTACTAGACACTATAATATAAGTGCCCATAATAAACTTCAATTATCTGATTTAGTAATGCGACGAAATGTGTAAGAGTATACAAAATTGATCGAATGCATCTATTTTCATTTTAACCACTAGATTAGTTTTAGTTAAGATTATTTGGGGTGACCATAAAGTATATTTCAGAACTACCATTCTATTGTTGTCCTTATGTCTCCTTGGAGTACATTCTCTAGCTTTATTAATTTAACAATTTCGAGAGTGGTTTTTCTACATAGATTTTCGCTTTATGACATTCATTTCTTATAAACATAGAAAGAGCTCTCGTTAAGCTCATACATGAGCATAGTACGTCGATCGCGAATCGTGGATTTGACTTCCATTTGTCAAAATTTGCATGCGCTTTTTTCTGAAAAACTTATGTTATTAATTATTTTACCATTAAGCGAAGTATATCAACTGTTTTCTAATAAATTACAATATATGAACGAAACAGCACGTATTACATTTCAACTGATAAAACATTTTTAATACGCAGAAAACTCTTAAAAGGAAAATACATACATTCTCTATTTAGAAAATGTAATTGCAGTAATTATGAAATAAATATAATTCTCTGCAACAAACTTTTCACCATTTTTGATATCAAAAATTTAAATGTGTTCTATCGAGTTGATTATTACTAAAAAAATTGTTATTTTAACTTATAAACTAATGAGTTATAACTAAATTTCAGAATAACTTTAACAGGGAACTTTTCTAGAAATTTACCTTAACAGCACAGATGGGAATGTAATATGTTTTCAACGACATTCTGCAGCTTAAATTTTTGTGATTTACAGGTATAGGTTTTTCTGTTAAAAGATTATTAGAAATGCCATGAATGTCTCACTTAACTCCATCATTCTGCCTGAGTTTAATGAATTAGCATTAGGAGACTAATGGCTTATGGGGGTGTTTCAGTGCACTTTCTGGATAAAAATAGGATGATGGATCATAGCTTAACACAGAATGTACTGGGAGAATAGTACCAATCATGAATATAGAAAAGTCTTTATTAACGAACCAAATCGTAAAAAGGCTGGGAAATTACTTTCGTTCGAAAGTAGTTAGCTTTGACAGGATACTTTAAAGGCCACGAGCATGTAAGATAATTTTTTAATAAAATTGGCACATATAATTGTAGATTGTGTAATAGAGTACTGAATCGGTTATCTATATTTTACAAGAATGTGAGGTAGACAAGCCATCTGAGGACTATAGTAATACTTATAGTAAACCAGATAATATACGGTAGGTAGACCTGCTCTGGATCTGTACAGATTAATACAAGGGACATGAGTACTGGATTGGGTGCAGCAGGTAATACTCAAGAAATGCACAATTAACCAAATAGAGTTATAGTGCTTCGGTAACTGTCGCAGTCTAACGACCTCTACGGAAGAAGAAAATAATAGTGGTTCGTGAAGATTCATTCCATTAAGGATTCATTCCTAAGAAATTATTGGCAAAACTAAATGCAATAGCAAATGAAATGATAAACTTCGCCATTTAACTAAGCAACAAGCACTCGTAAAAAGTAGAAAGTTAACAGTTGAAATGGAACAGGCATGTAATATTCTTGGGGGTGTGCGGATCATTCGAGAAAGAAGAACATGTCTATTTAGCTTTCTTACACATCTAGATATTCTTTCACCATAGTTTTCACTCGATCGGCTTACCATTTTTTAACTGAGGTAATCGTTAGGTTTCATTACATTACTATTGCCATATTATTTTCAAGCTTCTGTAAAATTTTCAAATTAAAATCACTGGAAGTACTACAAAGGAGCCATATTCCCACATTAATTTAAGGATGATTTAATTATACGTTTTATTAATAACTTACTGAGTCTACTGAGTTTTATAAACATAAGAAACAATATGTTGTAAAGCCAGTACATATGATTTTTGTATTATAATATTAGAAGATGTAATAAATAATTTAATAATTATTGGAAAACCTAACTTTGTTGAAGTATTTTGAAATACAGATTCCTATTTAACATAGAAATACTATAAATCAGTGTTTCTCAACATTTGGGTCGCGTTGAAATTTTTTTTAGGTCTCGAAATTATGCAAACATTGGCGGTTGGTAACTGTCTTTAACGGACGAAATATTTAAAAAAGTAGTTCCATTTTATCAAATCGCGAAATATATGTTTGAATTGCAGTGTTAGTACAAATAAATTTATTGCGTCGCTATGTAAAACAGTTTTCAATTCAGAAAATTGTATTAATTATTAAATAATTATTAAGAATAATGTAATAAATTTTAGTAGACGAAGTTTGATACTAACAGAAAATAAATCCAAATTATTTAATACTACTTTTACAATGAATGACTTCAAAACAACTAGTACAAACGAAGTTTTACAAAACAACGGTAATGCTTGCAAACAAAATTGAAGCAAAATATAAATTCAAACTACAGAAATAAATTATCACGAAAGCCTAAATAAGACAGGAAAGCAAGGTATAAATGAAAGAATAAAATATTAGGAAAAACTGCAGCAAGCACACCGAGAGAACAAGTTAGAAAAGCGAAATTTCCGGGGAAAAGTGTTTTAGCCTGAAGGAAAGGAAATAAATTAAATTGGAAAGCCGAGCAAATAATTTTTACATTAATAGTCTGGAGCAGTGCAGTTTATAAGCCGTAATAGTATCTAAGAAGAAGATTATTTAAGGACTGATAATTTAACTAAAAGTATTTAATAATACTCCAAATAATATTAATATGTTTATAATTAATTTTTTACTCTACTATCTGAAATGCTTATAAAAATATTCAAAACATACATTTTATCGTTTAGTTGAAAACAAGCTTACCGAGATTGCGCTGGTTTCAAAATTTCTAAAAATATGTGCAATTAAGACACAGCATAATTAATGTCGTAAACAACTACGTTAGCAAATTGAAATCAATATATTAATTATGTTATTTTTTTAGACATTGAATTTACAGCTTGTGGAAAAAGTAATATTTTTATTCGGGCAACTGCTAAGTATCAATGCTACCTTCTAAGGCAAAACGTACATTCCTGTTTTAAAATATATAAATATAAATAGAACAATTGGAATTTAAATTAAGCTATGGCAAATGTAGAGATAAGAGATATTCTTGATAGAAATAACTGTTAAAAATTTTTTTAAATAGTAATTTCTGTACAAGTTTGACAAGTAGATGATTAATTCTGCCGAGAACCAAGACACGTTATAACATTCTTTGGCCACGTCCATCTAAATATCAATGCTACCTTCTAAGGCGGAATCGTACAATCTCGCTTTCAAACTGTGCATGAATGCTGTGCGAGTAAATTGTTATCTTTAACCCTTAATTGGTGAAGTGAGGCCTATTGGACTTATTTAAAACCTTACTTTTACATGTCATCATTACAATACCTTCCCGGAACATTAGTAGTATCACATAGGTAGCGACAGAAGACGGTTGTGCCATAAGAATATTTGAAAAACAGTGATTTTACTTCTTCATTTGTCTGGGAGACCATAGAGTAAATTAAATTATTTTTTGAAAAGTCAGTATTTTTTAACATCTAGCGTGCAGGGTCATTAAGAACATTTAGAACTGCGGACGAAGATGTTGAAGAAACGCTTTTAGCATACTTATCTGGTGTAAAAAATGATTTGGATGATGTTGATGAACATTACTCAATAAGAGGCGAGCCTGGAGAATTAAGCGATGACGAATGTGAGGAAAATAGAAAAGTGGAATATAGAATTGGAAATGTATTTCCAGCGTGGCAACAGATTTAAGTGGGTAGCTAACTTATCCGTGCTGAAAAATGTTAGAGTCTGACCGCATAATACAGTTACAGGTTTTTAGGCGCATCAGCAAAAAAAGAAAATATATAAAGTTCGTATGTGTTTGAAATTATCTATTTAATGCCGAAATGATTTCTTTAACTGTAGCATTGACGAATGCAAAACTAGCAAAAGTTATAGTAAATTGTAAGATTAGATTAAGACAGATTTAAAAGATGTAGACTATTTCGAAATGAAAGCATTCTTGGGGCTCTTTGTTTCAGGTTCAATAAGCTTCTTTACTTTCTGCAGATGACATGCAAAAGGACATTTTTCGAAGTTGCATAAGTCAGTTCTCTTAGATTTGATGATTCAGATGATCGTGACATTCATAAAAGACATGACCTTGTAGTTGCTGTTAGTGAAATATTTAATACGCTTCTTTCATTCACAATCAATGTTTACAGTAGGAACATCTCCATGTGTAGATGAAATGCTGGTAGTGTTTCGTAGGAACAACAAGAATAAACGGGAGTTATCCACTGAATATTATGCATCTACGGTTTCACAAAAGATTTAACCTTGTTATATGTAAAAAAAGACGAAAGCAGTGATTAAAATATCGTTGACGTATCACGAAAAATCTGAGAATACAGGTGGATTGTCTGAAATAATCCAATACTAAAGGTGGGGTAAATTCTATCGAAGAGAAATGTGCAATATACACATCAAATCGTCGGACTAGACGTTGGATCAGGACAACTCTTTACCTATTGTTCGACATAAGCTCGGTTAACGCGTTTGTGATATTTTCAACTTATAATAATAATAAGCATTAAAGTTAAGCGGCTTTAATTTATGAAAAGTTTATATTTATATACGTATATTATTAGAACTGAAAGTCTGAATACGACACGTTTTAAAATTATAAGAAATTACTTTTTCGGAAGAAATTACACAAAGAAAAATGTGTTTCTGAAACAATAAACACAGCTAATATTATACTGTATACATATATTTTCTTTTAAGAATATTATATATTTTTGTGTAATAAACATTCCATTGTTATTAAATATTAGTAAAACCCAAATTATTGTAAAAAATTGTTCATATATACATAGCTATAACTGTTTTTTTTTTGGCGGAATGTAAGTTCAGTTAAACAAGCAATGAAATAAATAATAAACAATGTGTTACAATAATTTTCCAAAATATGATTTCCAATTTCATGCCAAATATGCCATCATCTATTTATAAAAATATCATCTCACCATTTAACGGTTAGTTGCTTCGAAATGCGAACAATTTGTTAAATATGAATCAATAGAATTTTATTTTACATACTTCGTTTTTATCTATTATTATATGTACGATATTTTATACTACGTTATGTTTTATATATATATATATATATATATATATATATACAACATTTTATCATTAATATCTTTTATTTTCTATTTCCTAGTGTAACATTTTTTTTCGTCGTCAAGATACATATTGACTTTTAGGGATCGAGTTTGCCGAATTCCGTATGTTTCGCCGGGCGTCGATTGATTGTTACCGGTACGCTGTCCTATCAGTTGACGTAGGTTGTCTTTTAAGTTTTACATGTAAAACTAAAATAAAACAATCGATAGCTTTTAAAGACTTCATTGTTTTTCGAAGTATTCTCCACGAGGATTAATGCACTTTTGCATATGTTCGACCCATCTCTGGAAGTAATTGTTCCACCCATTTCTTGATACAGCCAAAATTACGTTTTTGAAAGCATCGACTGCTCCTTCAGACGACTAGAACCTAAAGAAATCGTTGAGACTTAGGTCCGGACTTTACGGAGGATGGTCCAACAATTTGACATTTTGTTGCGTTAAAAATTCAATAGTCTTGTTTGCTGTGTGCGAACTTGCATTGTCTTGGTGGAGGATGATTCGTTGTTCGGGGTTGGTTTTTCAAAGTTCAACGATTGCTTGTGGCAAACAGAAGGTTGTATAATAACCGGCAGTAACAGTTCTTTGATCTTGTAGAGTAATTGTTGCTACATAATCGGCTTTCGAGACAAATGTCGTGACCATCTTTTTGGAGACACATCGAGAACGAATAACTCTTGTCGGATTTTCTTCACCTTGGAACACCTAAACAAACGACTAGCGTTTATTTTCTGGCTCGTAAGAGAAAATCTAAGATTCATCGCCACTGACAATGTTATACACGTTTTTAGAGTTTCCAGCGTTAAAGTGATCTAGAGTTTTTCCACACCAATTCACCCTAGCTGCTTTCTATTTTTCGGTTAACAGATGCGGTATCCAATGAGAAACTATTTTTTTACACACGATTCTTTATGCAAAATTTTTTGAATTAAGGTCTTTGAAATCCCAAATAATGCTTCGATCTGGCGATATGTCACATGTCGATCTTTGTTGACGATCTTGTGCCAGCATCGACGTTTTTCTGAGTGATTTTGGTGCATCTGCTCTTGGATCGTCTCTAAGACTAATCCGTCCATGTTTGAATTCTCTATACCAACGAGAAGTTGTTGACTGATGTGGTGCTTCATTGCCGAAAACAGAAACTGACTCGACGCGAAAATGTTCTCGTTTCATTCCATTTTTCAATTAAATTGTCAACTTTGACAGTTAGTCGTAGCTATAACACTACACGTATCGCACTTAAACTTTAAATTTAGGTCAACTAAAGATAGGTGATAATTTTTAGTACTAACATTTGATTAGATGCGCCCTCTATGTTCCACTATGCAAAGCTTAAAAGACATCCCAAGTACACATTTTTAAGGGTAAATGAGAGCTTTGAACAAATATAAATTTTTATGTGTGTACATTTATCTTACTTACCTTGCCTATTTATATAATAGCAAGGGAATGTTTCTTCATTTTGATCGTTTGACGATAGTCTACAGTTTTTAGTTTTAATTAAGTTTTTATAGTTAATAAGCGATTTTCATTTAACATATCATAAATTCTTCGTCAGTTTTGATTTTATAGTAGTAGAAGAACTTACTGAGGCTCATTGGAAAATATATTATTGCAATAAAATGATCTCTTCGCACCGTTATTTATTAAAAATTAACCTACTTTACATGCAGTTCAAACGGAGGAATAATAGGTGGGCTCGAAACTAATTATTGCAGTAATTGTCTAGTTTCTGGACACAAATACCTTAAATCAGTTGAGACATATTCATCGCATATTAAACTCAATTAATCTTTTGCCTTTATTATTCTTTACTCTAAAATATAATAATAATAATAATAATAATAATAATAGTTTATTTCCAAAAAGAAAAGAAAGAAGTATATAAATTTATCCCTACAATTAGTCAAAATACAATTTCCATAATTTTTCTTTCCCTCTTCCCCCCCTGGAAATGACAGGGTGCATATCAACTTCAAACAAGGTTGTTCTTCCTATGGCACCCTGAGACTAACAAACAAATTGACAAAAAGAAAATGCCTAGAAACTAACTTAACCTAAAATTCTGTAAGTAAATATAAGTAATACATAGAAAAATAAAAAAAAAAACTTTTCAATGATACACAACAAGTTGAACTCAAATAATCAGGTAAGATGAAGAGAAGACATCACACAGCTATCTGGACAACAACTCCTGCCTCAAGAGAAATCTAAAACGTGGAAGGGAGAAGCACTTAAATTTACTAGGCACAGCATTGTAGACTTTAGCAATCTGGTATGAATACGAGCGCTCATATAATGCCGTTCGATGCACAGGCGGTGTGAGTGTGCCCCTAAATCTCAAATTTAATGTGTGCACATCTGTTCTGAATGTAATTTTATTATATTGTATAAGTACGCAGGCCGCCCACACATCACGATTCTATGAAACAGAGTGGCCATCTGCAAGTTTCGTCTGTCTCTCATATTTAACCATCCGGCCACACTCAATTTGTGTGTGATGTGGTCAAATTTCTTTACACCGAATATCAATCTAAGACAAGAATTCTGGACTCTCTGAATACGTGAGACAGAATTAGCATTTAAACATGGACCATACAACTCACAGCCAAACGAAAAATGCGACAACACCAACAAGTCGCACAGGCTACGCTTGGTGTCAATCGCAAGACAGTGCCTATGGGGGAATATTAACTTTAAATTGACGTAGGCACGTCTAACGCATTGAAGAACATGCGTTTCAAATCTCAGTTGAGTGTCCAAAACAACTCCTAAGTTTTTCGACTCAGATTGAACAGGTAAGTCTACACCTGCAATATTAAGATTTACATTACTTTGAAGCAGGGAAACAGCACTCCTATTTCCGAAAAGGAGAACCACTGTCTTTGAAGGATTTAAGACAAGTGCATGCCGAGACGAAAACTCTGAAATCGAATTCAGGTCACAATTAATATGCTGTATAGCCGCCAGATTATCAGCGACAGAAAATGAGTGATAGATCTGAATATCATCAGCATACATATGCATTCTACAATGCCTCAGACTCGTATGAAAAAAGGCGATATAAATAGTAAATAGAAGAGGACCCAATACCGAGCTCTGTGGAATGCCACGAGTAATAGACCTGTAATGGGAAGATTTTCCATTCAGTGAGACACACTGGACTCTACCACTCAAATAATAAGTAAGCATCTTAACAGCCGATTGCGATAACTCGACATAATTTAAAATAGAGAAGAGAAGCTCATGATCAAGGGTATCAAAGGCTCGACTAAAATCCAACAAGGTAAGAACAGAGACTTTACCAGCATCAGCAGCAGTGAGCAGATCATCAGAGACCTCAAGCAGAGCAGTCGTACAACTGTGCCCCGCACGGAAGCCCGACTGAAAGTCAGGCAAGACCTTATTCACTTCTAAGAAATCCTTCAACTGGCAATTTATATTTTTTTCTATGATTTTAGAAATAACTGGCAGGATACTTATCGGACGCAAGTCCTTGAAATTTGACGGATTCGAAGACTTCGGAATAGGCCGTACGATAGCCCTCGTCCATAATAAAGAAAAGTAATTTTCAACTAAACATGAATTAATTATATGTAGTAAGTAGGGAAGAATGACAGGGCAGGACAATTTTATCATATCAATCGTTAAGGTATCCCAACCAGGAGTACCGCCTTTCATTCCTGAAATTATATTACGTAGTTCAATTTCTTGAATGGGTTTAAAATGAAATTCTTCGCAAGATCTATTAAATTTATTCGAGTTATAGAAGACCTTCAAGTCAGGATCAGCAACATCATTCGGAACACTGTCTAGAAAGTAATCATTGATAGCTGTAACATCCTGCAAAGCGAGGGGACTTACCTCCCAAATTAAACTTCCTCAGCATTTTTCACATATCCTTAGTCGTTTTTTTGTGAGTTCATAATTAAAATAAGCCTTCTTTTCCATATGAACCGCCTTCGTTGTGTAATTTCTCAAACTTTTATAATAATTCCAAAGACTGGTTAAATGACTTTTCCTGAATCTAGCAAGAGCGCCATCGCGCAGCTGCATCATAAGCCTCACATTATCAGTGATACACGGCGGAAATATCTTAGTAACCCTCACAGTATGAATCGGAGTATACCTGTCGAATAATTGAAGTATTCGATCCATAAAGTATATAATTTTATCATCAATGCCAGGCATAGCAAACATATTATTAAAAGGAACCGCACTCAGATCACTAAGAAACGCCATACGATCGAAAAATTTGAAATTTCTAATAGTTTTTGTAAACACAGCCAGAATCCGTCGCTGTTATTTTAATCGCACAATAAATGGAATCATGATCAGAGAACTTCTCCTCAGCCAAACCCGAATGCGTAACACTATCTGAGCCAGTGGTCACAATAACATCTAACAGATTGTCTCCTCTAGTAGGAGTGTTTATTAGTTGAGTCATACCAAGAGATTCGATCATATTCAAAAAGTATAGCCCTGCTAGATTATTGTCAATGGAAAGCAAATCCATGTTAATATCACCAAGGCAAAAAACAATATCATAGTCCATAGACACAGACGCAAGCTGCCCCTCAAGATCATCGCAAAATGATTTGTAGTATTGATTTGGAGGCTTATACGTCACACCTACCGCCAGTTTCATATGCTTAATTCGGAAACCTATTCAAATTTGCTCAATAGACGTGCTACAAGAGATGCAAGCAGCCCACAAACCATCCCGATAGTATATGCAAACACCACCCCCATGTGTAGGCCTATCCCTGCGCACAACAGAATAACCTGGAATGCAAACTACATTATCAGAAATATTACTGTTTAACCAAGTCTCACTAATAACTACTATATCATAATTATATGTATAGATAAATCCAGAGAGCAGATGTAACTTGGGAACAATAGAACGAGCATTAATGTGTGCAATCTTTAATTCATCAATATTCATAATATTTATGCGAACATACAAACAACTGTAATTTTATTAATGTATCAAATGAGAAGCTCCATCTAAAGTAATTATCAAATACTGAACATACTATATACAAATGCAAAAAAAAGAATACCTTAACAAAATTTAAGAAAAATAACAAAAATAAGAATAAAAGGAATGACCGATATTTGAAAAACTAATATATTGTATAATAAAAATAAAATTCACTTTATGTACTTGTAAACAAACACAAAAAGCAAGGTGACAGAGAATCGATAACAAGGTAGATCCACTCGTATACATTGCAGTGAAACAAATAGAAGTCAGTTTAAATCACTGAAAGATTTCAAAACCCTCACTTTTCCCTCCACTTTCACAAATATTTTTCCGTCGCTCGACCAAACAAATTTACTACCATATTTCTTCGAGGCTTCTTTCAATATAGAATTTCGTGTTTTTGTTAAATCCTCCTTTATGACAAATTTAGTACCTTTTAATTGTTTTTTTTTAGTCGATATAAGTTTCTTAGTACTATAATGAAGAAATTTAACAATTATTGGCTGGTGATATGGTTCTTTAGCGGGTAGTCTATGACAGGAGTCCATTAGTTGTGATGAAATATCTAATTGAAGTTTCTCTTGACAAAACTTAGAAACAACATTTCTTGTGTCCTCATTTGGTTCAACGGGCACACCAAATATTCTCAAGTTATTACGACGACTGTACTGTTCTAAATCATCTACATATCTCCTTACTTCACTCCGACTAGCCACTAACTCAGCTTCGAGTTGTACTACCTTTTCACTTAGCACTGTCACTTTTTCATTATATTCAGCTATAATCTCGCATCGAATTTTAGCGATTAATTCTTTTTTTAAAATGTCAGAGTTGAGCACTTTTTCTATGACTTTCTTTATAAGTGCTTCATCTTCAACAGAAGATCTGGTGACTCGTTCCGTGGAGGGCATAATAATTCCAAAAAAAAAAACACAGTGAAACTAAAATAAACTGCAATGACAAAAATGCGTCTACTCACGGGGAATGCACATTACAGAATTATTATTATCTTATAATAATTGAAACAAGTTTAATTTTGCTTTAAAGAAAATCTTATTAGACAACAGTCAGTATTTTTAAGTCTGCGCTCATAAAACATATTACTGGGAGTCAGTTATTAACGAAGTAGTCCTTTGCTATCGACAATATTTGCAACAGCTTTGTCAGAAAATCTAGATGTATGTATACATATGTTCGAACGAAGGTTCTCGCGGTTGTAAATATGAGTAATATTAGACTCTCGGGCTCTCCATGATGTTGGACAGAAGTTCTCGAAAGAATCAGCGTCACGACGTTTCGATGATATTTCAATCATCTTCTTCAGGAGTTGTTTCGTAGAGAAGCGATATACAATGTGGGGTTTAATATCGTCACCCCTTAAATATAAATAATCCCTTATATGTATATACTTATACATATATATATATATATATATATATATATATATATATATATATATATAGAGAGAGAGAGAGAGAGATAGTTATGAAAGAGATTGTGTATATTTAAGGGGTGGTGATATCTAAGCCCCACGTTTGCTGACAATTTATTATAAAATTAACTAATATGATGTAGATACGAGTTTTTGTTATTTTATGTTGCATTATATTTATTTATATCCGACATTAGCTGATAATATACAGAGTGTTTCAAAAAGAATATACGTATTTCGAATGGATATATTTATTAAACTTTAAGACATACGAATATGAAACTTTACACACATATTTACGAATCTCTCAAGCTCAGATTACAGATGTTCAACATGTCCTCCATCAGCGACACGAACAATATCACATTGATACTCAAATTCCTCCCATACTCGGGCAAGCATGTCCTTCGTCACTGATGTTATGGCAGTACGGATCCAGTTCTTCAACTCTTTGAGGTTCTGTGGGAGTGGTGGTACATAAACGTTGTCTTTAACGAAACCCCATAGGAAGAAGTCACAGGGTGTTAAATCCGGTGACCGTGGAGCCTTGCTGAGACATGCTAAGTCGCCAGCTCCTTGATGACCAAACCAACGATTAGGTAGAATTTCATTCAGATATTCACGCACTTGGCGACTCCAGTGAAGGAGTGCCCCGTCTTGTTTAAAAATGAACTTGTCTTCGTGCAGCCTCGGAAACAATCAGTTTTGTAACATAGCGAGATACTGCTGACCGTTAACCGTGTTTCTATCAAAGGAGAATGGGCCGTAAACAGATGGTCGGGATATTACACAAAACACATTGACTTTAGGCGAATCTCGTACATGTTCAATGGCTGCATGTGGGTTCTGTAGATCCCAAATTCGAACATTGTGTTTATTTACCAGACTGCTAACATGGAAAATCGCTTCATCACTGAACACGATGCGTTGTACGAAAGTGTTATCATTGTCAATAGCATCATGAATCTCGTTTCAAAATGCCACACATTTCTGTTTGTCATCAGGACGCAGAGCTTTAAACAACTGTAAGTTGTACGTCTTCATAATCAACCAACGTCTCAAAACACGCCAAATTGTTGTTATAGGCAGTTGTAACTCTCGACTGGCACGACGAGTTGATTTTAAAGGATTATGTTGGAAATCAGTTTGAATTCGTGCAACATTTTCTTCAGAAACTCTTTCTTTACATACACATCTTGTATCTACAGGCTATTGATACCATCTGCGAATGTTCCACCCATTCGGAGGATCAATTTGGTAGCTCAACTTGAAACATCTTTGCACTGTATCATGGAATTGCACTTCGTAAACTCGAGAACACAAAATGATTTCTGCTGCGGAGTAGCCATTTTAAACATATGATGGTTACCAAGAAAAACTGAAGACAACTGACATCTAGCAGCTATTAAGTAAACTAAATTATGTATTCGTTTCTCCAATAGCCGAGACGAGGCGCAGCGATCGATAGTTTGAACAAAATAATACTTTGTAATACGTATATTCTTTTTGAAACACGCTGTATTATAGTAAAAATGTATAAGAACGTTTAAGGTGTTGTGATATTTCTGAAATTTAGTTTTACAAATTTAATATGTATATATATATATATATATATATAAATCTTTCTTGCGCTTATATATAAGTGTCTATATGATTTTTTATAAATATTATGCTCAATATCCGTTTTTAGGATTGAAATCTGACGAATTTTCGAGCCAGCTGAAAAGGAGGAGTTTTAACTTTCTTCACAATGTGGCAAAATGCATCGTTTTGCATAAAAGTTCCACTCGCTGTCAAGTATTGTCCTGGCTTAAAATGAGGCAAACATACATTTTTTAAAACGCGTAAATACCGGTCTTGCTACATGGTTCTTTCAACGAAATAGGAAGGCTTAGGTCTTTGCTCACTACTAACACTCCAAACCCATTACCTGAGGAGAATGTTTTATAGTATGGCTGACATAATCAACCCAGCTGTCCACGGACGAATTGTGACCGTTCAACTAGAGCATAGAGAGAACGCGTGAATATTATCGACATTTACGTATAAAGGAACAAAACTAAAATTTTGTTTTAGTATAATAAAATAAAATGTAACCTTGTTCCACTAATCTACAATAAAATGTGTATGTGTTCTCGGAAAATTGAGGCGTGTTCTTCTCATCTTTTTAGTTAGATACCATGATTTAATGCCCATGATTGAAAAATTTTTTCATGAATTCAAAAACTTTTCAATTAAACAAAAATAACAGATGTACCCCTAATTGTTTAAACTTATCAAATTAGCATAATTTTCGGCATTTGCATTTATTTAATATGGAAAATTTTATTAATTTCTAAGTAACTTTTTTAAAAATGTTAATGGATCTATAAATTTTAAATTTGCCTAACCCTGTATCATATATAGAATTCTAAAAATACATACGTATGTACATATATCTACGTATAAAACTTGTTTGGAAGAAAGAACAATGTACCGAAACGGAATGATACTAGATATTGAAAATAGAATAGTACGTGCTGTTGTACTTAACAGAGTATTCGATTTTCCGTAATAGCTTGTCAATTGCATTTGCGTAGATATAAGGAATATATTGTATATGGATACGTATGTATGTATATAGCATAAATATGCGAATGCACGGTCTACATGTTTTCATTTTAATGAAGACAGAACTATTATTATATTCGAAAATACTGATTGTATTTTACAGCATACATTTTCAGATCTACATACTTACATATATATATGTATATGTTTATTTTGATTATACATTATAATGAGACTGTGAATGGTTAATGAAACATGTCTCACGTTTTGGTATCAAAATTTAATATAACTGAACCATGTAATATATATTCCCTTTTTAAAATATAAATTACCCTGGCATTTGTTAATTATTATTTAAAAGTCCTGTGCATACAAATTTGTATTTACCGCGGCAAATTTTAGTTGATTTTAATTTATTATATTTAGTATCTATTGAAATAAATTTGATGTCGTTCAATAATGGTCTTATTATAACAGTTATCTTATTTTTATACATTCTTAAATGTTAAATGTGTCAATTATGAAGAGAAAATGTAAGTATTTTTTTAAATGCATTTAGTAGTTTTAAAATAATCAAAATTTCAACTTTAAATTTTTTTTAATTCTATTTGTAGGTTATTAATAGTAACAAACGGATTATGTTAAGCAACAAGAATAGTAACTTGGATCTTATATAAAAGTGGTTTTAATGAGAGAGTTAGCCTTTGATTGTTTTTAAAGTAAATATTTCAATATCATTTAATTAGTAACTCAATATATAAGTATTTAATTAATAATCATATAACTTCTTTCCTTCTTTAGATAAATTTCTTTTTAACAAATTATTGTTCCAAAATTGAACTCATAAATTTAATAATTTTTACTTTCAATGTTAAAAGATAGCTCCACTGAAATAATGATGTATACGAGTAATATCTCCTACCTTGGAAATAGTGGACAAGTTGGAGTTCTTTACCCCAGACGATACTGGTTATCTTTACTTTTAGTAACCACGATACAAAACAAAAGATTCACAATAGGTTTCAGGATTGAATAATTTTGACACAAAAGTACTTACATATAGCAATTGCTAGGTAAGATATAAATTTTTATTTAAAAAAATAAACAAATATTTTGTTATTGTTCCTTTCTTTCTTATTAATAAATTTAAATATTTTCTCTATAAAGGTATTTTTTCTTCAATTAAAGAATATTTTCCTTATTTTTTAATGTGGTGTCCAACTAACATTTCCTGTCTTCGAAGATTTTGATTTAAAAACGTAGTATACGTTGTAAATTTTAGTATTAACTTCGAGATTAAATTACTATACATTTTTTTAGATATAATTATGCCTTAAATTTTACAGCTTTTATTAAATTTTAACGAAGAGCACAATAAAAGCTTGGTATTTTTTTATTAAGAACAAAAATTATTCTGTTTAGCTTTAGTGTTATTACAAACTCACACATACAATAGTATGAATGTAGCTAGTTAAATGGCAATATACTTTAATAAAAATTATCGATTAAATAATGAAACTTATTTGGAAAGTTAAATTAAATATCAACTAGAAAATATGTTAAATAAGCCTTGAAAATTGCCATTACTATTTTTGCAAGTTTTACAACAAATATTTACATATTCTATATGAATGTTGACCAATTCACATTATTAACATATTTCACAAATACTTACATAGTTCATATAAATGTTTAAATTAGCTAGTTCACATTTTTTCTCCCAATTATGAATAAATAAACAATAGCATATAAAAATGTTAATCTTATAATTATTTTAATTTTAAGAAAATTACTAAACATAGCCAACATTATTCTTGTGGAACGTCTTTATCTATTTAACATTAAATATCAAAATACTCAAACGAGTAATAATTCACTAAATTGTAGTAGAGGAAGTATATGCCCATAATAATACTATTGCAATTCTCAAGTTGTTGCTGCTATTGCTGTTCTACGTGTGATACTACGGTTGCTGGTATTTGCAGGTTGGTGTCGAGTAGAGTGTGGCTGTGGTATTACGTTCGCGGTTGTCTTCAGTGCTTTTGTCCTTGCGTATGTGTTTTGGCAAAATTTAGGTAGGATCTGAGACTGCGAAATACAAGGAAAAATGTTTTATCAGAATACAGACATGCGGACAGCAAACAAACGCAAATACATCACCATCCCCACCTCACACACAGTGATCCTACTCCACCCGCACTCAACACCAATCTACAAAAAATCGTAATGAGAAGAATAACATGTAGTATCACTCGAAGAATGACAACAGCAGCAGCGACATGAGAATGGCAACAGCGAATTTGCTGAAAGTTCGTTCTCAGAATAGCCCTTTCTGCTCAACGATATGTACACTGCACAACTCCCGAAAGAAACAGTTGACATAGACATATGTATATGTGTTTGCATCTGTACATACATACATACATACATATATATATATATATATATATATATATATATATATATATATATATATATATATATATATGTATATATATGTATATATATATATTTATATACTTAATTTGTTTTAGCAGTTTTTATAATTACATCAGCCTATAACGTTTCAGATCCTATTTATTTTGTTCCTTCTTCAGATCTATAATGTTCAATGGTTTTTTGCTATTGTTTATATATGCTGATAACATGTAAGGTGTAATCGTAACAAAATTTTTGGAAGAAGATTAGTAACCATACAAAAAATTATTTTAAACCTATTAGTTGATATTTACCAAGGGCGAAAACGTTTTAAAATTCTGTTTGCATTAATTTTAACACATTTAAGCTCTTTATCTATTTCTTGTCATAATTTAAAATCATATAGATGTCAAATGTTTGAAAAACAACAAATAAATCTTAGGTATCTGTGGCGCATGTATGAAAAACTGGACGGACTTGACTTTCTTTGAAAAAAAAGAGGGACAATTCATACTATTTTGCCTATTCGTGGAAGTGCATAATCGATCAAGGTATCGTTTGAAATGGTTTGCAGTAACTTAGGCAGACCTTTTTAAAGTAATCCTAATGAACCACACTCAGTTCATTTTTTCAGGATGTACATACATACCTCTTCGCTTTCTTCAATACATACGAATTATTTAAAACTATTGTATATTCCTTATTGACTTTTTTTATCATCAACTTTCATGATGTTTTTCATATTAAACTTAAAACATGTATGTATATCTATATACAATATATGTGTACATGTCCTTCTGTATTATATGAACTCTAAACGAACATAACAAGTAGTACTTCAGCTACATAACCAACGTAATTAGTTCTATTCGAAACATTTCCAAATCCATTGATGCTTTTATGATGTTCGACATTGTTTACTTACATTTATGCAGGTGAGTATACAGAGATATATTCAAAATAAGTTGTTTCCTGAACAAGGGTTCGAGTACCTTTGTACTTAATTGATTATGTTCTATCACTGTTTAACATTTGCAAGTTGTGATCGTTCTTCAGTGAGTGCAATATGTGCGATGTTTGTGACATTTGCTTTCTATAGCAAATGCATAATGCTACTATACAAATGGAGCGAATGTTTGAACTGGAAGCCATAATTTAAAATAGGTATATTGTTATAAAGGGATAACTTTGGGCGGAAAGTATGTAAAATACGTATGTGCTTCTCTATCCATTGTTTAATGACTTTTAAAGTTTCACATACAAATATTCTAGAATTTTAGACGGATTAACTATTTAAAAGAAAATAATTATCTATGTAATTAAATTTTATACGATATATAGTATGTACATGATATGTATGTGGTGGAAATAAATAAATATTATAGTGTAAAAGAACCACTAGTTGTTATTATATACATACGAGACGTGCAGGGTATATTTCTGGAATCTAGTAGTTTAAGTGGTGCTCTTTATAAACTGTTATTCGTAAAATTCAATATTTTTAACCTACAATTTAGTTCGTATTTAAGTAACTTAGTTTTTAGGTTTGGGAACGAAACACCATCCAAGAGTGGTATTTATAATTGGTTTATCCAATTTTAGTAATGTTGATACTGTGCGTGAAGTAGTTAAACGAGATCAGTATGTCACATACCGTGAGATTGAAGCATCCTTGAGCACTAGTATGAAAGCAATACATATGATTTTAAATTATTTGAAGCTTTGCAGTCTTGAATTCCTTACAATTTTACAGTCCAAAAGCAGGTTCGTGTGAACTGGTGCAAAGAAATTCGATCTGATTTTTTTCAAATCTAGTATACGACATAGTTACTGGTGAAACTAAACAGTTTTTCAACAAAGTAAGCATGTCAAATCGTTGATTTTTTTAGTCAGTAAAAATGTTGAATTAATAACGCACTACTCGTTTTCACCTCATTTTTGATTTATATTTGTTATTGAACGATTCTGAATATTGGTTTCTGTGCTATCATCTTCAGAATGGCAAAAATGCTTCGCAAATTGGTTCGAGCGTATGTAATTGATGTTAAGCACAGAAACTATGAAAAACAATAAAGTCGTTTGCTAAATTGTGTAATGTATTGTTATCATTTCCAGAAATATTTCCAGCAGCCCTCGTATTTGTGAAATAGATGCTTGTACAAGTATTTATTTAGATAATAATAATTGGAGCGTATATTTATGGTTTAATAAAAGACAAATAATCAAGTTAAACTAAATTAGGTGACCGTAAGAATTAATCGTATGCTTTCCACTTGAGAAATAATTAATCTTTCATTTCAACGAAAATCCTTACACCGTTCGATGTCAGATTATGAATTTATATAATCCAATTTGCTTCATCATTTATTTTTCCTTTCCAAGAGCTACTGTCTTGGCTTAAATTTTCACACCACAATACTTCTTGCTTTCCGACTACATACTTATTCCTTCCATCTCATTCTAGGCTTTCCTATTCTGTTCTTTTCCTTTGTTCTATCTTCTTATACTTGCTTGAATATTCTATTCTCATGCATTCGGTGTAGGTGTATAAGCAGCTGTTGTTTCTCTCTAATAACTCTTGTAGATGATTTCAAGCCAATTATTTCACTATTTTACTTTTAATTTTGCCTCTTCTCGTTATTCCTTCGATTTTTTTCAAAAATCGCATTTCTATTGTTGCAATACTGCAATATTTCTGTTTTCATATTCTTTGGCAGTTATTTTTAAGTGACCTTGGTATAATGTAAATTATTCCTATCTTTTATATTATGTTCATTATTTCTTTATCTATCTTTCCACTGCTTTCAATGATTGTATCCAATTAATGAAAGTTTTCGACTTGCTCCTTTGTCTTCTCTCCAATCATATTTTGTGACTGTTTTAGCCTGTCATTATTAATACGGCTTTTGTTTCATTCATATTAATTTAGATACTTCTCCGAATTCTGATTTGTACGTGTTTAAATTTTCTGCTAAAATCATATTCTCATCATATTAATTTTAAAAAGAAAAATACAAAGGGTACTAGAAAAGTTTTGCAATACAGCTTTGTTTATTTAATTTTTTCAAAGTAGTTTCTTCTACACTCGATACACCTCTACATCCTCCGAAATCAATCTTTAAACCAGTTCTGCCAAGTTTCACTAGGGAGTAAATCGCATTCTTTGTTTCAAGCCCGCAGAAGGTCTTCATCACTGGAAAACCGCCTCCCTTTAGCTTCATTTTCACATACGGGAACTATGCAAAGTCGCAGGGAGTAAGATCTGGTCTGTAGGGAGGGTGTTAGAGAAGTTTCAATCTTGTCGTGATCAAATATTCGGTGCAGGCTTTGGCGCGGTGAGCTGGAGCATTATCGTGATGGACCAACCAGGTGTCTATTCTTGACTTTGGCCGCAGGTTCTTCATAGATCCAATGACTTTAGGCAGGCACTATTCAGTATACCACTTAGTTGTGATTGTCTTCTGTGTTTCCAAAACGACGCGTTCCACAAATCCACTCGATTTGAAAAATACAGGTATCATTTTCTTCTTTACAGATCGGAATTTTCTGACAACTACGGGTGTGTCCTCATCATCAAAGAAACAAACTTCGTTTTGAGCTTTGGTCAGCACATCGTAATAGTACAGCCAAGTCTCGTCACCTGTCACCATGTTGTTCACGTACCGAGATTGTCCCTTATTAAACTTTTTTAGCATCTCCGGCGGCACCCAGAGAGAACAGAGTTTCTTCACGTGCAAATGATCATGCAGAATCGAACGAATTGCAGGTGCATTTAGGCCTAAAATATCCTCTATCTGTTGATAAGTCACTCGCCTGTCCTCGGCAAGCATTTTTCTCACAGTAGTAACGTTTTCTTCGGTAACTGAAATTCGTGATCTTTCCGACCTCTCAGCATCCTCCACAGTTATATTTCCCCTTTGGGATTCTCCATACCACCTGAATATCCTTATGCGATGTGGACAAACATCACCTAGTGCAAGAGTAATTTCTTCGAAGAATTAGTCTATGTTTAAACCACGCACGAAATTATAACGCAAAACTGCCCTTATCTGATTTCGTGACCACGATGCCATCGCAAGCACTTTACACTCTCACTGCTAATGAATAACTGAGCCCATCGATATGGCGCGACGGCTGCTATACACGTATGACCATGTCTCAACATGCGGCAACAAGCAGCTTCCTAGGATTCATTGTTGCGTCATAGTGCAAAACGTTCCTAGTATCCTTTGTATTCTGATTGTACATGCTGATGCTATGAATGTGTGTTTTTCTTATAAAAGAACAAAAATATTTTCTAAGCACACGTCTAAGAAATTAATTATGAGTTTTCCATTTATTAAATTCACAGACTGTTTGTTCAAATGTAAATTGTACTCGTTTATTGTTAATAGAAACCTATTAACTAAATGATTATTTAAATTTGTAATATTTCGTATACAAATATATGTACATTATTTCTGCGGACTTTTTCATATACACACTGAATCATATGAAATAAACTGTTATTATTATTATTATTGTAAAAGGGCAGTATTACTCCGGTATTTCCCTTTTTTTCAAAATATCTATTGATAAACGAAGAAATTCCTCATTTGCTCTCGCTACATGTACTGAGTATTTTAACATCTCTGTCGTAATTGGTTATTTTCAGGTCTTTTTCGAGTTTTTAATTTATTAATGGCTTCTGTGTTATATTTTGTCACAGTATTGTATTTGTGCTTCTTCTTCTTCCCATTTCTTGTTATTTTATATATTTAAATTTATAAATTTAAATAAGAAGCTTCGACTCATCATGCTAAAATGTCTGGGTGTGATTTTAGAATCACATGCGAAAGCATTGCTTCAAAATAAAAGAAGAATTTTTCTCTAAAAATAACATGTCCTTGGTAGTGTAATTTCAACTGTAACAGCATTCGAATTGGTACTGTATTACATCGCAGACAAATATGAACATATTAAAAACGTCGATACAGCTGCTAATATTATTTGTACTCTGTATAGATATCGAGATTATATTATCATAACAATGTTATACAAAAAGACTAAACTTTAAACATTATACCCTACATTGTAAGTTTTAATTAAACGTATAAGTACACATTTATTAATCACTGCCACAGCCACTACCATCGTAAGTAAATTACCTTTATGATAAATAGTCAGAAACACTCTAAAGACATAGGCATTTCACATTTCATTACAGCTAAATTTCTTAATATTCATTAATTATGCTATGACACTAAAAGAGTACTTTAATCAAGTCATTTATCACTCTCTAATAAAGTAAACGAGGTATGACTGAATATTTTAAAATAATTTTATCTCGTTAATACACTAAATGTTAAGTAAATTAAGTCGTTGGATTTCCAAATTCACTGTGGCGTACGTACATATATATTTGTTTAGAAACAAATACAAATAATAACTTTAATGATTAATAATTATAATATAATAATAATAATGTCTTCTTTAAGTTTGAAATATGATGAATCTTTTGATCATTTGCTCCCAAAATTCTGGTAGTGTAGTGGTAGATGTAAATTATGTGTGCGTTAAAAGCATAAACCTTCAAACAACTGAGAGGAAAAGTAGTACTTGTAAATTTTTAATACTAAAATATTGATTCCATTCAATCTACAAATCGTTCATGTTTAAATCCAAAATACTTAAGAAAAATGTACTACATTACATTTAGTACAATACATTTAAGTTTATAATAATTTGGTATTAGTCAAGAAAATAAATTTTAACAAACAATAACATTTTGCCAAACATGCTTGTTCCGCTGGTTATTTATTACTTTCTGAATAAGATCTTGTACGCGGGTTATCTTTTAAGTTTAAAACTGGAATAAAACAGTAGATAGCTTTTAAAGTCTTCATTGTTTTTCGAAGTATTCTACACTCCGCGCAACATGAATAGGACCAACTGCATATATGACATTTGTAGTTGGTATTAACATGGTAGCGCGCTGGAATTGTTATTTTGGAAAATAAGAGGGTTGATAAAAAGATGTATGTAGGTACCAAATATAATTTTTGTAAAAGTCAGTGCAAATGTACGTTACTAATGACAATAAGTAGAGTAATTAAACGCCACTTGAATACGACCAATCTACAAAATAAAAGATTCGTTTGCAATAACAAAATACTTTATTGTTCAATAATGAGTACTTTTGCCATTATTTCTTATAACCTCAAATAGTCGGGATGGAATGGAATTATACAGGGTTCTCAAGTAGTCAACGGGAAGTTCCGCCCAACTTCGTTTCAGCGCCTGCTCTAGTTCGTCAGCGCAACTGAATTGGGTAGCATTGGAGTACAATTTACGCGACAACCATCCCCAAACATTTTCTATGATGTTCAGATCGGGGGAGAGCGATGGCCAATCGAGAACCTCCATGCCTTGTTCTTGAAACCAGCGTCGAACAATGCGCGCGGTGTGAATACTGGCATTATCCTGTTGGAAAATAAATGGCGCACCTGCCATAACGTTGGAAAATTTGTCTTTCACCTGTTGCAGCAGCTGGACGTACTTTTCCGAATTCTGTCTGCCCTTCACTATTACTAAATCAACAGGTCCGTTATAGGAAACAGCTCCCCATACCATGACTGAACCAACATCGGCTCGCCTTCGTGACTGAATCACTTCATCTTTACGTAAATCGTGGAAATAATAAGAAAACCCATCCCGGCCATCTAAATTAAACTTCTTCTCGTCACTGTCCACCCCATTTTTGCTTGAGCAAACTGAAGACGTGCAGTGCGCTGAAATTCCCTTAAAGAAGGCCGTCGTTTAATTTTCAAACGTTTTAAATGCGGACAGGTCTTCAGTAACTTCTGTACAGTTCTTACCGATACATTCGTTCCAACGTTATTCGCGATTTGTCTTGCCGTTAATGCCGAATTCGATGCTTCGCGTAATATGGCTCGACGTTCTCTCTTAGTTGGAACGGATGTTGTTCGCCCTTTAAAACGTTTTCCATAATTCTCGGGATCCCTAATAAAATTGTTCACAACCTGGTGTGATCGACTTATTTTCTTTGCAGTAGCCCTTGAGGAATACCCTTCTTGATGGAACGCTTTAATTTTTCCAATTTCTTCCATACTTAAGCACTTCTGTCGTCCCATCGTTGCACAATACCCTTAATTACAGATGTTTGTTTATCCGGATACACGTTGTAACTCGACACTCATCCGGTAGCTTACTATTAAATACTGGTCGTATCCAACCGGCGCGGTGCATTTTATATGTATGTGGTACTTACGTCACCCAATGCATAACGTTAGGCACTATTGCGCAATAATGCGTATTATTTGCCATATCATACCATTACAAACTTGCATTGTATTTTTAGTAAATGAATTGTTTTTCAAACCACCGAAAGCTTGCAACAAGTCGGGTGGTCCTATTCATGTTGCGCGGAGTGTATACTTTTGTATGCGCTCGAACTAACTCTAGAAGCAGTTGTTCCATTCGTTTATTAGTACAGTAAAAATGGCGTATTTGAAGGCATCGACTGCTCCTTCTGATCAGTGGAACCTTTGACCACACGGTCCGTTCTTGATTTTCGGAAAAGAAAAGAAAACGTTGGGACTTAGGTCCAGACTGTTCGGAGGATGGTCCAAAAAATCGACGGTTTATTGCGTTAAAAATTCAATTGTCTTGCGTGCTGTGTGCGAACTTGCATCGCTTGGTAGAGGATGATTCATCGTTCGGGATTGATATTTCGAAGCTCAGCGATGATTTGCGGCAAACAAATAGTTGTTTACCAATCGGCAATAACAGTTCTTTGATCTTGTAGAGGAATTATTGCTACATGACCTGCTTTCGAGACAAATGTCACGATCATCTTTTTTGGAGACATGGATGACTTTTGTCGGCGTTTATTCACCTTGGAACACCCAAACAGACGACTGGCATTTATTTTCTAGCTCGTATGAGTAAATCAAAAATTGATCACTACTGACAATGTTGTATACTTTTTTAGAGTTTCCGGCGTTGAGCGATCTAGATTTTTTTGCTACCAATTCACCCTGGCTGCTTTCTGTTCTTCGATCAACGGATGGGGTATTCAACGGAAAATTAATTTTTTTTTACACAAAATTCTTTATGCAAAATTTTTTGAATTGACGTCTTTGAAATCCCCAATAATGCTTCAATCTGTCGATATGTCACATATCGATCTTGGTTGATGATTTTGCGCACAGCATCGACGTTTTTCTGAGTGATTACCGTTTTTGGTGAATCTGCTGTTGGATCATCGCGAAGACTAATCCGCCCATGTTTGAATTCTCCACAACAACGAGAAATTGTTGACTGATGTGGTACTTTATTACCGAAAACAAAAACCAACTCGGGGAGGCATTCATTGTTGACATACTTGTCTTCGAAAATTATAAAAAATTATTCCGCGAATATGTTCTCGGTTTAATTCTAGTTTTCAGATAACTTGTCAACTTTGGCAGTTCGTTGTAGCTACAACACTACACTTATCGCACTTTTGATTTAAGTTAACTAAAGATGGTAGTTAATTTTTAGTACTGACGTTTAATTAGTGGCACCCTTTATGTCTCACTATGTAAAACTTAAAAGACATCCCACTTATTATTCTTGAATACACTATATTTATGTACACCACAATTTTTTTCTGGTTTTTAGGAGTTATCTTCCGCTCTGTAAGTAAACGTTGTGCCTGATACTCATCAGTTTCAAGTACGCTACTCCAAATAACTAATTATATAAATAATAATAAAGAGTAGTTCCAGTAGTTTGTATAACATCTACAAATATGTCCATATACTAATTTCAGCCTTTTTAAACAAGAAAACGAATTCAGAGTCGTGTCCTAACGTGTTTTCCCATAGGTTAAAATGATCGTCGCCGGAATGTATAAAAGCGTGTTTCAACACGGACACGTCAGTACCAAAAATTCACCTCTGTGAGTAGTGACTATTTTCAATATCGAATCTGATCTGAAATGAAAACACATAACAATATGTCAGACAGTGAAAGAACACAAAGAAGTGTTGCTGAAGTGTTTGGAGTGAGAGAAACGTAATTTATAGACTTTGGAATCGCTTTCTGCAAACTCGAGATATTCAACGAAGACAAGGTTAAAGTCGGTCAACATTAATAGCATCAAGATACTATCGGTATCTGTCTGTTGCAATTGGCACGTAGAAATCAAACTCTTAATGAAATTTGGATTCCAAGAAAATTTGCTGCTACCAGTAAGAGGATAGTATCATCGCGAAGAGTAAGAAATCACGTGATATATATACTTGCAAACCGTTGGCTCGAAGTCCTCTTAAGGCAAAGTAAAATTCTAAAATGTATCAAATGAGCATGAGAATTGGGTAATACTATTCGGTGATAAATTCAGAATTACTTTGAAGCAGATAATAGGCGTATTTCGATTTGGCTTGCACCCGGCACACACGATAATCCACAATTTATTTGAGAAAGGCTAAAGTATAAGGGCAGTGGCGTATTAGCAATAAATACTGGAAAGCACACCTGCCTTCATTTTTTAGAAAGTTCTTTGTACGCAACATTGTAAAATAAATAAAATCATTTTTGTGGAAGATACTGCTCGTCGCTATCAAGTAAATATTGTGGACAACTAGATTAATGATCTATATATGATATAAATAGAATTGAGTGGTAGAATGGATCTAATAGAACTTTCTTGAGATATTGGAAACATGTTTGTTGCACGGTCTTTGTCAACAGAGGCGCCTCATGTATTATAAATGTCTCTCAGGAAGAAAATGGTATATAATTTCCTAAGAAATGTGCCATGTCCTAATTTAGTTCACGCCAAAGTCTTTAGATGTTCATGTGAGGATTATAAACATTATTAATGTCCATTTTTTGTAAGAATTATTGCAATAAAGCTTCTGTAAAACTGAACATTCCAAATATTCATTACTGGAAATCAAAGAATATTTAAATAAGCGATCGACGTTTTTGAAATTTCATTATATTTCGATGATTCATTTGGGAACAAATATAAAGCAAATTAACTGGATTTGCATTTATGCCAAAATAAACAGATGGTAGCATTGTAAGAAGTTAAACGTTAAATATTTTTGTGTATGAGTACATATTTATATTCCGCTACTTATTAACTAAGTTTGTTAGTAAGTTCGCAAACAACCTAACGATAATTGTGTAAATTTAATTCACAAAATATATTATAATAGAAAATGTAAACTATAACACTTTTCACATTTTTGGTACTAAACATGCAAGGAGTAAACAAGAAGATCATAATATTTGCGGAATGTGATAAACGTCATAATATCTCATAATATATTTGTGCATATTTTAACACGATTATAGTGTAGCAATTTATTGCAAGATACATTGATAGACTATTATTAACAGTTAGTGAAATTCGAAAAGGTTTAAAAATATTGGAGCTATCCTAAATAAAGTGCAGGTCAAGAAAAAGCTTAGCAGAAAAAGGTCACACACTAACAAATTCAATCACTTTTAAATTGCTTATGTGGGATTGATCCTTCTGAATATTCTGTAAGTTAAGAATGGATAAAAAGATTTCGAATAGAAACATAATCTCTGGGAAAAAAATACCTAATATCTGGTCAATTTAAATTATCATACCAAAGCCTGCATTCTTTATTGAGTAATTGGCTTTTAAGTATTAACTAATGCATTCCTAGTGTATCTATTTTGTGAGAATATTTTTAGAAAATAAAAAAACTTTGGATTATTGCATAACAGCGCAAGATGTACTTCGCGAGAAAGGACTATGGTCTGTAGTGGTTCAATTTTTGGAAGGTACGTTTTCAGAAGGAAAGCAAAATGCAAACAGGTATGCTGGCTTATCTTGTAGGACTCTTGTCTTTTATACTGGTATAAAATTACGGTTTCGTTTTTCAAAATTGCTAAATAAAAAGAAAAAGAGATCCTGACATGAAGTTGAATATGTGTTTATAATAAATGAAATACAGAGTTTCGAACGAATACAATTCTTGAAATATTTAATAATATATACTTTTACTCCTTGTCGACTTTATCCATCTTTTCAGTGAATTGAATAGAAGCTATAGTGCCTTGTGGATCTCAGGCCGTATTATTAATACGATATAATAACACTAATTCCGTGATTGTCAATACCATAGTACTCTACTATCGATTAGATTTCTTCTTCGATCTAAGCACGATGGAAAAGTGTTAGCAGAAAGACAGAAATTAATTTCAGCAATGAATTTACGTAGTGTTGATGGAATTATACTATTCCATTAGCAAGATTACGCGCAATAATTAAACGCTCCATACCATGATTTCCATAATCAATATTGTATACTACGATAGTTAGGAGGGTACCCCCTCTATTCATCTGCTGTCAATGTATAGAGATTTTGTTGTTATTCTAGAAGCAAATGTGCGATTCATCCAAAATAATATTACTTTTCGTCATCT